>OY986435.1:141064279-141664279 GCA_963920525.1 Dichetophora obliterata | reverse complement strand
TTTTTTTAATTTATTTTTTCTTTTAGGTCGTGACCTTATTATCAAATTTTCTAAGCCATACACCAATGGTCCGCGCAAAAAGGTATGATCGCAAGCAACGAAAAATGGTTATGATTGAGCAGCCCCACTTGATCAACCAATACAATCATCGCATGGGAGGTGTGGATCTTTTTGACAATGCAATCAACAATTACCGAATTCGGATTCGGGGCAAGAAGTGGTACTGGCCATTAATTACAAATGCGTTCGATGCGGCTATGGTAAATGCGTGGAAAATACATTGCCTTTGTCGCAAATATGACAAGATGCCAGTGATTTCACAACACGAATTCCGAGTGGAGGTGTGTGAATGTATTATGATGAAGTCACATTATCATCACCCGGGCAGAAAGTCGGCTTCCAGGGCGCAAATGGCAATGCGTTACGATCGTTTCGATCATTTAATTGGAAAATTAAAAACTCGGCACCGTTGTCCGCAATGCGGTGGCAAAACAGAATATGGTTGCTTCAAGTGCCAGGTGAACTTGCATCCCGCTACTTGCTTCCTAGATTATCACAACGGTGTTGAACCAGATAATACTAAAATAAGTAAATCTCAATAAATGTATATTTCTTATGTATATTACTTATAAACTTCATGTTTTCTTAATAAAACAACAAAAATTTCGATTTAAATGCGCTTTTTATTCACTCCAAATGAAATTTTTCCATATAGCAAAAATTGGTATTTTTTGTACACACCATGGACTGTCGGGTATTTAAATACCCATTTTCATTACAACAGGTGTGACTGCCAGGTTTGTTGACATATCACTGCCATTTTTTTTTTAGTTGCATAGAAGACACCTTAGGGTTGCTGGAAAAGGTGTGCGTTTACCGTTTTTTACATTTTCATATTTTTGGCAGCACTTTTCCTGAGCATTTTCCGACAGAAAAAAACACGATTTTCACCTGTACTAAACTTAAGGTAAACTGCGAAAAATTAGACCGTTCTTTTTTTTCATATAGGCCCATTCTGTCTTCTTACCATAAACAAAATTTAGCGAAATATCTTCCATATAGCTCGCGCTACAATTTTTTACGTGCCAACACTTTCTTGGGTATTTAAATACCCATTAGGCAGTAATGAGTTAAACTGAAAAATATGTGGAATATCATTTATAAATAAGTTAAAAATCAAAGGACTTAAGTGTCTACCTTGGGGTACGCCTGAATTATCAACAATAAGCTTTGAATAATGATTATCAACTTTAACCACTAATTGTTGATTCGATGAATAGGAAGAAATCCACTCCAAAAATACGGAATGAAACCCCATCTTTTCAAGTTTATGCAATAAAATCGAATGAACCAAATTATCAACTTGCAAAATCAAAAATTTATATAAATCGTTAGATTAGTACAAGTTGATCTACCCACGAAAAAACCATGTTGTTGCGTTTCAATATAATTTTTGATCTCAGAAAACAGTCGCATAATGACAATCTTATCTAAAATCTTAGGAATGACTGAAAGCTTAATAATCGGTCAATAGTTTTCTAATAAAAATTTTTCAGTTTTTCATTCGTCTAAGAATAATCCAGTGGAAAGTGACTTATTAAATATGAGCGTTAAAGCAACAAAAAGTGACGAAGCGCTATTCTTCAGAAACACCGGAGGAAATAAATCAAACTCAGCTTCCTTATTAGTATCTAAGCCTCGTAAAACTTCGAAGACTTCTTTGTATGAAATTTTCATATTCTACACATTTAAAATTTGGTTAATGTTTAAAAAGTCATTATATTTATTCGGCATTGTAGCATTATTAAAAACGAACCTAAAAAATCTGCAAATAATTCGCAAGATTTTTGTGAGCTATTCGAAGATTTATCTTTGTACACCATAGATTTCGGAAGTTCATGAGATTTACGTTTAGAATTAATAAATACCCAAAAACACTTGGGATTTGATTTAATTCCAGATTCGATAGAGTTTAAGTACTTTTTACTAGCAGGCCACTGTTGTCCGCGGCCTCGCCACGAAAATTTTTTTGTCAATATCCTTGAGGCCTTAAAGACGGGACAATTTTTTTTACAAATGTTGTAATTTTTACCTAATTTATATTGACTAATTCTTATGTGATACGGTAATTTTTGCGAAATCCGACTTAGTGATGTCATATGGCACCATCCTATTTTTTGGGTTAAGACAAAACATATCAAAGAAATAAAAAAATTGTTGTTTTGTTTTGTTTTGTTTTTTTTTTTGTTTTGTTTTGGAGCGCCGCTCTGCAGTTATATGTATCTCACTTTTCGCCTTGGTCGAGGTTCATCAGTTTTTTTTTGTTGCGCTGTGCTAGCTGAGCACGAAGAGTAAGAAAAAAAAGAGCGCCATGGAGTTTATTGAGTTCACAACACAAACGCGTCAAAAGACAACGAATAAGCGCAATGCGTGGCAGCTGGGATGATTTCTTAAAAAAATAAAATTTCGAAAGAAAAATAGCTCTAAATAAAACTGTAGCACAAATATGATATTTTAACCTTCACCTGGCCTCGTGCGGTACGTACATACCCCACGGTTTTTCTCTTTTTAATTTACTTCGAATTATTTTCTAGTTTTCCGAATTTTTTATGAACGCTGATCTTTATTTTTTCAACTTGGACTATTCTACAGTTTAAAGTGGTATCTAAAGATGTTACCTGAATTTTTTTGATACAAAATATTCAATATTTAAATTTTTACAAAGATTTTAATCACTGGGGTTCGTATGTACCCCACGAGTCCAGGTATGTTACTCAGGATGAGCATGCCAGGTGAAGGTTAAAATTGTTTTCATTGGCCCAGTTCATTTGGAGTCAAGTCGTAACTTTAAATTTTCATTTAAATTTTATATAATAGTATAGATATATATAGATATAATAGTATAGATATAAATAGATATAAGAAATTTCAAAGAAAGTTAAATTCCTTACGCCGTACAACAAAATGTGCTTTTTCAATTAGCGCATTTGTTGTTTTGAACTTTTTATGTGCTTTATTTCTTAAATTTTTTTAGGTGCAGTAATCGAGAATCATACCAGGGTAAGTTAAACTGCCGATAAACGTTTTTGGTTGCTACACATAAATATAAGCCTTCCTCTGGAATTTTTTTAATTGTAAAATACATAACATGTAAATCCATAAGTTAAAAACAATTTAAAAATTAATAGAGTCAAAATAATTAATTAGTGCAGGGTAGTTAGCCTTCTTGAAATTATAAAATAAACTCGAAGAATTATCTGAAGTACTTTTTGGTTTATTAAAACAACATTTTGGCTCGAGTTTTTGTTATGAATAAACTAACTAGCAAACGGCATATAACCCCTATTTATATTGTATTTAATAGCATTGCTAATAAATTATAAATTAAATAAATTATAAATTAAATCCAAAATTCTTTGCAATTCGAAAGTTATTAATTTGAAACACATCTAAGGAAAAAAGGGAGTCACATAGTAAAAAGTCAATATCTCTTTTAACATTACAATTAATATTTTATCATCACTATTATATCTCCACTCAATGTTACTCAAATTGAAATTCCCTAAAACACAAGGAGTTTGCTGAGGGCTTAACGACGATACAATATTGGATATAATGAAAGCAGGATCATGATATGAATTATAATCTCTATTTGGTAGAATATAACTTACAATAAAAAACAATTTCGTTGGAATCGTTAATCATTGGAAAATTTAACGGCAACACAAATGTGCTCAATATTATCAAGTTCGCGAGGCAGGCGAATTTCTCTGCTTGCATATATTGATGAAACTGCCATTTACACACCGCCTCCTCTCGATATACCTTGGCAAAGTATGGGATTTCTACGGTATACTACATAGTTGTTTGTTCGAGATATATATTATACTATTTTTTTGTACGCAAAAGAATAACCATTTCTTATGTACTAATATATGACTAAGGCCAAATTACAAATTACAGAGTCAAAGAATTGTGACGTCAACCAAGTTTCCACAAGAGTAATTACATCCAAATCATGAGCTACAGTGGCAGAAAACAATTGATTACTTTTTGTACAAATTCCACCAGCATTGTGGAAATAAAGAGAAAACAAGTTATGATGAAAAGACTACGCTGAGTTTTATAAATTTAGCAATGGAACGCTCACAGGATTCTATGTTGCTTGAATTTCTCTGGGATCAGTCCGAAAAGAGCAAAAGGAATATTAGAAAAAGGAGACACACAATAATGTGAGTTGAAAAAAAAACTGATGCGTCGCAAGACACACGAGAAAAGCGAAGCTTCTTCGCAATTTCATAAGCTTGGTAATTTAATTGGTAATTTAATTTTAATAAAAAAATTTTTTAATTTAAAATTGTAAACACCATAATGTTAACTAAATAATAAGAAGCGAAAATCATCTGGATCTACTTCTCAGGCCAAGCAGCCCTCAGCACAGATATTGAACAGGAACACTCCAGTTACTTCCTCCATCTTCTAACATTCCTTCTTTGACTAATAGTTCAGTTTTGACTCCTTTTGAGCCTAGAAATCTATCAAGCTTAAGGGTAGTGTCGAGGATGAAAAATTTATTTATTTCACGTCTTCAGTCCGACACAACTGTTGAAAATGTATTGACTTTTATCAGACATAATAGCTTGTTGAGTCAAAATGCATTTTGTTCATGCAAAAAATAGGTAATAAACCTTCCCACGCTTCCTTTATTTTCACAGTTCCAGCTGAAGAGTTTGCAACTGTTCTAAACTCTAATTTGTGGACTGATAATATACTCGTTACATAGTTTCAGCCTAAAAATAAGCCTAGAGTGACGACTCAAGCCGCTCGTCAAACCCAAAAAAACTGAATAGGCTGTCCCTTTACTATCAAAATGTAAGGAGATTACGCTCTAAGACGCGAGACGTATTTTTAATGTCTCAGAATTTCTCTGAGGATATTATCGCATTGACTGAAGCTTTGTTAAACGGAAGCATTACTGACTTAGAATTGTTTAATAACAGTTTTGAAGTTTATAGAAGGGATAGACACGCTGACAATACTTCTGCTGTCAGTGGAGGTGTCTTATAAGCTGTAAGGAACTCCTTCGTTAGTTCCATTATTGTTGTTGCCTGCTCTGCTAACATCGAACTTATATGCGTTAAGGTTGTACATTGCAATTCTTATGTATATCTTATTAATGCATATGTTCCTCCTAAGAAGCCTTGCGGATTGCATAGAATACGTTATAAGCATAATTGACGTTAATGCCGACATTTTATTGTTAGGTGATTTTAATCTGCCTGACTTGAAATGGGAATCTTCTGACGATGACACATATTTTTGTGCATCTAATTCGAAGACTCGCCAAGAGCATATATTTGTTGATAATATATGTTTAGACTTACAACAAGTGAGTTATATTTATAATAGTCGTGAAAAACTTCTTGACTTGATCTTAACTACAGACAGTAACAATGTGATTGTTGAGAGGGCTCCTCATGCTTTGACTACTGTTGATGAATACCATCCACCATTGGCATATGGTACAAGTCAGACAGGGATAATATAGTAAAGTCTAACTCAATAGATAAAGTTTATGAATTCAATTTTAAAAAAGCTGACTTTTTGAAGTTGAATCATTTACTTCAAAGTAAACTTTATGTAATTTTAGAATATGTTTATAATAACACTCTTGATTCAATTGATTTTTTTTATATAGAAATCTGTGCTATGTTTTCTCTGTCCGAACCTCAAATTAACGAAAAATTGTGCTTACCGCTAGTACACAAAGGAGTTAATTCTTTGCAACAGCAGGAATAGGGCATGGAAAAAATATGTCTGTAGACTTGAATGACCTAGAAATCTAGAAGTGTTTGTTTCTTAGCTTATATCAAAATTATTTAGACAGTATTAAGCTGAGAATATTGTCTAATCCAAAGAAATTTTGGGGTTTCATTAACAACAAAAAAAAAATCAGATGGATTCCCTTCATCATTTAATACTTCTGACGGATTTACTGACGATCCCGTCGTAATTTGTGGTCAATTTTCCAATCTCTTTAAAGAGTCATTTTGCTTAGACTCTTTTAATCCTGATGAAGAGTACTTGGAATATATGAATTCTACACCCAGGGTTTCGTTGGATTCTATATCATTTACTTCAGAGGATATTTTAAAGTATATTGGATTGATCGATGATGATTTTAATGCTGGACCTGACGGAATTCATGCTGCAGTGTTAACACGATGCGGTTCCGTTCTAAGTCAACCACAGTCCATGTTATTCAATAAATCAATTAGCGAAAGTATATATCCACTTTTTTGGAAAAAATCTTTTATAGGTCCTATTTATAAAAAAGGTTGTAAGAATGATATAACAACTACAGGCCTTTCACGAAACTCTCGTCGATTCCAAAAATTTTTGAATGTCTCGTGTATGATCATGTGAAAATTCACTGTGGGAAGGTCATGACAACTCGTCAGCATGGATTTGTTACTGGCAGATCCACTAGGTCTAATCTCCTCGATTTTACAAGGTTTTGCTTAAATTCATTTTATTCAGGTTACCAGGTCGACTGTTTTTACACTGATTTTAGTAAAGCATTTGATAAACTGCCACACAACTTAAACTAAAGTTAATGGGTTTTCCACAATTTTTTGTAAGGTGGATTCAATCGTATCTGACAGAGCGATCTTATCAAATACGATTTAGAGGCGTACTGTCTGCTGAATTTATTGCTGAATCAGGTTTTCCTCAAGGTAGCCACCTTAGTCCACTTCTGTTTATTTTAGCCATTAATGATGTAACCCAAATCGTCAAATACTCTCATCTACTTATCTATGCAGATTATATGAAAATATACAGAACAATAGATGCAAAAGACAATTCAGATCTACTCCAGTCTGATTTGAAATCCTTTGCAGTTTGGTGTTCTAAAAATAATATGTTTCTAAATCCAGATAAATGCCAAACTATGACCTTTTCGCGAAAAAGGAATAATTTAATTTTTGATTATAAGATAAAAGATACTGCTTTAAGTCGTGTAGATGCTGTCAAAGATCTTGGTATATACATGGATTCTTAGCTATCGTTGAACGTTCATATTGATTGCATTTGTAAAAAATTATCTTCTATGCTCGGGTTTACAAAACGCTGGGCCAAAGAATTTAATAGTATGATCACAATTAAAACGCTGTATTATGCAATTTTGCGACCTCACTTAGAGTATGCAAGTCAAATTTGGTTCCCAAGTTACAATATACGTGTTGAACATATAGAGAGATTCTAAAAACGTTTTGTTCGGTTTGCTCTAAGGGGCTTAAGTGGAATTGACACAATAAACCTTCCTCCTTATGAGGATCGTTTAAAACTATTAAAAATGCAATCTTTGAATGAGAGAAGGAAGTCTGCAGATATCGTCTATTTACACCAACTCATAACTGGTGTGTTCGATTCATCAGAACTCCTAACTCTTATAAATTTTAACACTAACCATAGAAGTAGTAGAAGCGCTAACAATTTAATTTACTTACCTTTTAGTATAACAAACTATATGGCTACTGGTCCTTTAAATCGCATGAGTACCTTTGCTAACAACTGTAGCTTTTTTGATGGTAACTTATCGAAAGGTCAACTCAAAAGAAGTTTGAAAACTAATGTATGATTAGATCTATGTAAACACATGATTAGTTGTTATGTCTTGTGTTGTCCCTGAGCCCAACCCATATTATGGTGAGTAAATTTTTCCCACTTTGGATTGTTTTAGACCCCTCTTATCAATATCGTTGAGAAAGTTTAAATGTTCTTTGGTCTGGTTCTTAAGATGATCTAATGCGGAGAAAGTGCGAAAAAGCTGTAGTAGCTGAACTCTATTGTTATTGCATGTTAAAAAAAAACAATAATATTCCCACCAGTACATTTTATCACCTTACATTATAATTTTACATTAATTTTGTATTATTTTTGTAAATGTTAATGAAATTATTGATTATTTATATCTAAAATATTAAACTAGATGTAATATCATCAATATTTCTTGCAAATATTACATCAATAGTTGTCCTAATCGTGTTGTTGAAATATTTGGATGGTTTATCATTCGCAAATTGTATTTATCAAAACGTCATTGTTTAAGGCCTAGAAATTGTATGAAATTGATTTTTATTATATATTTCAAAAGTAAAGTTTTTCTGATGTTATTTTCACTTCAACAGCCGTTTTAGTAGGTGTTTCATCTAGATCCATTCTCATTATACTCATTTATCTCGAAACTACTTTTTTCGGCATGGTGTTGTAGAAAAAAAAAAAAACTATTCAGCCGAATCATCCGAAATATAAATATGCTATTCATAACACCAGTGTTATGGCTGAAACTAGATTCAAAGTTTAATTTCAAAAACATCGTATATTTTACACTTAATAACCGGTAATAAACAATCTGTTTAACTTCATTTTCAAAAGCGCCTCATTCTGTCATTCTGTCAATTTTCAATATTTTTTTTTCTAGTGCCAGCCATAACTGCACTCACTTAATAATATTCTTGGTTTTTATTTTCCAGATAGATAAGGTCTGTTCACGTACTTCTCCAGTGAAAAATATCCAGCAGCAACTTGTAAGAGAATAACGCACAATTCACTCTCAAATAGAAAAATATCCCAAATAGTACTCGAACGCAGCATTTACAAGCCTTGATTACAGCTGATTAACGTCTTGCTTACATTTTAAGTTGAATGGAAAACAAAGGGAAATTGGATGTGAAGTGTTCTCCTGGAACACAGTGGCAACGTTTTATACAAAAATTTAAAATACCTTCCATATTTGACGACTGCAGCAGACCATGGTATAAAAAATAGAGCTGTTAGTGACTTTGACACTTCTCTCTCAAAATGATAAAATTATGTTTCCCCGCTCTTGTCAAAAACAGCTGATGGTGAATTGCAATGAAAACAATTTTGTTGAATTCGTGTCTTTCTGCAAGTTTATAAGATTTTTAGATAAAATTAAAGTGAGAATATATTCTTCGATATGTTCTTGAAGCAGACGATGTGAATTCAAGACAATTTGCATGCTGGCCAAAGCTTCATGTCAGCAGCACCTTCCAGCGCACGTTTCGGTTAAAATGGCCAAAACATTCAATGACGAACTTGGCAAATCGGTGAAGACAACTGCAATAACTTTTTGTCAACACAACTCGGCACAATTAATTGCATTAAATATTTATTTATACTTAATTCGCACAATAAACCCATCATCTCGCAACTCAAACAAATAACACAATTTGACAACCATTAACAGTTCCGCTCTTTCGCTCACAATTTTTTGACAGAAGCAAAGAAATTCATGGTGTTGTCAAGAACTCACTAACTCCTCTATTTTTACACCATGCATTTGTTTTGATTGTTCAAATTACAACTGTCTTAAATCAGCTGTTTTCTAGCTTGCAAATTCTCGGCAGTAAAAATTTTTCCAGCAGGAATTTGCAACTTCCCCTTCAACTCAATTGTCACTTTGCTCTCTCAATTTCTCTTATTTTGCAAGTTTTTTGCGTACGCGAACGCCAAAAACTGTACGCTAACAGATCTATAGAAAAGTCTAAATCTACAATTCCGCCATGCCCCTTTTCCTTGAGAGCGTCTTATTTGAACAAGATCAACAATTTTTTAAATTAAAAAAAATTATTTTTTTTATTATGAATGAGTGTTACAATATGCTTTAAAAGTTTAAATATCGTTGTTTAATATTGTAACTTTTTAAAAAATCCTAAAAATCCTTAAATTTTCGAGCACTAGACTACCGGCCTTGCCTTAAGTGCCTACGAACATTCATGTCTGAATTCGCAATTAAAATCTACACCTAAAACAATTGGCAAACAAATATCTTGTGATAATTTTCAACCCGTTCAATGGAGCCTTGCTACTTTTGTTGTTTGGATAGCTATTGCACAATGGGTCTGTTCGGAAATGCATCATTAGTACTTAATATTGAATAAACCAATTAACTTAACGAAAGTGTTCGTATTAGATGGTAGCGTGCTGAACTATCAATCAAAAGGGTGTGGGTTCAATTCTCATTGCTGTCATAGAAATATTTTTAATTTTATATTCTCTTGTTGTGATTGGCGCAAGCAAAAAACAACAGCAGTTCTAAGAAAAAGGTGTATGGAAAAAGGGCCGTTTTTCAAATTTCACTCAAGCAAATCACAAAACGAGGCGTAAAAAACTTCGCTTCAAGAAAACAAGATAAATTTTATCGGAAGATAATCTTAACGGCATTTAGAATAATTAATTAATCAAAGGTGATAAAAATATGTAGACTAAATTTTAAAAGTATTTATCGAATGCATTGCAACCGATCATAACTAGTTCAGAAAGAAAAACTGCATCTGCTAGCATACACTGAAAAATTTTGCATAGCAACATCATTGTGATACATAGTTGATTTCCTTTTATATGATTTCATTTTTCATATTGGCAGCAAAATGAAAATCATTATAATTTTATGTAAAATCATTGTTCAACATGTAAATAATACACACATGAACACGTCCGTGGTGTGCATGTGTTGGCATTAATTTTGCAGAGTAGAATCATTATGAGTTCATGTAAAACCTTTATGATTTCATGTATAATCATTATGAAATATAGTAAAATCATTATTGTATCATGTAAAAAAATGTTCTATGCTGAAGAAGTTCCGTTGTTTCTGGCGAATTTTCTACACATTAGAAGTTTTATCGCGAGGAGTAGCGTTGTTGCAAAAATTAAAATAAAAATAGTTTGTAATAAAAGTAATTAGAAGTAGATGCATCCATAAACTTCGACACAGATGAACACGGTAAGGTAATGTGATATGTGACTTATGTATGGTACTGTAACAAAATAAAATCAAACTTTTTTATTACTTTTAGAAGCTTCAATTGACTAGGAATATTTAAGGTACTTATATAAGCAAGATGTACAGGAAGCTATATCACTCATTGGACTTCATGCACGTTATCGACAAAAATTATTTTGTTGGAGAAAAATTGAGGTGTGTTTTGTAATTATAAGCCGTATTTTTTTTATTTTTCAATAAAGAAAACTAAATAAAACCAACTTGAAGTTCTTTTTATTTCAAAATGAGGTTAGGATTCAGCTGGATTTCACAATGATTCAACATTACCATCATAATGATTTTACATGATTTCATAATGATCCAACATGACCAACCTAATAATTTCACATGATTTCATAATGTTTCAACATGAAAATCACAATGATTTCACTTAGTATAAATCTCTATGAAGCAAAATCATAGAGGAAACATGTAAAATCTTTAGAGCAATTCACAATCTTGTGCATTTGAGATTGCAAATTTGTGTAATTGTAAAAATTTGCCATCAATTGTGTACAGTCTTTTTCGGTTTACTTTGAACCCTTGTGGCAAAACATAAAATTCACAGCTGATCGATGAACAGCAAAATTATTTTATTGGAAATTGAGCTTAAACAAATTTAATGCCGAAATAAAGTTTGAAGGCTTTCTTTATTTTCCATATCAGTTCTTTTTCAGTTTTTCTTTTTTCAACTATCAACTGTCAGTGTGCATTTCAGTATTGCATAAATATAGTAAATATAAGCTATGGGTTTTAGTGTTGCGTAGTAGTTGCGAAGTACATGCACCCCTGTATATTTTGTTGGTGTATAGTAAAAATATACTCTACCATTTTGCAAATGCTATGATGGAAGACCATTTGCACAGGATTGTGAACAGCCCTATTATGTTTCTAGTTGATTTTACAATGATTTTTTCTGTGTGCATAAAGTAGCTAACGTGCACTAAATTACAAAATATGATGGCAAAATAGTCACTAAACACGCATCTAGAACAAGTGGCCAGAACATCTATTTATAGACATTTTTAGTTTTCTGAACTGCACATAAGCACTCTAAGGATCTTCAGCTGTGTTCAACCATATTATCTTTAGGTACGTACACGTGCTCGGTCTAGCGTCGCCAGTCGTTTGTGTCAGCTAAATGATCTCATATCAGTCTTGAAAATGGTTTTCAGTTACTTAAGAGTGTGGCAACATTCTGGTCGTTTCCCTTATATCTTTCACTCCCCAAGATTATCTGATGTGGAAGTCTTTGGTTGTCTGCAGTGAAATCATGTTAATAGTGTGACGTTCATTGATACCTTAGTAGTCGGTTTTTATTTTTACTCTATGTTCTTCCGTGACTTGGGATGGTAAATTTCAGGGCCTGCTCTTACCCTCCACTTGTTTATTGTTCTAGCATGTAACGCTTACCATTTTAATTTTTTTATTTTGTGTTTTGTGTTTTCCCTATTATGCCGCTGCAACTCAAGAAAGAACATCATCGTCCTTCGACCAAAGTCAAGTTCAGGCCAAACGACCAACTTAGACGATTGAGGTAGCCAGCACAAAATTCTATTTTTAAGTTCTTTAAATGTAACAAGTTCTGATGTCCTTTTTTTGTTTTTGTTTTTGTTTTGTCTTGTGGCTGATGAACATATTTTATTGACAAGAATCTTTGCCATGTTCATTACATGATTATTAATGTTTTGATGCATTCTTCGTTGGATTTTATTTACTGCTGTGTTCGTCCCTGACCATTTCGATCGCATGCTTGACAATGTCTTGCAAACTCTTTCTACCCATCTTCATAGTTGACTGCAAACGAACTCTAATGGGGGAATTTATGTATTTTATTCGTTCATAACGCAAGGTAGTTATTTTAAGCTCGGTGCTATAAATAGACATGGACTTGGTGCCAGTATTTTGATGGACGTGATTTGAAGCTAGAAAAATATAAATGCTGTTGAGTATTAAAGTAGAAATTCATTTGTGGCTTCTAAAGATGTGGATAACCATTAAAACCATCTAAAATGCATTAGTATAATAATGCAAATAATGGCTATTATTTATAATTGATGGAACAATCATAAATACGAATACTTAAATTAACGATAGACTCTTAACCCGAAACACCCTGCCGTTGCCATATGGCAACGCAAACACAAACACTTAATATGTGATTATTTTAGTTGAAACCATTTTATATTTGCGTTAACAGGTCATTTTGAAAATTTAAAAAAAATTTACTCAGGGTGATTCGGGTTAATCTTAAGTTTCAAAATAAAACTATTATCAAAAACATGGATGGACCGACTTATATTTTTTATATGATATTATCTGCGTTCTTTTCGCCTTAATGTTTTTGTGAAAGTAACGACAATAAAAACGATTCGTAGAGCCCGTTACCGTTTCAGTCACTATTCAATTTAAACAAACAATCATGCGATTTGTTTCCGTACTAACTTAAAGTAATTGTAATAGAATAGAGAGTTGCATTTTGCATGTAATTGTTCACTCTCGAGCTTCAAAAATTCGTAAAATAACGCATTCAAGCAACTTCAAGTTACTTGAATCGAGTACGGAAACAGACGTAAGGTGAAGTCACTATTAGGTAGCCGTAACAGCTACCTATTTTCTCACGAGCTGCGACCATCGAAGGTAAAACAAAGAAAACAAAATAGAGAGCGTGGGCTGACTTCGCTGAATGCGGCCAATGTATGTAACACACGCTCTCTATTTTGTTTTCTTTTGTTTGACATTAGATTTTCGCAACACGAACTGTCACTCCTACCTATAACTGATTGTATCATGCAAACAATTAATTAAAAAAATTAAATGACAGCAGATGTTTTTCACTTTATCATTTAAAAAAATTCCTTTTATTTTATATTTCTAAATTTGTTCATTAAAACTACAAACAAGTCTACAAAACTAAAACCTTTACATTGAAAAGTTTTATCGAGTGTCAATACATGGTCTTATTCTTGCTTGATGTAACAGCTTAATCGAAAAGACCGAAACCGATATCATCATCAGATTCTTCTGTCTTTTCTTGCTTCTTATTTTCCTCTTTCTTAGCTACGGCAGCATCACCACCAGCGGCTGCGAAAGCACCGACTGGTGCATCAGCGCCAACTCCGGAACCGATATTGTTGATTAAGTCCTTTACACTGATGCCTGCCAAGGCCTTGGTGAATAAAACGGGCCAGAAGGGCTCGACCTCAACATTGGCAGCCTTTAAGATGGTAGAGATTTTCTTGCCTGTAACCGCGACATCGTCATCAACCAAGATGAGGGAAGCGTAAATGCAAGCGAGCTCAGCTTTGGTAGATATTTGGTGCACAACAAACTTTTTAATTTTGATTTATAATTTTTATTTTTTTAATATATTTTTTATAACTGTTTATTTGAAAATATTTTATTCAACTCAAATTTTCAAATGAAAATTTCTGATTGATACAAATATGAATATTTAAACAAATTTTTTTATAATAACAAGTATTTATAACAAAGTGTAAATAAATTAACATAAGAATAATATAAATGTTAAGTTGAGGTAAGTAAGATGTAAATTAATAATCAACAATAGGTAAGTACAATGTAAGTTAAGAATCAACGAGATGGTAAGTAAAATGTAAGTTGAAAATCAATGTAACAGAAGATAAGTAAAATGGAAGTTAGGAATTCAACTAATGTGGTTATGCAACTTAAAGTTATTGAGTCACCACATTATTCCCCCTCCTTTTTAAAAAAAATCTTGGTAGTATTCGCTAACAGGTTAAAGTGTACTTTTTTAGTATCTTTATGTTTGGTTAACTGTGTCTGTGCTGTCTCAGTGTCTAGGGAGGCTGGTTTTATTCTATCGATGTTGACTGTTGTGTTAGTGTTATGTCTACGAATTGTGAAATATTTTGGTGTTCTCTCAACCACTTTGAAGGGGCCATCGTACGGTTCTTGTAGTGTTTTGCGGATCGTGTCGTTGCGTACGAAAACAAAGTTACAAGTACTGAGGGCTCGAGGTATATACGATTGGAAGTTAGTGTTA
Organism: Dichetophora obliterata; assembly: GCA_963920525.1. Lineage (NCBI taxonomy): Eukaryota > Metazoa > Arthropoda > Insecta > Diptera > Sciomyzidae > Dichetophora > Dichetophora obliterata. Next base: position 141,649,400 of record OY986435.1, on the reverse strand, counting down.
TGATGCGTAATGTTTGACTTTTTGTTTTCTACTACCTCTTTAAGTTTGGCTAAGGTGTCCGATGGATTAAAATTCTGACTGCTTTGTATTACTAGTTGCTGTGGTAGCCTGAGTGTTCGCCCAAATACCATCTCAGCGGGTGAAGCTTTAATGTCTTCTTTGACCGTGGACCTGAGTCCTAGAAGAATTAGTGGCAACTCTGTGTACCAATTTCTCTGATTGTTGCTTGCTATTATAGACGTCTTCAGTTGACGATGAAACCTTTCTACAATCCCGTTAGCTTGTGGATGATAAGCAGAAGTGGTAATGTGTTTGCTTCCTAGATTCTTAACGAAGTTTCTAAAAGTTGTGGACGTGAATTGAGGTCCTCGATCAGTGGTAATTTCCAAAGGAACTCCGAAACGTGAGATGTATTCTTTTTGGAGTGTATCTACGACAGTGTTAGCGTTAGTATCTTTAATTGGATACGCTTCGGGCCAACCTGAAAAAATTTTTATAAAATGTAACAAACAAAAAGGATTTACATAAATTGTCAAAAAAAATTTAACACAGTATACAAAAATATTTTTTTATGTAGAAAGAAAATTGTTGTTGCTGCTAATGTTGTTGTTGTTGTTACTGTTAATGTTGTTGTTGTTGCTGCTGCAAATGTTGTTGTTGTTGCTTTTATTGCTGCTGCTGCAGAAGCGACGACTGATGAGGAACTTGAAGTGGAGGTGGCGTTGATGGGTATTTTTTGATGTATAAATTTAGTTGTATTAAGCGATTCTGGTAGTTTTCCTCTTGATTTCTGTATATTGAATAATATTGACGGCGTGGTTGACACTGTATCTGTGAAAACATACGGATCCTCACGAGTTCTTATTGGTGCACTTGCATTTGTTGTTGTAAGTCTGGCTGCTTGCTGACATGACATGAGAGTTGAGACTAATGCGTTCCTTGGACGTATGCGTAGGAGGCGACTTCCGTATGCAGCCAACTTTTTGCAAATGTTGTGCAAAAGTAGTATGATGGAAATTCGAGGACGGCAAGGTTGTTGATATATTAGGGAGAGCAGGTGCTACAGGCGTTGGCGATGGTAGCGAGGCCGGAGATGTTGGCGGACTCACTATGGTTTCCAAAAGCAGTGGAGTTTGCCAGAGCGACGGTGCTGGCAATGAAGTTTGATGCTGTTGTAACTGCGGCTGCTGTTTTTGCTATTTTGGACGCACAATGCCGATACTTGTAGTTGTTGGTTTTTGTAGCTCGCCTCCTGGCAGGATCGCCAGTATTTGGTGCACAACAAACTTTTTAATTTTGATTTATAATTTTTATTTTTTTAATATATTTTTTATAACTGTTGAACTTGAAAATATTTTATTCAACTGAAATTTTCAAATGAAAATTTCTGATTGATACAAATATGAATATTTATACAAATGTTTTTATAATAACAAGTATTTATAACAAAGTGTAAATAAATTAACATAAGAATAATATAAATGTTAAGTTGAGGTAAGTAAGATGTATATTAATAATCAACAATAGGTAAGTACAATGTAAGTTAAGAATCAAAGAGAAGGTAAGTAAAATGTAAGTTGAAAATCAATGTAACAGAAGATAAGTAAAATGGAAGTTAGGAATTCAACTAATGTGGTGATGCAACTTAAAGTTATTGAGTCACCACAGATACATGAAACAAATTTTGAAGTTTGTGATAATTTTTAGTTTCTTGAGTTTGTTGTAGCCAACATAAGTTCATAAAATTATATAGGTGTGGCACCTGTGTTTCAAATTTTTTTAAGGCTATATCACAATTTCATATGGATAGCAAAAATTATCATATTTGCTATGGGATTATTATTTTTTTTTTTGCTTTGCATGTAAAAATAAAATAATTTGGACTATTTGGAACCAAATGAAACGCAGCTATTGAGTATAAAAATATAATATTACATAAAAAAAAAATTTAAATTCAAAATAAACCAAAAAGAAGCGTCAACTGTTTCTATAGTTATGAAATAGAATTTATTTTTTATTTACTATGGTATGTTCACACTGAGAGCTAAATGCGCATTTAGAGAACTTACTATATATATTTGTCCCTGTTACTTCTACAACGAGTAAAGGGCCGTTCGTAAATGCTCATATAGCTCTCAGTGCAAACATAGCATTATACCTATGAATTGTGAAATATTCAATTAATGCTTATGATATGTATCCGTATGTGGAATAACAATAAAGGATGTAGTCTTGTGTTCAAGTTTAAAAATATCGATTTTTTTATTTATTTATTTAAAAAACTTAGCTTATAACAATTGCTTACAAACTACTTGTGTGTGCAGTTGTAGTCTGGAGTCTTAAGTTTAATGCGGACCATACACGGTCAATCATTTGACATCAAGCATGTGTACATGTGGATTGATGCTATCCCTTACACACATCAATCACTACGTCAAATTTTCCTTCTTCATTATTTTTCGTGAAACACAAACGTGCGATGAGTTAAACGGACGATTCTTTCGCGTATATTGCATTACTTGCTAATCAAGTAATTACTAGGAATGCATTAAAAAGCGTCCAAATAAAAGGAAAAATAGTCAGATTTCTCTGCCAAAAAATGTTTGTCCCCTTAAATTTTTTTACAGCATCTTTTTTCCTACAAACATGTTCATCGATCGATGAAAACAAACGAACTGACGAAAGATTGATCAATCAAGTCCTTACACACATCAACCGCTTGACCAGCATTTCAAAATATCTAAAAATTTAGATTTTGGTCAATCAAGCCATCAACAAGTATGTGGAATGCTCACCTTACACGGTCAATCATTTGACGTCAATCAGGTATATGTGTTAGTAAACATTTGTTTGTATGCGTTACACAGACACATTGATGGCTTGATTGATCGAAATCTAAATTTTTAGATATTTTGGAATTCAGGTCAAGCGGCTGGATGTGTGTAAGGGCTTGATTGATCAATCTTTCGTCATTTGGTTTGCTTTCGTAGTGTAGTAAACATTACTGCAGGAAAAAACAGCTGTAAATAGTAAATTTAAGAGGACAAACACTTTTGGCAGAGTTAATTGACTCTTTTCCTTATATTTTTACGCTTTCTAATGTATAGCTAATAATTGCTTGATTAGCAAGTAATGCAATATGCACGATACAATCGTCTGTGTTCCATAAAAAGTAATGCAGAATGAAAATTTGACGATATGATTGATGTGTGTAAGGTAGGGTTGCCATACTTCCCGGTTTTCCCGGACATGTCCCGGTTTTGAGACCGGTGTCCCCGTGTCCCGGTGCACAGTAGAAAATGTCCCGGTTAAAAATATTGAAAAAAATTAAAAGTGTATCAGTAAAAACTGAACACTTTTTTGCAAATGCGTGTAAATGAATGAAAAATGGAACTATTTTTTTTAAAATACTAAATTAAATGAGCGAAAATAAACTTGTTAAAAATAGTAAAATTTTTGTTTGCTGTTCCAGTACGCAAAGGAAATGTTGAGCAATTATTTTCACTAGTCTCCTTGCAATGGAGTACGAAAAGAAACTCGCTTGTCATAACCACCTTGGAAAGCATTATGCATAACTATATTAAAACGAAAAAGTATGTTATTGACGAATCAAAAAAATCTGCAAAATATGATTGGTTCAAACCTTAATTATAAATAAGTCCAAGCAATATTTTTACCTTATTGACTTAATTTATGTTTTTATTTTCTGTTATAAGATTTATAAACTATATATGTATTACATACTATGTGTACCTGTGAATTATTTTTATTTATATTCCTTTAATAAACGGCAATTTTAAATGTTAAAATTGCGCATTTTTTTTTGGAGGGAAAAGCCTTTAAAAAAAATGTGCAAAGTTGTCCCGGTCAAGTGCTATAGACTTATGGCAGCCCTAGTGTAAGGGCTAGCATCAATCCACACGTACACATGCTCCAGCAAATGATTGACGATTTAAGGTGCGCATAACGGATACAAACAAATATTTACTTATACATATAAATGATTGATATCAAATGATTGACCGTGTAAGGTCCGCATTATAACTTACATAGAAATAAATAAAAAAATTTATTATATATACCAAAAATTAAAAAAAGTAAAAAAAGTAAAAAATTTTTTTAACATATATTTAGTATTTATAAATATAGCAAGGTAAAAATCGAGCTACACCATAGCTCGGCTCCATATCGTCTAAAAGAAATAACAAGAATGCATCGAAAATAGACTCTTGAATTCATATTGATTTTACTTTTTTTTTACATATTTTTGAACAATAGATATCAAAAATCAATTTAAGAAAAATGGATTTTCAAAAAATTGTATGCCTAAAACTCTCAATTAATGATGCTGGGTGTGCATGTTTTTTGCAGTTTGATCTGCAATTCCCGTATGTTTTGGGATCCATACCAAAATAAATTTTGGTTATTTAGGTATCAAAAGATTTCTCATAGTCACCACATAGTGGTCTTTATTGTTTGTATTTATAATGGCGTCTGGAGTTGATAGAGAACCCGAACATGTAGCATATTTGGCTTTCTCATTTTTGACTAATTTGATAGCCTCATGTAGAGCAATCATTTTGACTGAGAAAATTGAGCTGTAGTAGGGAAGGTCAGAAATTTGGAGGATTTAATTTGTTTTGGTTTTACTGTATTTGGCCTCAAAATTTGTCAGAGATCCATCGGTATACATAAAAGTGTATTTGTTCATTTCTTTTTTAATTTCTTGGAACATTTTTTTAAACTGGATAGGATTTGTGTTCGCTTTTGTGAAGACGTGGAATGAGGTATTTGTTAAATTGGAATTAAGCTTCCAAGGAGTATTTTCAGACTTTATTGCTCCGAGCGGCTTAGTTAGGAGGTTCATTTCAGAACAAAGTACAGCTTTCTTTTGTTTACGGTTTTTTGGTGTTTTTTTTTTCCTTTTGAAGAGATTTTTGACGATCGTATTTCCGTAGCTGCCAAGGATAGATTTTACGAGTCCTGACCAGTGTGACCAGAAGATTTCTGAAAATATATGCTTTTTGTTAAAAAAAAATATGCTGAATATTCCAATTTCAATTTTTATATTCCACAAAAATATTCCACTTTCAATTTCAAAGATATATATCTAAATAAGTCTAAATATGCATATAAAAAAACACAGAAGCAAGTTTAAAAACATTTATTTATTTGATTACTATCGCACTTAAATTTATTTTCTTCTCCTATAAAAAATTATAAACATTGTTATGGTTTTTTGAAGTTTAAGTAACGATATACAATATACAAAACTAAAGTTCAGGCACATCTTCGAGGTCAATTCTTAAATTGTTGCTTGTATTATTATCATAGAAATTCGCATTTCTAAATTTTTTTATTAAGCTATCTGGTATTTGATAGGCATTACAACACTTTTTTTGAACATGCAGCCATGTTTTTACATTCAAAAAATTATTTAAGAGTTTTTCTTGCATTCTATTTCGAATTTTCATTTATATAAGAAAGATTCATTTAACTAAAAATTTTCTCAATCTCAGCATTGCTAAATGGTAAGCTAAGCGAGAAAAGCACAAATTTTGATAAATCTTCAGATTTCGAACTTTGATCAATAACTTTTTTCTGCTTTATTGTTTTGAATCCACATTTTAAAATAGTACAAAGAAATAGCTATTGTTAGCAATAATAGTGGTATTCACGATGTGGTGCATTTGTGATAAATTTTTGCAAAATTTACAATACTTACAACTTATTGTGATCGAACCTTCAGTAAAATATATATTTAGGCAATTCACAGTTCATCCTAATTAAGGTTTAATGTGCTAATTCTGAAATGTGCTATTTTGCCTGTTAATTTTTTGTTTTTGTTTAGCATGTAAACACAAATTAAACCAATGTGTTAAATGTTGCCACTTTTGTACATGTCATAAGGCATGTTTTTATAGAGTGTTAATGTGTTCTTTCGTGAACAGCTGTTTTACGTGAATAAAAAAAGAGTTGCCTGCTAAATGATTTTGATGAAGTTTCCAATAAAACTGAATATTAAATTGAGTTATTTAATTTTTAATAGAATCTAAAACATCTGGGCTGCATAGTAAAGATTCCAGCTCTGTTTTGAAACTGCAAATCAATACTTCTCACTAAAGTTGTGCTCACAGTTGTAAGAAATTAGTACATTGAAAAATTAATATATTAAAACATTACAATGAACTGTGAATCGCCCAATTGTATTTTTTAAATCAATTATATTAATTTTTATTAAATAAACTCACAGCGTAGCCTTTAGCTTGCTCCATGCTAAGTAGAAATGCTTGTACAATCAGCAGATCTAATACACAACTTGTATATTTTCCACAGGGTTGTATTTTGAAAACTGCATTTTGTTTTTGTTATATTACAAAATTTACTACAAATATCAAATTTATCAAAAAGACACAATACAAGGGGAAATAGAACACATCGTGAATACCCCTAATGTTTTCTTAAGTAAATTACTTACTGCTGTAACATAATTCATAAAAAAATCTAACCAAACAAACATATAAGCAAATTTGCTTCACTTTTTAAGCTGCGTGAAGTTATTAAAAGAATTGCAATAAAATTAACAACGAAGAAGTTAACCACAAAATGAATTCCTTATATTGCGTTTTACAAGGTAGTTCAGAGATAAAAAAAATGTCGATAGCCAAAAAATAACCATTTAGTAACCAAATAGACATTTTTTTATTGCAATTTTTGTGAATTTTGAAAAATATAATCATACGAAAAATATTCCACATTTTATGCTGCATATTTTTATAAAGAAATATGCTTCCCGAAGCTAAAATATGCCAAAGTGGAATATAATATTCCACTCTCGTCACACTGGTCCTGACGTTGCAAACTTTCTCAAGTTTTCAAGAGGTGGAATGTTTGCCCGAAAAAGCATATTATATATCTGAGAGATGCATTTAGTATATTTTTGAGTTTTTTTAATAGAGATTTATATTCGTACTTAAAAAAGAACAAGCCGTAGCATAGTTTTGGTATGATTTTGGTATGATCAATTGGATTTACTACCATTATCAGTGACAGGGAATTGCAGTTGAATTTTGGAGTAGACAAGCATTTCATGATACTAAGCTGTTTGATTGAAGAGGAACTGAGGTACACTCAAAACTATTTGTGTGTAAACATTACTAATAATTGCGTCTATTCTACGAATTTTATTCGTAGTTTTCAGCCACGAATACGATTCGTAGAATCCACTTATAATAGTACATATTACTAATATTTTATTCGTCTTAAAAAAAAAAATTCTGTCTGAGCTGGGGTTCGAACCTCAGATCTTTAGTTTACGGGCCACGCACTCTACCAGTAGGCTACAGTAATTTTACAATCATACTGTTCCTTATGTTCTATAGATGTTCGACAAACGAGGCTCAACCATTTCGGTTTTAAATTTATTAGACTGTACTAATAATTTGTACATTCTACTTATAATTCGTACGGTCAGTCAGCCTACGAATGAATTGTTTCTACTAATATTATTTTTGATTCGTAAATAAAACGAAAGCATTAGTAAATACTACGAATGTAAGGAAAGAAACTACGAAGATATTTGTCTGCCTGCGATAAAAATATTAAATACCATGTAAAAATTTTAAATCTAAAAATGAAAGTATTTAGTTTTATTAAAACAAATTCAAAATATAAAAATTATTGTGTTCGTTTTGTTTAATTATGAAAAAATGCTATATATATTAAGAAATGACTTTATATAATTTGAAAAACTTATTTTAATGGTAATTGTTATGATGACATAAATTTACCTGGCTTTCTTTTTTTTACTTTTGAAAAAGTCCTATATAACAGCGTTATAAAAAAATTTGGGTAAAAAATTTATAAAATTTGTATTCAAAAATGTAATTTTTTACATATTTTCTGAAACTAAATATATTCTTCTTTAATTGTTGTAGTTAATTGGCCTTCTTCAGTTATTAATTGTTGTTATTGAGCTTCGGCCAAAAAACAATTCTTCTTAAATTTAAAAAAAAACCGATATAATGACATCAAACTTTTGGCGATATCTCAAAAACTATAGACTTTCTCAATGCATAACAATGCATTTTTGCATGGACAGTCGTTGATTAATAAATTAAACGGTAATTTTCTTTTCTTTAAGGAAATATTTTGTACGGATATTAGATATGTTTTAAAAAAACCTGCTATTATGACATTAAAATTCTTGCGATATCTCAAAACTATAGATTTTCTCAGTATAACTCATAAGCCTCAGAATGAGAAAAAAACGATCGACATTTCATGTTTTGACTCAGCAAGCAAACATTTCCGCAATGTACAAATCGATTTTCATCCAATTTTCTTTGTTTGAAAGTTCAATTAAGTAAATTGGGGAAATGAGAAAAGCTTTACCGTTACCTCACCAATGCATTGTCTTATATTGTTTTCAAAAAACCTCTAAAATATCCAACTTGTACTAAACAATAGGCCAAGAGTAGCTTTTGTTGTACATATTTTTTTTTAATTTTAATTATTTTTTAATTTTCACTTTCCTTATTCTTTCATATAACATAATGTACCTACAAAAATTACTATATTTAGACACAATTTGTTTCTATCATTAAAAATCATGGGCCACCTACCACCCCCCCCCCCCCAATGATTTTTTGATAAAAACTAATTTGCTTAAAATGTTATTATTTTTTTGCTATGTGTTACAGCTTAAAAACTAATTCATGTGAAAAACATTTTCAAATATAGCTTAAAAAATAATTCTGTGAAAAATATTTCAAATATTTCAAACTATTCTAAAGTTATATACATAAATCTATGTTTTAATCTATTTCCTTATCTATATATTCATAGTTAACGATAAAGTTATAGTAGTTATAGTATACCCAATTCAATGAATTTTTTATGATCGTTTTGTGAATTTGTAAAAGTGTAAGTTGACCTTCGAACAAAACACATGCTAGACGTTTCCGTTTGAAACATCAATGCATGACGATCAGAATTTTCTGATATATACAGCATTCTTATTGATGTATATTATTGCCCGGCAGACGTTGCCCTGCCCGCAGACCACCTTACTGCTTTAAACGAATTTTCATGCTGTTCGGAAAAAAAAAATTATATATTCGCCATTTTCAGTACAGTTGCCGAAAGTAGCCGTATGAACTAAATTATCAAATTTTAGTCTAAAACAACCAAAACCGTTCGAAGTATAACACTTTTGATTGATTCTGGGCGGTAAGGGGGGTGTGGCAAAATTTTTTCACTTAAACCATCTCATACTTGAAACAATAGAATGCCATAATTTCAGCTCAATTGACCTTAAACCTAGTACGCTTTGCTTTACTCCAAGCTTATCCCCGAAAAGTGGACTTAACTAAAGTGGGCCTGTATGAAAGCAAGAATCTCCTTAAAAGTAAAGCTGGATTAACTGATCACCTTCAGCATGTTTGAAAATTTTTTTCATATGAAGCTTTAGCTGAGAGAGAAAAATTTTTACACGCTCTCAACTTGATTAACATTATTTTAAATCACACAAAAACATGCTGAAGGTTATCAGTGAATTCAGCTTAACTACGCAGCATGGCTGTCGTGTTATATTGAGAAGCTCTCTCGGCAAAGAGAGAAAAGCTTTGGTTGCTGTTTTGTGCTGCTGGTTGAATGTAGGCATCGAATAAAATGCGTGATTTTGCAATAATTAAAGAATACATTTTTCGAAAAACTTGGTAAGCTATAACAATCTATATTATCATAGGAATCGAATAAAAAAAGAATTATCAAAATCGGTTCAGCGGTTACCTAGCTTATTCTGGATCAAATTCGTGAGTCTCCTTTTATATAATAGTATAGATAATGCTTAATACGAATTGATATTATTTGTATAAAAAAGTATATAAAACAAATATATTCGTAGATACTACATCAGGTATTAGAAAAATTTTACGAATGATACTTTGTATATTGTATGAATATTTGTAGAATGTACGAATATTTTGTTTACTAATATCATTCGTAGATATTTTACTAATAAGTAATTAATTTGACTTTTTGAGAGTAGTCTGGTATGGGAGTTCCATTTATACATATTTAATTTTTCTATTATATCTCGCCACCAAATTTAAGATATCTGTTATTGAGTTTAAATAAGTTTATAAACATAAAAAAACTGGCCATTTCAGCCCTTGGAAGGACTTTGACCTAGCTTCTATTGATCAATTGTGTAGTGCGTGTTATTAAATGTTTGATCACAAATGATCGAGAACTAAACCTTCGTGTTTTATGCCGAATCCGAACGGCTTATGTTCTCAAGAAGCTTTAAATGGCAATTTTTACTCTCTGAATTTTTAGTTGCCATTGTCTGCAGAGAGGTGACGACTGCACAGAAGAATTAATTCAATTGAAACAACTTTCTGTCTGAGCTGGAATTGAACCCGGGCTACCACGGTTCATTAGCTTAGGGGCCACGCACTCTACCCACTTACGGCCGCCACAAGTTTATTAACATAAGTTTATTTAAGTTAAGTTTAAATTAAATATATCTATGTTAATAAAAAATGCTACACCCCCTTTTACCACCCACAATTAAATAAAAATGCTTAATTTCAGACGGTTTTGATAGTCACGAATTGAAGTTTCAAAAGTAAACGTTTGGCATGTGTAGCTCGAATGGCACGTTGTTTGGACACTTCCACACTTTTCAAAAATTCACAAAATGATCACAAACAAATTAGTTGAATTGGGGCAGGACAACGTCTGTCGGGCTTGCTAGTTAAATATAAATGCAAATACAGGGTGACGAAAAACTACCGCTTATGCAACTACGAATGCTTAACGGTCAATTATTTTGATGCAGCAAGCATATCGTAGATTTTTTAATTTGAGTACTGGACGCTCAGTATCAACAATAAACCACCTGATTGCAAATTTTCAACATCGTGGTATAGTAATACAGTGTCTTAAAGACACCTCCCACATGCTGGAAGACAACGTATGGCGCACATGGAAGAAAATATACAAACGGTAGTGCATAGTGTGTAGGACAGTCCAGAAACATCACGGAGGTCCGTTCAGAGGATTTAGGACTATTTTCATATGTCCCCATATAAGGTTCAGCTTGTGCAAGAATTGCAGCGGAATAGACTACGAACAACGGCTTGATTATGCCATTTCATTCCGACAAAAAGCAAAAAAGATCAGAAGCCATTTCCATTGGCCTCCACTTTCACTGGATTGAATTTTCTTTGGGGTTATTTGAAATAAAGGGTGTGCGGAAACAAGCCAACGATCATACCCGCACTAAAAAAATAACATTCGCAATGAAATTCGAGACATAACACTTGCAATTTTACGAAAAATTATGAAAATGAATAATAATAATAATTAATCGCAAGAACGTGCGAACCTGAAAATGGCCACCACTTGCGAGATATAATTTTTCATACTTAAACCAAAAATAAATACTGTATAAAAAATTCTTATAACTATTCATTATGAATACCAGTATGAAACTAACAAAATAAGTAAAAATAATTATTTATTGTTAAAAACACTATTTTATCCAAACATAACTAATTTTAATTCAGATATCAATTTGCGTATTGCCAAGATATTATCGGCATGATTCGTATAATAGTTATTTAATTTGTTCTATTTTTGGAATCGTTCTATATTTTAGTTCAAGATATTAATCTGTGGTAAAATTAATTAATTCATCTCTGCATAGCCACATATATACATATGTTTGAAACTTAAAATAATCATGTTGAACATTAAACGGTTAATGATTATCATGTCGGTGTCGGTCGACTACCTTTTAGACCAAGTGTGACCGCTAAATAATAGCTCAGAACAGTAGATGGAGTTTAATATCACTAGAGTAAACGATGTAGAAAGCATCGCAGTCGAGTGAATAGTTTTATGCTAATTAAGAATTGGGCAAACAAAAAAGAATCCAGAAAATAATTTCAGACTTAAGAATAGAACGGTTTCCAGCAATTCTTGGTGCAAAGAACTTGTTGAAACTTTTGAGCATGTGTTGGTGGTAACGCTTGTTGCGGCTGTTGTTTGTCGACATTTCGTGGAAGAATTAAAAAACGGTCCTATATGAATTAAAACTGATTCGCGAACCTAAAATCAGAATCAGAAGAACCAAGATAACAACACTTGATCAGCTACAAAAGCACAAAGTTATGAGGACAAACAGAGCAGGCCGTTCATAAAAAAACCAAATCATTTAAAAAAGATCGCGCCGGATGAGTGCAAGTCCAAGAAGTCAATGCACTTAGATTTATCTGGTTATTTCGCACATATGGAGAGTTTGTGCGAACACTGTTGTCTGGCTTTCGGCATCTTTGACAATCGTTGCTAAGTGATTTTAAAATATGTATCTTAATAAATTGCACAGCATTATTTACAATGATGAATGGAAACACAATTCCAAAAAGTGCAATTTAACCGCTTTAACCAACGTTGATGTTCTTACAAGTGTTCATCTAGGAATATTTTACTTATTTAAGTTGTGCTTAATTTTCTGTCAAATTATGGCTTTGCCAATATTTGACAATACACACAAAGTAAAAAGGTTAAACTGTGTTAATTATCATGTGTCCTACATATCAACTAACAGATTTTGTAAACAAACAGATAGACTTTATCAGTTCAATAAACTAAGCCAAATACATCTAATAGAGATTTTAATCCCACCTAGCATTGTTTGAAATTTTTGAACATAAAAGATTCGTTTTCGGTCAGAAAATACCAGGGCCGCCGAGAGGGGAAAACGGGGTGTTTCTCCCCGGGCCCGGAGTCTTAAGGGGGCCAGGATTTTCGGGAAAGTAAAGTAACAAAAAGCTGATTTATTGTTGAGAGATAGAAATGGTGTTTGTTTCAATGGAAATGTATTCACAATATCAAAAATTATAATAATGATATTCACTACATTTGGTAAATCTTGCTAACTTACTAAACTTAACAAGTTTGTTAAGTCCTGATGCCATTTGTTAGGTTGGAAACGTCAAACTTATTCAGCAATATCATCAATAATTTTTCACGCGTAATTGGAAAAGGGAGTTTTTGTTTTAAAGATAAAGCTCAAGAACATTTTGGAAATTTTTTTCACATATTAATTTTATGCATCATTTCCAAAATGTTCTTGAGCTTTATCTTAAAAACGAAAACTGCCTTTTCCGATTACGCGTGAAAAATAATTCATGATAAAGCTGATTGAGTGTAGTGATCAATGGTTTTCGGAATAAGTTCTAAAAAGTACCAAATTATTTGTACTTGGGGTTGGAAGAGATTTAAAACATTTCAAAGGTTCTGAGTGGCAAATGTATCAAAAGCGTTAACGCACTGTAATATAAAAATTAAAATACAATTTTGGTTACATGAGTCATCAAAACTACAGATTTATTGCTGCATTGACAGTTGCCAAACTAACATTTGCAAATATCTTAGCAGGTGCGTTCATATCAACAGGTGTTAACTTTTACAATTCATCCTAGGAGGACTTTACAAAGTTTTCTGAATAACCTTAGTGAAACTTTTTTGTGGCTAGGGAACTTTTGAATTTTATACGTTGATACCTTTGTTCTAAGGCGGATACTTCTGGATGCATTTTTGACTGGCATGTATACCTTTTTTATATACGCCGCGGCAACACTGTATATGACTACTTTTAATCATCAGTAGAAATACCCAGCAGAAAATTAGTCTGATATTATAGTATACAACAAAGAAAAAAGTATGGTCGTTTTTCAATGCATATCTGGACAAACATTGTGCTGCTATGTTATGCTATATTATGTACGTTAATAATTCTCAAAATACTCATAAGAACTTAGTACACTTTCTACTCATAGCTGTTCACAGTGGCATAGTTTACAGTAATTTGATTATATTTTATAAGTGAATTAAAAAAAAAAAAGAATAAAAAGGAAGTCATAATAATGCGAATTATCAGTAATGCTTCCGCGCACGACATGTATTTTGTTTTTGTAGATCACCAAGCGGACTCGATAATGACTCGATTACGTGATTGTCTACAAACAATCGTACAAATGCTAGGTGGGATGATTGTCATATATTTTTTTATGTAGATCCAGATATTATTCGTAAACTTTTTGAAAAATAATTGTATTAAATTTGATATTCTTGTTATATTGTCATTTTGCTAACCTTGTTAGTGGTTAAATCTTAAAATGAAAGTATTTAGTTGTATTAAAACAAATTCAAAATATAAAAATTATTGTGTTCGTTTTGTTTAATTATGAAAAAATGGTATATCTATTAAGAAATGACTTTATTTAATTTGAATAACTTATTTTAATGGTAATTGTTATGATGACATAAATTTACCTGGCTTTCTTTTTTTTTACTTTTGAAAAAGTCCTATATAACAGCGTTATAAAAAAATTTGGGTAAAAAATTTATAAAATTTGTATTAAAAAATGTAATTTTTTACATATTTTCTGAAAATAAATATATTCTTCTTTAATTGTTGTAGTTAATCGGCCTTCTTCAGTTATTAATTGTTGTTATTGGGCTTCGGCCAAACAACAATTCTTCTTAAATTTAAAAAAAAAACCGTTATAGTGACATCAAACTTTTGGCGATATCTCAAAAACTATAGACTTTCTCAATGCATAACAATCCATTCTTGTATGAACATTCGTTGATTAATAAAATAAACGGTAATTTTTATTTCTTTTCGGAAATATTTTTAACGGATATTAGATATGCTTTAAAAAAACCTGTTATTATGACATTAAAATTCTTGCGATATCTCAAAACTATAGATTTTCTCAGTATAACTCATAAGCCTCAGAATGAGAAAAAAACGATCGACATTTCATGTTTTGACTTAGCAAGCAAACATTTCTGCAATTTACAATTTTCAATTAAGTAAATTGGGTAAATTGGGTAAATGAGAAAAGCTTTACCGTTACCTCACCAATGCAATGTTTTATATTGTTTTCAAAAAACCTCTAAAATATCCAACTTGTACTAAACAATAAGCCAAGAGGTGCTTTTGTTGTAAATATTTTTTTTTAATTTTCACTTTCTTTATTCTTTCATATAACATAATTTACCTACAAAAATGGCTATATTTAGACACAAACTGTTTCTATCATTAATAATCATGGGCCACCTACCACCCCCCCCCCCTCCCTATGATTTTTTGATGAAAAGTAATTTGCTTAAAATATTGTTATTTTTTTGCAATGTGTTACAGCTTAAAAACTAATTCATGTGAAAAACATTTTCAAATACAGCTTAAAAAATAATTCTGTGAAAAATATTTCAAATATTTCAAACTATTCCAAAGTTATATACATAAATCTATGTTTTAATATATTTCCTTATCTATATCTAGCAAACAAAATATCTCTGTTTACAAATTCAATTTTTCATACGAGCGTATTACGTCCTCTTTTAAAATATCTTTGCCTGGTGATCTTTTTTACTAGGTATTGGATCAAAAGATTTGGCCTGACAATACGATGGTGCATGAATTTATTTCTAGACCTCGGCCTACAACTTCCTTGGCTACAACCTACTTGCCTACAACAAGAATCAAAAAAACTAGATTGTTGCTTTCAGTTCCTTATCCTTACCAAACTGTTCGTGGCATTAACACAAAACTAAATAATATATTAATTTTGAGTCACAACCTTCACTTTAATATATTTGCTTTTAGTGAGACTTGGCTGAAACCTAACACTCTAAATACTGAAATTCTGTGCAACAAATTTAGCATATACCGCAAAGATAGAAACTCCATTCCTGGTATTTGCTCTAAAGGCGGGGGTGTGTTGATTGCAGTCAAAGCGACACATTTTTCTGAAGAGTTATTAATTCCTGAATCCTTGGACATTGAATTCTGTTGTGTTCATGTTAATTTTGGTTCCTTGAGTCTTTTTATTACATGCTCATATATTCCTCCCCTTTCTACCTTAGAAGTTTATAGCAGACATTTGGCTTCTATTAGTAAAGTTTGCTCAAAACTGCAATCTAATGATCATATTTTAATAACTGGAGATTTTAACCTGCCAAACGTTTCTTGGAACTGCTGTTCTGAAATTCCTGAAATATTTTTACCTTCGTCTGAATGTTCATCTGATAATTATTTTTTAAACGAGCTCTCAATCCAAGGCCTGCTCCAACTTAACTGCATCTTTAACAAAAATAATCGTTTGCTTGATCTGGTGTTTTTTGATGACAGCAATATCGCTTCTGTGTCTAAACCAGATCCTCTGGTTACACCCGAAGATTCTCATCATCCAACATTAGAAATAATTTTAAATTTTCCAAAACCATCTGTGCAGTACAATGATTCTCAACCGCCTATTGAGTTTAACTTTAAAAAAACAAACTACGTGATTTTGCAAAATATCTTGTCTAATATAAACTGGAATTCTATTCTAAATATTAATACAAAAAGTTTATCTTCTGAGAGTCTTGATGATGCGTTATATGCGTTTAATAGAACGCTAAATGATTGTTTTCTTAAGGCTGTTCCGCAAAGGAAACCCTCTCTGACATCAGATCCGGTATGTTAGACAAATGAATTAAGAAAACTGAGAAACTTGAAATCTAAATACTATAAAAAATATCAAAAAACACATAACATATGCGATTTTGGATGCTATACCTCGATTAAATACAGTTACCAACAGTTATGCAAACAATCCTATAATATCTACTTAACAAAAGTAAAATTAAACATCAAATCTGATGCTAAATCCTTCTTTTATGAAGTATAATTCTGTTGAGTCTGATAATGATAATAGTATTTGCAATCTTTTTTCTGACTTTTTCAAGGTGAATTATTCATCATCGTCCTATGATTATTTAAGTTATCCTTTTAATATTCAATCTGGGGATATTTATTTTCCAATAATTGACACAAACACAGTTTTATCATTTTTAAAAAATATTAAAACATCATAAAAAAGTGGTCCTGATAACATACCTTCATGTATATTAAAATACTGTTGTGAAGAATTAGTAACTCCAATCTCTTTACTATTTACTTCATCATTAAAATCCTGCTATTTTCCTGCAGCCTGGAAGCATTCATTTATCATTCCGCTGCATAAATCCGGAAGTAGGTCTTTAATTGATAACTACCGTGGCTTCGCAAAATTAAGCGATTTGCCTTAACTTTTAGAGGCAATTGTTACATCACGACTATCGCATAGCGTTAAATCTTTAATGTCTCCTTTCCAACATGGATTCTTTTCTGGAAAATCTACTGTTACTAACCTTCTCGAATTAACATCAAAAACTATAGAAAACTTTGGAAAAAGCATGCAGACTGATGTTATTTATACGGATTTTAGCAAAGCTTTTGACGTTGTAAATCACAAACTATTGATCTTAAAATTATATCTTGTTGGTTTTTCTATACCGTTGGTAAAGTGGATTGAATCTTACTTAAGCAATATAACACAATCTGTTATTTTTAAGTTCAATAAATCACATGAGTTTCCTGTTACTTCAGGAGTACCTCAAGGAAGTCATCTTGGGCCCCTTCTGTTTCTACTTTTTATAAACGATTTGCCATCTGTCATAATGCATTCTAGCATCTTAATGTTTGCTGACGACGTCAAACTCTTCCTTTCTTTTAAAAATGATAATGACGCTGTATTTTTGCAAGCCGACATTGATCATCTTCATAACTGGCGCAAAACGAACCGTATGAACCTCAACATGAAGAAATGCACCAATTAAATGTACCTTCAAAATTTGCGGTCATCCATTGGAGTCCTTAGATATTTTCAATGATCTTGGAGTTACAATAGATCCTAAACTACGCTTTAATATTCATGTAAATAAAATAATAAATAAAGCAAATAGTACTTTAGTTTTTATTAAACATTGGGCAAAAGAGTTTAATGATCCATTCATAACGAAAACCTTATTTACTTCCCTAGTGCGGCCTATCTTAGAATACGCTTCAGTTATTTGGTGCCCACGATACGGTTGTAACATAGACGATATTGAATCAGTGCAGAAACAATTTCTTTTTTTTTTGCTTAAGCTATCTTTATTGTAATATTGATTTTCACTTACCATCTTATGAATGGTAACGGTTACAACTCTTAAATCTTCCTTCTTTAAAAAATCGGAGAATTATGATAAATGCTTGTTGGATTATAATACTTTTACATGGTTATGTAAACAGTCCATATTTAATGAGTAAAATAAATTTTAATATTCCTCTTCGTCCTAGAAGATCTTTTGAGTTACTCCACATGAACTTTTGTAGAACTAATTATTTGCAAAATGAACCTCTTAGAAGCGCTTGCGGTGATTTTAATTTTGTATCTGATGTTATATCCTTAAGTGAATCCATGGACTCAATCAAACATAAAATTATAGATTACCTGCGGTACCGACGTTGATTATGTAAAGTTCTTTCAAACATATATCTGATGCATCTGGTGATTAGTAAACACATTATCATTAATATAACAATCTAAATGGATAAATGGACCTAAGCGTAAAATGGAAATTTTTGGTGTATAAACATCTAAAACATCTGAATGGACCTTAACCTGGGATCTTCAATTGCCTCTTATCTTCATGAAGATTGTGACTACATTTGTCGAAGGTACCGTGGTGTCTTGATGTCTTTTTACCTCTTGAAACACTACGTTAGATCGATTTGTAATATATTAATATGAGTGGCCGATAAGACCTAGTTTGTCTTGGTGCCTGCGTTCGCAACTGGTTTTCTTTATTTTATGAAAATTGGTTTGGTAAAGTTGACCTAGTTTTTCGAGTAACCACCCTGTCAAGCCATGATCCCACCGGCTTCAGGAAGACAGAACGATATATATTATATATATACCTATTGGAGTGGTGTTTTATTGGGTATGAGACCTTGTTTGTCACACGACTCCGCCGTATACAAAAATTGATGCTAACTTGACCTTGTTTGTCTTGAAAACGCAACCCTGCTTTGCTGTCTGATATCATTCGATTTGACTTAACTTTTTTCTTTGTTATTTTTTATAATTTAATAAAATTATATACTTTAAGCAATTTATTAAAAGTTTTTAGTTTGATAATAATACATGATTTCAATCAAAATCACTTTATATTTTTGAATTGTATTAAATATCTTATTTCATAATTTTAAATTTGCTATAAAACCTATTAAGGTTTAGCAATAAAGTAAATAAATAAATAAATAAAAAATAAATAAATAAATAAATAAATAAATAAATAAATAAATAAATAAATAAATAAATAAATAAATAAATAAATATATAAATAAATAAATAAATAAATAAATAAATAAATAAATAAATAAATATATTCATAGTTAACGTTAAAGTTATAGTAGAATTTGTTCTGACCCAATTCAATGAATTTTTTATGATCGTTTTGTGAATTTGTAAAAGTGTAAGTTGACCTTCGAACAAAACACATGCTAGACGTTTCCGTTTGAAACATCAATGCATGACGATCAGAATTTTCTGATATACACAGCATTTTTATTGATGTATAGTATTGCCCGGCAGACGTTGTCCTGCCGCAGACCACCTAACTGCTATATACGAATTCTCATGCTGTTCGGAAAAAAAAAATTATATATTCGCCATTTTTAGTACAGTTGATTAAAGTAGCCGTATGAACTAAATTAACAAATTTTAGTCTAATACAACCAAAACCGTTTGAAGTATAACATTTTAGGGCGGTAATGGGGGTGTGGCAAAAATTTTTCACTTAAACCATCTCATACTCGAAGCAATAGAATGCCAGAATTTCAGCTCAATTGAGCTTAAGCCTAGTGCGCTTTGCTTTACTCCAAGCTTATCCCCGAAAAGTGGACTTAACTAAAGTGGGTCATGCCCATTTTTAGTAAAGTTATCGAAAGTAACCATACAACATAGATTACCAATTTCTAGTCTCATACGACCAAAATCGTCTGAAATACAGCATTTTTTGCAAAAATTGGGCATGAAAAGTAGACGTGGCAAATCTCACATAGCATATTACGATAAAGTTGGAATAACAAATCGTTTGATACCTATATCGTGTTAATCTGTTCAATGGTTCTTGCATGATTGTCAAACATCCATGCAGTGCCACAACGCTTTTATATATTCGTACAGATAGACTAACATAATCTCAAGTGGGAAAAGCTGGCTGGCAAGGCTGCAAAACATAATTAATTCTGATAACTAAATTCTGGCAACTCCCCTCAAGACATTAACAAAGAGAATTAATTAACACTGTATGAAAGCAAGAATCTCCTTAAAAGTAAAGCTGGATTAACTGATCACCTTCAGCATGTTTGAAAATTTTTTTCATATGAAGCTTTAGCTGAGAGAGAGAGAGAGAGAGAGCTTTACACACTCTCAACTTGATTAACATTATTTTAAATCACACAAAAACATGCTGAAGGTTATCAGTGAATTCAGCTTAACTGTCTGACCAGAATCATGTCGTTGTCGTGTCGGTGAGAGAGAATCGCTAAGAGTTGGCCCAGAATTGTAGCGTTGGCTTTGTCGTTTTGCTTTTATTCAATCTGCCATTGTTGATTTTCTTGAATTTGCTTCATTGTTCTCATCGTACTCCGATTGAACTAATAATTACTCCACTTCCATTTAATACATTACTTTTTGCAATACTCTTCATATAAATTTACTGCATTTTCAACTGAAGGCTACTCCTATCATTATAAGAGCAAGCAGGAACACTGTTTACTCGCTACATTGGTTGACATATTCTTCAAATTTTGTTAAAATATGGCAACATTTTTAGAGAGAAGCTGAGAGAGCTATCAAATAAACGACAAAGTCAAAATAGAAATAGAAACATTTCTATCTTGGCGTTTTCGTTGTCGTATTCTGCCGCAATTTTCTCCCATAAGGTTAGCATTGTCTCTGCCAGCGCTCTGCCTGCCGACACGACAACGACATGATTCTGGTCAGACAGTAACTACGCAGCATGGCTGTCGTGTTATATTGAGAGAAGCTCTCTCGACAAAGAGAGACAAGCTTTGTTTTCTGTTATATTGTGCTGCTGGTTGAATGTAGGCATCGAATAAAATGCGTGATTTTGCAATAATTAAAGAATACATTTTTCGAAAAACTTGGTAAGCTATAACAATCTATATTATCATAGGAATCGAATAAAAAAAGAATTATCAAAATCGGTTCAGCGGTTACTGAGCTTATTCTGGACCAAATTCGTGTTTCTCCTTTTATATAATAGTATAGATATAATCTAAGATTATTATCATTACTAACACTGGCTTACAAATAATTAATTTGTGTTTGCACCCCGGACCAAAGTAATTTTTTATGAGTAATTAGGGGTCGGTGATCACAGAAATGGAAGAATTTTTTTCATTTCGCGGGTTTTCGAGATATCGGTAAGATATCTCGTAAGTGGGTAGACTCAAACCAAAAAATCTCGTTATTGGTAGATCCGAGAGTTACATACTTGTTACATATATTGTTGAAAAAACAACAAAATTACTCGTATAGTGAAATTTTAATTTTTGCAATCAGCAATAAATTAGCAGAGGTACAGCTGATCAAACCTAAAATATAATGAGTTTTTTGTGATTTTGAATAAGTTTTAAGGATTAAAGGAAATTTATATAAGAAATAATAAAAAATTTTTTATTTTTTTATTTCTTACACATACCCTAAAAGAAAAGCTTCACTTAAGCCTGATCGGTCTATAAATGAAAAAGTTATTGACATTTTTGTAAAATTACAAACTTTTTTAATGTTCAGCATGTTTACTCTATTTTAAATATTTGCAATAAATTAGCGACTGCCGGAACTTTTCCGTTTTTTTATCCTCCCTAATCAAGAACCAGCATTAGTCGACCATCATGTTCTGGTCCCAAAAGCCTTGATAGCGCCTCTCAATTTATATCATTTCCTGGTGGAACCTCTGGCTTTCTATGAAAAAAAAAAAAATATTAAAATAGAGCTTAGTTCTCAATATAGTAATTATTACCAATGGCAGAATATTTTTCAATCAAAGTGTTTCCAATGTCGACGTAATTTTTACTTCTTTCCTCAGCTTTATTTATAAACTAGCAAAATTCCGCTGCTTCGCCTGCAATAAAAACTTTATATCTTAAAATGAAAGTATTTAGTTGTATTAAGACAAATTCAAAATATAAAAATTATTGTGTTTGTTTTGTATAATTATGAATATACAGTGCAGCTCAAATGCTTTGCAACTGAACTTACTATTCGTGAAAAACCAAATTTTTTCAATGAAATAATTACTTTAAATTAAATTTTTTTTTTAATAACTTCAATTATTCCTTTGTATTTAACAAAAACAAAAATATTATTCCATTTTACAACAACAACAATAATACAAAGCAAAGAAAATAAGTAAAAATTCTCCCGCTCAAAACATGTGCAACTCGCACATGCTTTGTCATATTTTAGTTTTGTATGCACTTTAATGCTAATATTTGGTTGCGTAACCGTTGCTTCTGATTACAGCTTGACATCTTCTTGGCATTGACTCTATAAGTCTGGAGAAATGTTGTTCCATTCCTTTTCTACCTCAGTGTAAAGTTCAGCCCCGTTTTTGAATATTTTTTGACCAATTTTGCGTTTCAACATCATCCACATTTGAAAAGTCCAAGCAAGTGGCATGTTCCACTCGGCAAATGGGAGCATAAAACTGTTTATAATATTACTGTAGCCAACCACCGTCATCGTCCCTTCAATGCGCTTAATGGGCCCAATTCCATTTCCAGAAAAGCAACCCCACACCATAATGTTTCCACCTCCATGCTTAACCGTAGCTGTTGTGTATTTAGGATTATACTTAGTACCACGAGGACGACGAACATAGGACTTGCAATCGGATCCGCGAAGGTTAAATTTGGATTCATCTGACCATAATACATTTCTCCATTGCTGTTTGCTCCAATTTTTATGGGCGTGAGCGAAGCAAAGGCGAAGTTTCGGAAACAAATGGTTTTTTCGTAACTCTGTATGTGTTTAAGCCAGCCTCTATAGCTCTTCTTTTTATTGTGCTGAGACTAACATCCAGCTGAGTCGCACTTCTAACTTCTCTAGCAGTTGCCTTAGGGTTTTTATTAATAACAATCTTTATTTGTCGATCATCTGTAGATGTTGTAGCACGGGATCTTCCTCCACTATGGCGCCATTCACTACTGCCACTTGCTACTACTCTTGAAATTGTTGACTTGTGGATTGAATATTTATTTGATATTTCCTTCTGAGATAATCCATTAGAAAAATCAGCCAATATCATCGATCTTACAGCAGAGTTGTATTTATAACCACCCATTTTAAAAAAAAAGCTAATTGCTGTACTTATTCCTTCAAAAACTGCAAAACGAATAAAAATATTTCGACCATTTATAACCTGTAAGATCAAAATGTCAAAGAAATGTGATAACCGTTATAAACACAAAACAGAATTAGCATTAAAGTGCATACAAAACTAAAACATGACAAAGCATGTGCGAGTTGCACATGTTTTGAGCGGGAGAATTTTTACTTATTTTCTTTGCTTTGTATTATTGTTGTTGTTGTAAAATGGAATAATACTTTTGTTTTTGTTAAATATAAAGGAATAATTGAAGTTAATAAAAAAAAAAAAATTTAATTTAAAGTTATTATTTCATTGAAAAAATTTGGTTTTTCACGAATAGTAAGTTCAGTTGCAAAGCGTTTGAGCTGCACTGTATATTAAGATATTTCTTAATTTAATTTGAATAACTTATTTCAACGGTAATTGTTATGATGACATACATTTACCTGGCTTTCTTTTTTTTTATTTTTGAAAATGTCCTGCATAACAGCGTTATAAAAAAATTTGGATACAAAATTTTTAAAATTTATAATCAAAAATTAAATTTTTTACATATATTCTGAAAATAAATATATTCTTCTTAAATTGTTGTTGTTAATCAGCTTTCTTCAGTTATTAATTGTTGTTATTGGGCTTCGGCCAAACAACACTTTTCTTAAATTTAAAAAAAACCGTTATAATGACATCAAACTTTTGGCAATATCTCAAAAACTCTAGACTTTCTCAATGCATTCTTGTATGGACAGTCGTTGATTAATAAAATTAACGGTAATTTTATTTTCTTTTCGGAATATTTTGTACTGATATTAGACATGTTTTAAAAAACCTGTTATTATGACATTAAAATTCTTGCGATATCTCAAAACTATAGATTTTCTCAGTATTAGCAAGCAAACATTTCGGCAATTTACAAATCAATTTTCATCCAATTTTCTTTGTTTGAAAGTTCAATTAAGTAAATTGGGAAAATGTGAAGAGGTTTACCGTTACCTCACCAATGCAATGTTTTATATTGTGTAACGGCACCAAATCTCACTTTTGGCGTTTTTGGGGTTGTTCACGATGTGGTGTATTTGTTATCAAATCTGGGTACAAAATTTTCAATCAATACCACGTATCGTGAACACACCTTTGATACGGCCTTGTATTTGGTTCAAAATACACAAGGTATTATCAAATGCGCAGCATCGTGAACGACCCTAACTCGACAAGTCGTCAAAGTGTTATTTGACAGCTGACATATTTTCAATTGTGACAGCTGACATATTTTCAATTGTGACAGCTGACATATTTTCAATTGTGACAGCTGACATATTGTCAATTGTGACAGCTGACATATTTTCAATTGTGACAGCTGACATATTTTCAATTGTGACAGCTGACATATTTTCAATTGTGACAGCTGACATATTTTCAATTGTGACAGCTGACACACTTTTAAATTTGCCGGCTGACATCTTTTGCCAACCCGAGTTGATTGCTTGGAAGATTCTGCCATGGTGTCTTTTGCCAGTTGTGTCTCAATGATTGTGTCACACAGCGGGTATGAGTTACAAAGTTGTATCGTACACTTGCATAGTGCAAACGCTCGGAAGAAAGCTACTTGTGTGACAAAGGGCATTGAGATTGAGCAGAAAACACGCGGTAGAGAAAAAAGGTTGAGACTGGTCTGAAGAAACAGATATGAAAATGGCAAAAAGAAAAACTGGAATATATTGCAAGAGTCAAACTACATAAAAACATATAATTTGTGGATCACAAAAGAAAACTATTTGTGGTATAAAAATAACACAAAAACAAATTTCAGTGTGTTAATTTGCTCGTGAGCCATTAAATTCGACGACTCTCCTTGGCAGGGAACCGTATCACTGAAATCAAATAAGAAAAAGGCCACAAAAAAATATAGACGCCAAGATTTGCATAATTCCGCAAAATCTCTGCAAGAATTTTTTTGCAAACTTTCATTTGCAAAATTCACCACCGAACGGTTTCTTCGTGGAAGTTGAATCTCGAAAACGAGAGGCGGGCTGCGATTTTGCTTGCCTGATGTTTCAAGACTTGGTACAAAAGCCCACCAAGGAATATATAATTGAAATCATTTCGGAGGCTGTTAAAATTGAATAAGAATTCCTCACTGAAGCTTTGCCCGTTAATCTCATAGGCATGAATTGCAAGCTGATGTCAGAATATATTGAATTCGTTGCTGACCGTTTGTTGAACGAGCTGGGTGTTGACAAGAATTACAGTACACTAAATCCCTTCAGTTTTATGGAGTTGATTTCTTTGGATGGTAAGACAAATTTTTTCGAAAAGAAAGTAGGTGAATATCAGAAGTGGGGCGTTACAACCAACCGTTTGGACAACGTTTTTACGCTAGATGCTGACTTCTAAAAGCTCAGAAGAAATTTGCAATTAGCATATATACATATCCAATCATTAAGCTTTTTAATTTAGTTATATTGTACTTTTCTTGTGACTTCAATTAATGGTCAAGAATTTATTAGAAAAAAGCCAAACAAATCTTAAATTATTTAAAGTAGATGAAGTAGTTTGAAAGCAAGTAAAATATTTGGCTGTAGCTATTGATGTTAATTTTACATAAACTACTAGTTGAAATTCCTAAAATGAACATGAAGTGAATCTTGCTTACGCTAAACAACAAAAAACAAAAAAAAAAAAAAACACAGATAAAGTGCCTTAACTTTGCCTTAGCAGCAAAGCTGTATTTTGTTTCTAACTTTACCAATTAAGAAACATATTTAAGCTTGAGTAATTTTGAAAAAAAAAAAAAAAAAAAAAAAAAAACAAAGAAACAACTATTGTTAGAATAACAAAAACGATGAAAAGCAATTTTTTTGTAATACTTGAACAAATCAAATTTTATAAAACAATGAATATTAGGTACTGTTAATAATAGTTTAAAATTTGCGTTTGTATTTTAGTCATAAATCAGTTTTCAAGACTTAAAACCTATAAATACTTTAAAAAAAAAATTGAATTAATATACGTTTTGTAACACAACATGCTTAAAACATACAAATAGACATATACTAATATTCTTTTAAAACATATTTTAAAATTGAAGCAAACTTGCATTATTGTATATATGAACTATATTATATATACTATATATATGGAAAAATATAAAAAACTTATAGGAAATAGAAACAAAATACAAAATAGTTGCTTACAGAAAAAAAAAA
Source organism: Dichetophora obliterata (assembly GCA_963920525.1). NCBI lineage: Eukaryota > Metazoa > Arthropoda > Insecta > Diptera > Sciomyzidae > Dichetophora > Dichetophora obliterata. Next base: position 141,622,863 of record OY986435.1, on the reverse strand, counting down.
GGTAATATAAAATACAAATAAGAAACCACTATAAAAATAAAAATTTAGTAGAAAACATACTAAACTAAAATTAAACTTAAAATTTACATGTACTTAAAACTAAATTAAATTCTATAATATAATGAATTGCTAAAGGGTTTATTTACTTTGGTCAGGGGGAGAAGATGTTTGCTATTGGGAGGGTTTTTGTTATATTTAGCCCCTGAACCCTCACGGAAGGGTGGGAAAAGTGTGGGCCGAGCTCGTCCACCAGAGCTCAAAGGGTAGGTGTTGGATGATTGGGCCAGGGGTGCCCAAACGGTTTCCTGTATTTCTTTTTATATTTGTTTTACTTGATTGATATTTTCTAGTTTCAGAAAAATTTTTTTTGGTATTTTTGATTTGGAATCACCGACGTGCCGATGACGTATGCACGTGACATTTGTACGGCAAGGGTACACGTGGACGGCCACAAGACCCCACCCCACATCTCATCTAGCTAGCAATGGCTAACTAGCACGTGCAGCCGTGGCCAACCTAGTGTCCGCGGGTCACTGGACCGGGGCGATGGTACCGCCTCTGTGAGTGAGCGGCCTTTTTATACTGGTCATCGAGAACCAGGGGCGCTGTAAAAAGGCGCCCTCAAGCTAAAATGCACAGGGCCGCCCTCTCGCAGAGATGGTAGCACCGCTCCACAACAACCAAAATTTTAAAATTTTGAAATTAAAATTTATTTTTGAATTTTAACGTCTTACGGTGTCCGGTAAATCTTCGAATCCGTTACAAATTGGCGCCCAACGTGGGGCATGAACAGTAAACTCAGTAAGAAAAGAAAAAATTTTAATCGTTGTTAGTCCATGTTGACTCAAAATTTCGCCTCCGTTACAAATTGCCGTCCGTTACAAATTGGCGCCCAACGTGGGGCCGATAAAAATTTTGTAATTATCGACTCTCTCCGTAAATATTTTTTTGTGATGTTCGGTAGCGCGTCGGTGATTCCAACCAAAGAGTACATTTTTTTTCTAGCAGTTTTTTTTTTTTATCAAAAATTTGTGATTGTGTTTTTTTTATATTTTGAATTGGATAGTCAGGGTTGGCTGCTGGAATATCCGTCTGTGACATTAATCTGCATTCGTATCCGCAGTCAAATCACTGAAATGATTAATTCCTTTGTGTTTGATATGAAAACTGTGATTGATATTAAATTTCAATTTTTAAATTTTCAATAGTTAAATTTATTAAATAATTTTTTTGTTTTCTTGCGTGATGATATCGGGTTCGGAGGTAGTGTCGAGTGTTGCCTGGAATTGCGATGTTGTTGCGTTTAGTGCGCATGTCAACCGCTTCACTCGGGACTATTTTTCCGGATCTTGTATGATTACGTGAGCCCATTTAAGTTGTAGTTTCCGGTTAATTAACAAGTTTTTTTTATTATCTATTGGACCCCCTGACTCAATCAACCAACAACCGCTCAAAATAATTTCAAAGCAAATCTCTCTCTTCTATGACCAAAATAAATAATACCTATACATTTATATTTATAAATTTTTTTTACCATGCCTTTGCATCATAGCGATGAAAATTTGCCTGCTCAGTTGGAGATGGCGGAAAATTGTTGCAGCATTTGTTCGCAGTCCTTCGACAAGGCTGACGACATGGTGTCAAAACCGTGTAGGCACATTTTCCATAGGGAATGCATCTCTACGTGGGTAACAAAAGCGCACAGCTGCCCACTATGTCGCACTTTGTGCAGTGTGAAAAAGTTAAAGCCATGCCAGCCGACTCTGGTGGTTGATCCTCCGTTGTCACCTGGTAAGGCAACGGAGAGCCACGGTGCAGTCCGTAAAGAACGTCCGGCCACTAGAAGACAACGAAACCTAGGTTTCAGCCAGGCACGAAATTCAAATTTAAACATGTCGGGAATGCAACCAGTGCAAAAAGGGTCAGTCGACCTATACTCCCGTCAAGCTGCTGGCGCACATAGCGCACCAAATCTTGCTCCTACTGATAATTTTCAGCCTTCAATGGCTCAACATCAGTATGCGGATAGTGATTTGCAGCACTTGATCAATGAGGCAGTTCGCACTGAACTCGCTAAATTGCAAATTAATCAAGTCAGACATACTCCTTATGGAGTTCCATCCGGTAGCAACCCCTTGCAGAGTTTTCATCAGGACTTGGGATCAATGCCAAGTATGACTACTGCACCCCCAAACAACTATAGTGTTCCCCCACCAAACTTTATGCCCGCTCCACCTTCAACTTCGGGTCACAATCGACAGTTTGTCCAGAGTATGCCAGCTCATTACACACCGAGTAGTATGCCGCATAACAGTGGGTATGCTCCAGGACCTGCTTCGCAATTTGTACCGTCAGAGAACGTTGCCAGTTTGATTTCCAATTGGAAAGTCACGTTCAGTGGCAAAGAAGATGCCTTAACAGTTGATAAATTTATTTATCGAGTGCACGCTCTGATGATGCAAAGTTTGCGAGGAGATTTTGGAGCATTGTGCTGTCATGCGCACATGTTGTTCGTTGGAAAGGCGCTGGAATGGTTCTGGCGTTACCATCGAAGTGTGCCTAGGGTTGAATGGGGTGCGTTGTGCTCAGAGCTTCGTAGTCAATTTTGCGATCGCAGAACCGATTTAGATATCATGGATCTGGTGCGCAATAGGAAGCAAAAGTTTGACGAAAAGTTTGATGAGTTTTATGAGGCAGTTTTGCAATTGACTGATAAATTACAGCGGCCTCTTGATTCTCATGTTTTGCTGGAGATTCTGCAAAGGAATTTGCGTTTGGATGTTAGGCGTAGTTTGTTGTATGTTCCAATACAAAGTGTTAGCCGGCTTCGCGCGTTTGTTCAGAAACGTGAATTGCTTGATGAAGAGTACGGGAGGAATTCTCGCAACTATCAAAATCAGCGTCAGGTTTCTGAACTGGCATGCGAGTCTGGAGACGCGAACGCTACCCCTAACAATAGGAATAACGATAATTTTTTAGATTTGTCAACCGCCCCTCATTAACTTCTGAGGTGGCGTGCCAAACTGAAGCAATCCCGGATGTACCAAATACCCAAATTCGAATTTTAACACGTGAAAAAAAGGCTGCTACTGTGCCACAACGGACGTTCAAACCGTTGCATGTTCGTTGGCTCGAATATAACGCTGCGCGTCGACGTATATTTCAGAGCGAGGGCTCCATTCAAATTCAATGCAAAAAGAAACGGCGATCAACTGCGAGATTGAGGCAATTTTGGAAAAAGGTCCGAGCCTTGAGAAAGTTTGCGTGCTCGGCGGTTTTGTCGTTTGCTCCGAGGAATGATGTTCGTCCTTACGCACCGGTCTCATTAGCCGGCGAAACGTTGATGGGGTTAATCGATACTGGCGCCACCATCAGCTGCATAGCCAACCAGCTGGCGCAAAGACTGATGTCTAGCGAGCAACTGAAGTGGCAAAGGTGTGCGATTGATCTTAAGACGGCGGACGGGACGAGTCATGCTTCTGCAGGAGTCCTCGACACCACCATCACCTTTCGAGGAGTCACCAAACCCCTCAGGTTTTTGATAGTTCCCACTTTGTCTCAAGACTTGTATTTGGGAGTTGATTTCGTAAAAGCATTTGGCTTGGCTGGAGATCTCTTTCTGGAAAATTACCACTGCTTTCCTGTTAGCCAGATTTCTCAAGTTGATTCCAACCACCATGTGTTAACTGCTCGTCAGCAGGCTAGGCTAAACGCCACCATTTTAAATTTTCCATCTTTTTCTGAACAAGGCTTAGGCCGCACCAGCTTGATTAGTCACGTCATTGACGTAGGGCAAGCAAAACCAGTCAAACAACGACACTTTTCGGTTTCTCCTGGGGTCGAAAAACTTCTTTTCGCTGAGGTCGACCGCATGTTGGCACTTGGTGTCATTGAAGTGTCGCAAAGCGCTTGGTCATCACCTGTAGCCTTGATCGTCAAACCTAATAAAGTGCGCTTGTGTCTCAATGCGCGTAAGGTAAATGAGGTTACTGTGAAGGATGCTTATCCCCTGCCTCTCAGTGATGGAATTCTCAGTCGGCTTCCTAAGGCTCAATTCATTTCGAGTTTGGATCTGAAGGATGCCTTCTGGCAGATTCCATTGGATGCAGCGTCAAGGGATAAGACAGCCTTCACAGTGCCCAATCGACCGTTGTACCAGTTTGTTACAATGCCTTTCGGCCTATGTAACGCACCGCAGACGATGTCTCGCTTGATGGACAAGGTCATACCTGCTCATTTTAGAACACAAGTTTTTGTATACTTAGACGATTTGCTTTTGATAACCGAGACCTTTGACGATCATTTAGCTTTGCTGCAGGAGGTAGCCATCTGTATTCGACATGCTGGTCTGACGATAAATATTGAAAAAAGTAAATTTTTACTGAAACAAATTCGTTATTTGGGTCACGTGATTGGGCATGGAACCATCAGTACTGATCCAGGAAAGGTGCAAGCGACTCGAGATTTTCCCTTGCCAAAAACTGTGAGACAGCTTCGTCGTTTTCTCGGTGTCTGTGGATGGTACCGACGGTTCGTGCTAAATTACGCTTCCATTTCGACACCGTTGACCAACATGCTGCAAAAAGCGAAAAAATTTGTTTGGAATGAGGAGTCGATAGCAGCTTTTGAGACCCTCAAAAATAGCCTTAGTAGTGCACCTGTGCTTCATAGCCCTGATTTTTCGCGTCCGTTTTCAATCCAATGCGATGCCTCTCAGTATGGAGTCGGAGCCGTTCTGGCTCAACGTGATGGTGATGAAAATGAAGTCCCGATTGCGTATATGTCACATAAATTTAACCAAGCGCAACGAAACTATACCGTTTCAGAACAAGAATGTCTTGCAGCGGTCATGGCCATAAAAAAATTTCGAGCTTACGTCGAAAGGCATGAATTCGAAGTGATCACTGATCACGCGTCTTTAAAATGGTTAATGGGCCAAACCGACCTGCATGGCAGACTTGCTCGCTGGGCTTTGAAACTTCAAGGTTTCAAATTTAAAATCATTCATCGCAAAGGTAGCCAAAACGTAGTTCCCGATTCTTTATCGAGAGTGCATTTGCCGGAGGATGTCGAAATTTCAGAATTGACAGAAACTGCAGTTACGACTTGGCCAGTTTTGGATTTTTCTTCTGCACATTTTAAAACAGAAAATTATCTAAAGCTGGTTGACGAGTTTCAAAAAAATAACGAGCAACAACCAGATATACAAGTTGTGGACGGCTTAATTTACAAGCGTTGTGAATTTGCAAGTGGTGATCCCACCCAAGAAGAACAGTCATGGAAACTCTGGGTGCCTGAGGAATTGAGAAGATCTCTCACTGTTGAAGCTCATGATCACCCAATGAGTTCTCATGGTGGAATTCACAAAACGCTCACGCGACTCAAAATGTTGTATTTTTGGCCAAGAATGGCTAAACAAGTCCGCGACTATGTTCTGGCGTGTGAAGTCTGCAAACTGACCAAAGCTCCGAATTACGTACTTCGTCCACCCATGGGACAACAATTAACTTCTACCCGCATATTTCAGAGACTCTACGTTGACCTTTTAGGGCCTTACCCAAGGTCGCGCTCAGGGAACGTGGGTTTGGTGATTGTGCTTGACCACCTGTCGAAGTTTCATTTCTTGGAACCAATTCGGACCCTTACTGCCAAAAAGATTGTCGAATTTCTAGAGAAGCGAGTTTTCGCAATTTTCGGTGTTCCCGAAATTATAACCTCTGACAATGGCGTACAATTCCGATCTAATAGGTTTAAAGATTTAGTACAAAAATATGGTGTCAAGCATAATTTAACTGCAAATTATTCTCCTCAAGCAAACGCTGTCGAACGTGTGAATCGTTCAATAATCGCAGCCGTTCGCGCTTATATTCATCCGGACCAAAAAGATTGGGATGAAAATTTATATGCGATAAGTGCCGCTCTCCGCAGCTCAGTTCACTCTTCTTCAGGTTTTTCACCACATTTTGTTGTGTTCGGACAAAATATGATATGTCATGCTAAAAGCTACGAACTTCTGCGAAAACTAAAAATGCTGGAAAATCCCACAGCAGAGGTAAAACCTGAAGAGAGAACTGAGTTGATTCGAGAACAAGTGAGAGAGAATCTGCGTCAGGCATTTGAGAAAAATGAGAAAATTTACAACATGCGCTCACGTCCCGTGAGTTTTGAAGTTGGTCAAATTGTTTACCGAAGAAGTTTCGCCCAAAGCAAGGCCTCTGAGCATTTTAGCGCAAAGTTGGCAAACGTTTTCGAGAAAGCTAGGATCACTAAGAGAATGGGTTCGGCATACTACGAGCTGGCTGATATGGCTAACAAACGGCTGGGTGTTTTTCATGCGAAAGACATTCGAGAATAGTGCCTTCAGTTCTTGTAACGCGTGCTGGACGGTTTCGAATAACTGCTTTGTAACGGCACCAAATCTCACTTTTGGCGTTTTTGGGGTTGTTCACGATGTGGTGTATTTGTTATCAAATCTGGGTACAAAATTTTCAATCAATACCACGTATCGTGAACACACCTTTGATACGGCCTTGTATTTGGTTCAAAATACACAAGGTATTATCAAATGCGCAGCATCGTGAACGACCCTAACTCGACAAGTCGTCAAAGTGTTATTTGACAGCTGACATATTTTCAATTGTGACAGCTGACATATTGTCAATTGTGACAGCTGACATATTTTCAATTGTGACAGCTGACATATTTTCAATTGTGACAGCTGACATATTTTCAATTGTGACAGCTGACATATTTTCAATTGTGACAGCTGACACACTTTTAAATTTGCCGGCTGACATCTTTTGCCAACCCGAGTTGATTGCTTGGAAGATTCTGCCATGGTGTCTTTTGCCAGTTGTGTCTCAATGATTGTGTCACACAGCGGGTATGAGTTACAAAGTTGTATCGTACACTTGCATAGTGCAAACGCTCGGAAGAAAGCTACTTGTGTGACAAAGGGCATTGAGATTGAGCAGAAAACACGCGGTAGAGAAAAAAGGTTGAGACTGGTCTGAAGAAACAGATATGAAAATGGCAAAAAGAAAAACTGGAATATATTGCAAGAGTCAAACTACATAAAAACATATAATTTGTGGATCACAAAAGAAAACTATTTGTGGTATAAAAATAACACAAAAACAAATTTCAGTGTGTTAATTTGCTCGTGAGCCATTAAATTCGACGACTCTCCTTGGCAGGGAACCGTATCACTGAAATCAAATAAGAAAAAGGCCACAAAAAAATATAGACGCCAAGATTTGCATAATTCCGCAAAATCTCTGCAAGAATTTTTTTGCAAACTTTCATTTGCAAAATTCACCACCGAACGGTTTCTTCGTGGAAGTTGAATCTCGAAAACGAGAGGCGGGCTGCGATTTTGCTTGCCTGATGTTTCAAGACTTGGTACAAAAGCCCACCAAGGAATATATAATTGAAATCATTTCGGAGGCTGTTAAAATTGAATAAGAATTCCTCACTGAAGCTTTGCCCGTTAATCTCATAGGCATGAATTGCAAGCTGATGTCAGAATATATTGAATTCGTTGCTGACCGTTTGTTGAACGAGCTGGGTGTTGACAAGAATTACAGTACACTAAATCCCTTCAGTTTTATGGAGTTGATTTCTTTGGATGGTAAGACAAATTTTTTCGAAAAGAAAGTAGGTGAATATCAGAAGTGGGGCGTTACAACCAACCGTTTGGACAACGTTTTTACGCTAGATGCTGACTTCTAAAAGCTCAGAAGAAATTTGCAATTAGCATATATACATATCCAATCATTAAGCTTTTTAATTTAGTTATATTGTACTTTTCTTGTGACTTCAATTAATGGTCAAGAATTTATTAGAAAAAAGCCAAACAAATCTTAAATTATTTAAAGTAGATGAAGTAGTTTGAAAGCAAGTAAAATATTTGGCTGTAGCTATTGATGTTAATTTTACATAAACTACTAGTTGAAATTCCTAAAATGAACATGAAGTGAATCTTGCTTACGCTAAACAACAAAAAAAAAAAACACAGATAAAGTGCCTTAACTTTGCCTTAGCAGCAAAGCTGTATTTTGTTTCTAACTTTACCAATTAAGAAACATATTTAAGCTTGAGTAATTTTGAAAAAAAAAAAAAAAAAAAAAAAAAAACAAAGACACAACTATTGTTAGAATAACAAAAACGATGAAAAGCAATTTTTTTGTAATACTTGAACAAATCAAATTTTATAAAACAATGAATATTAGGTACTGTTAATAATAGTTTAAAATTTGCGTTTGTATTTTAGTCATAAATCAGTTTTCAAGACTTAAAACCTATAAATACTTTAAAAAAAAAATTGAATTAATATACGTTTTGTAACACAACATGCTTAAAACATACAAATAGACATATACTAATATTCTTTTAAAACATATTTTAAAATTGAAGCAAACTTGCATTATTGTATATATGAACTATATTATATATACTATATATATGGAAAAATATAAAAAACTTATAGGAAATAGAAACAAAATACAAAATAGTTGCTTACAGAAAAAAAAAGGTAATATAAAATACAAATAAGAAACCACTATAAAAATAAAAATTTAGTAGAAAACATACTAAACTAAAATTAAACTTAAAATTTACATGTACTTAAAACTAAATTAAATTCTATAATATAATGAATTGCTAAAGGGTTTATTTACTTTGGTCAGGGGGAGAAGATGTTTGCTATTGGGAGGGTTTTTGTTATATTTAGCCCCTGAACCCTCACGGAAGGGTGGGAAAAGTGTGGGCCGAGCTCGTCCACCAGAGCTCAAAGGGTAGGTGTTGGATGATTGGGCCAGGGGTGCCCAAACGGTTTCCTGTATTTCTTTTTATATTTGTTTTACTTGATTGATATTTTCTAGTTTCAGAAAAATTTTTTTTGGTATTTTTGATTTGGAATCACCGACGTGCCGATGACGTATGCACGTGACATTTGTACGGCAAGGGTACACGTGGACGGCCACAAGACCCCACCCCACATCTCATCTAGCTAGCAATGGCTAACTAGCACGTGCAGCCGTGGCCAACCTAGTGTCCGCGGGTCACTGGACCGGGGCGATGGTACCGCCTCTGTGAGTGAGCGGCCTTTTTATACTGGTCATCGAGAACCAGGGGCGCTGTAAAAAGGCGCCCTCAAGCTAAAATGCACAGGGCCGCCCTCTCGCAGAGATGGTAGCACCGCTCCACAACAACCAAAATTTTAAAATTTTGAAATTAAAATTTATTTTTGAATTTTAACGTCTTACGGTGTCCGGTAAATCTTCGAATCCGTTACAAATTGGCGCCCAACGTGGGGCATGAACAGTAAACTCAGTAAGAAAAGAAAAAATTTTAATCGTTGTTAGTCCATGTTGACTCAAAATTTCGCCTCCGTTACAAATTGCCGTCCGTTACAAATTGGCGCCCAACGTGGGGCCGATAAAAATTTTGTAATTATCGACTCTCTCCGTAAATATTTTTTTGTGATGTTCGGTAGCGCGTCGGTGATTCCAACCAAAGAGTACATTTTTTTTCTAGCAGTTTTTTTTTTTTATCAAAAATTTGTGATTGTGTTTTTTTTATATTTTGAATTGGATAGTCAGGGTTGGCTGCTGGAATATCCGTCTGTGACATTAATCTGCATTCGTATCCGCAGTCAAATCACTGAAATGATTAATTCCTTTGTGTTTGATATGAAAACTGTGATTGATATTAAATTTCAATTTTTAAATTTTCAATAGTTAAATTTATTAAATAATTTTTTTGTTTTCTTGCGTGATGATATCGGGTTCGGAGGTAGTGTCGAGTGTTGCCTGGAATTGCGATGTTGTTGCGTTTAGTGCGCATGTCAACCGCTTCACTCGGGACTATTTTTCCGGATCTTGTATGATTACGTGAGCCCATTTAAGTTGTAGTTTCCGGTTAATTAACAAGTTTTTTTTATTATCTATTGGACCCCCTGACTCAATCAACCAACAACCGCTCAAAATAATTTCAAAGCAAATCTCTCTCTTCTATGACCAAAATAAATAATACCTATACATTTATATTTATAAATTTTTTTTACCATGCCTTTGCATCATAGCGATGAAAATTTGCCTGCTCAGTTGGAGATGGCGGAAAATTGTTGCAGCATTTGTTCGCAGTCCTTCGACAAGGCTGACGACATGGTGTCAAAACCGTGTAGGCACATTTTCCATAGGGAATGCATCTCTACGTGGGTAACAAAAGCGCACAGCTGCCCACTATGTCGCACTTTGTGCAGTGTGAAAAAGTTAAAGCCATGCCAGCCGACTCTGGTGGTTGATCCTCCGTTGTCACCTGGTAAGGCAACGGAGAGCCACGGTGCAGTCCGTAAAGAACGTCCGGCCACTAGAAGACAACGAAACCTAGGTTTCAGCCAGGCACGAAATTCAAATTTAAACATGTCGGGAATGCAACCAGTGCAAAAAGGGTCAGTCGACCTATACTCCCGTCAAGCTGCTGGCGCACATAGCGCACCAAATCTTGCTCCTACTGATAATTTTCAGCCTTCAATGGCTCAACATCAGTATGCGGATAGTGATTTGCAGCACTTGATCAATGAGGCAGTTCGCACTGAACTCGCTAAATTGCAAATTAATCAAGTCAGACATACTCCTTATGGAGTTCCATCCGGTAGCAACCCCTTGCAGAGTTTTCATCAGGACTTGGGATCAATGCCAAGTATGACTACTGCACCCCCAAACAACTATAGTGTTCCCCCACCAAACTTTATGCCCGCTCCACCTTCAACTTCGGGTCACAATCGACAGTTTGTCCAGAGTATGCCAGCTCATTACACACCGAGTAGTATGCCGCATAACAGTGGGTATGCTCCAGGACCTGCTTCGCAATTTGTACCGTCAGAGAACGTTGCCAGTTTGATTTCCAATTGGAAAGTCACGTTCAGTGGCAAAGAAGATGCCTTAACAGTTGATAAATTTATTTATCGAGTGCACGCTCTGATGATGCAAAGTTTGCGAGGAGATTTTGGAGCATTGTGCTGTCATGCGCACATGTTGTTCGTTGGAAAGGCGCTGGAATGGTTCTGGCGTTACCATCGAAGTGTGCCTAGGGTTGAATGGGGTGCGTTGTGCTCAGAGCTTCGTAGTCAATTTTGCGATCGCAGAACCGATTTAGATATCATGGATCTGGTGCGCAATAGGAAGCAAAAGTTTGACGAAAAGTTTGATGAGTTTTATGAGGCAGTTTTGCAATTGACTGATAAATTACAGCGGCCTCTTGATTCTCATGTTTTGCTGGAGATTCTGCAAAGGAATTTGCGTTTGGATGTTAGGCGTAGTTTGTTGTATGTTCCAATACAAAGTGTTAGCCGGCTTCGCGCGTTTGTTCAGAAACGTGAATTGCTTGATGAAGAGTACGGGAGGAATTCTCGCAACTATCAAAATCAGCGTCAGGTTTCTGAACTGGCATGCGAGTCTGGAGACGCGAACGCTACCCCTAACAATAGGAATAACGATAATTTTTTAGATTTGTCAACCGCCCCTCATTAACTTCTGAGGTGGCGTGCCAAACTGAAGCAATCCCGGATGTACCAAATACCCAAATTCGAATTTTAACACGTGAAAAAAAGGCTGCTACTGTGCCACAACGGACGTTCAAACCGTTGCATGTTCGTTGGCTCGAATATAACGCTGCGCGTCGACGTATATTTCAGAGCGAGGGCTCCATTCAAATTCAATGCAAAAAGAAACGGCGATCAACTGCGAGATTGAGGCAATTTTGGAAAAAGGTCCGAGCCTTGAGAAAGTTTGCGTGCTCGGCGGTTTTGTCGTTTGCTCCGAGGAATGATGTTCGTCCTTACGCACCGGTCTCATTAGCCGGCGAAACGTTGATGGGGTTAATCGATACTGGCGCCACCATCAGCTGCATAGCCAACCAGCTGGCGCAAAGACTGATGTCTAGCGAGCAACTGAAGTGGCAAAGGTGTGCGATTGATCTTAAGACGGCGGACGGGACGAGTCATGCTTCTGCAGGAGTCCTCGACACCACCATCACCTTTCGAGGAGTCACCAAACCCCTCAGGTTTTTGATAGTTCCCACTTTGTCTCAAGACTTGTATTTGGGAGTTGATTTCGTAAAAGCATTTGGCTTGGCTGGAGATCTCTTTCTGGAAAATTACCACTGCTTTCCTGTTAGCCAGATTTCTCAAGTTGATTCCAACCACCATGTGTTAACTGCTCGTCAGCAGGCTAGGCTAAACGCCACCATTTTAAATTTTCCATCTTTTTCTGAACAAGGCTTAGGCCGCACCAGCTTGATTAGTCACGTCATTGACGTAGGGCAAGCAAAACCAGTCAAACAACGACACTTTTCGGTTTCTCCTGGGGTCGAAAAACTTCTTTTCGCTGAGGTCGACCGCATGTTGGCACTTGGTGTCATTGAAGTGTCGCAAAGCGCTTGGTCATCACCTGTAGCCTTGATCGTCAAACCTAATAAAGTGCGCTTGTGTCTCAATGCGCGTAAGGTAAATGAGGTTACTGTGAAGGATGCTTATCCCCTGCCTCTCAGTGATGGAATTCTCAGTCGGCTTCCTAAGGCTCAATTCATTTCGAGTTTGGATCTGAAGGATGCCTTCTGGCAGATTCCATTGGATGCAGCGTCAAGGGATAAGACAGCCTTCACAGTGCCCAATCGACCGTTGTACCAGTTTGTTACAATGCCTTTCGGCCTATGTAACGCACCGCAGACGATGTCTCGCTTGATGGACAAGGTCATACCTGCTCATTTTAGAACACAAGTTTTTGTATACTTAGACGATTTGCTTTTGATAACCGAGACCTTTGACGATCATTTAGCTTTGCTGCAGGAGGTAGCCATCTGTATTCGACATGCTGGTCTGACGATAAATATTGAAAAAAGTAAATTTTTACTGAAACAAATTCGTTATTTGGGTCACGTGATTGGGCATGGAACCATCAGTACTGATCCAGGAAAGGTGCAAGCGACTCGAGATTTTCCCTTGCCAAAAACTGTGAGACAGCTTCGTCGTTTTCTCGGTGTCTGTGGATGGTACCGACGGTTCGTGCTAAATTACGCTTCCATTTCGACACCGTTGACCAACATGCTGCAAAAAGCGAAAAAATTTGTTTGGAATGAGGAGTCGATAGCAGCTTTTGAGACCCTCAAAAATAGCCTTAGTAGTGCACCTGTGCTTCATAGCCCTGATTTTTCGCGTCCGTTTTCAATCCAATGCGATGCCTCTCAGTATGGAGTCGGAGCCGTTCTGGCTCAACGTGATGATGATGAAAATGAAGTCCCGATTGCGTATATGTCACATAAATTTAACCAAGCGCAACGAAACTATACCGTTTCAGAACAAGAATGTCTTGCAGCGGTCATGGCCATAAAAAAATTTCGAGCTTACGTCGAAAGGCATGAATTCGAAGTGATCACTGATCACGCGTCTTTAAAATGGTTAATGGGCCAAACCGACCTGCATGGCAGACTTGCTCGCTGGGCTTTGAAACTTCAAGGTTTCAAATTTAAAATCATTCATCGCAAAGGTAGCCAAAACGTAGTTCCCGATTCTTTATCGAGAGTGCATTTGCCGGAGGATGTCGAAATTTCAGAATTGACAGAAACTGCAGTTACGACTTGGCCAGTTTTGGATTTTTCTTCTGCACATTTTAAAACAGAAAATTATCTAAAGCTGGTTGACGAGTTTCAAAAAAATAACGAGCAACAACCAGATATACAAGTTGTGGACGGCTTAATTTACAAGCGTTGTGAATTTGCAAGTGGTGATCCCACCCAAGAAGAACAGTCATGGAAACTCTGGGTGCCTGAGGAATTGAGAAGATCTCTCATTGTTGAAGCTCATGATCACCCAATGAGTTCTCATGGTGGAATTCACAAAACGCTCACGCGACTCAAAATGTTGTATTTTTGGCCAAGAATGGCTAAACAAGTCCGCGACTATGTTCTGGCGTGTGAAGTCTGCAAACTGACCAAAGCTCCGAATTACGTACTTCGTCCACCCATGGGACAACAATTAACTTCTACCCGCATATTTCAGAGACTCTACGTTGACCTTTTAGGGCCTTACCCAAGGTCGCGCTCAGGGAACGTGGGTTTGGTGATTGTGCTTGACCACCTGTCGAAGTTTCATTTCTTGGAACCAATTCGGACCCTTACTGCCAAAAAGATTGTCGAATTTCTAGAGAAGCGAGTTTTCGCAATTTTCGGTGTTCCCGAAATTATAACCTCTGACAATGGCGTACAATTCCGATCTAATAGGTTTAAAGATTTAGTACAAAAATATGGTGTCAAGCATAATTTAACTGCAAATTATTCTCCTCAAGCAAACGCTGTCGAACGTGTGAATCGTTCAATAATCGCAGCCGTTCGCGCTTATATTCATCCGGACCAAAAAGATTGGGATGAAAATTTATATGCGATAAGTGCCGCTCTCCGCAGCTCAGTTCACTCTTCTTCAGGTTTTTCACCACATTTTGTTGTGTTCGGACAAAATATGATATGTCATGCTAAAAGCTACGAACTTCTGCGAAAACTAAAAATGCTGGAAAATCCCACAGCAGAGGTAAAACCTGAAGAGAGAACTGAGTTGATTCGAGAACAAGTGAGAGAGAATCTGCGTCAGGCATTTGAGAAAAATGAGAAAATTTACAACATGCGCTCACGTCCCGTGAGTTTTGAAGTTGGTCAAATTGTTTACCGAAGAAGTTTCGCCCAAAGCAAGGCCTCTGAGCATTTTAGCGCAAAGTTGGCAAACGTTTTCGAGAAAGCTAGGATCACTAAGAGAATGGGTTCGGCATACTACGAGCTGGCTGATATGGCTAACAAACGGCTGGGTGTTTTTCATGCGAAAGACATTCGAGAATAGTGCCTTCAGTTCTTGTAACGCGTGCTGGACGGTTTCGAATAACTGCTTTGTAACGGCACCAAATCTCACTTTTGGCGTTTTTGGGGTTGTTCACGATGTGGTGTATTTGTTATCAAATCTGGGTACAAAATTTTCAATCAATACCACGTATCGTGAACACACCTTTGATACGGCCTTGTATTTGGTTCAAAATACACAAGGTATTATCAAATGCGCAGCATCGTGAACGACCCTAACTCGACAAGTCGTCAAAGTGTTATTTGACAGCTGACATATTTTCAATTGTGACAGCTGACATATTGTCAATTGTGACAGCTGACATATTTTCAATTGTGACAGCTGACATATTTTCAATTGTGACAGCTGACATATTTTCAATTGTGACAGCTGACATATTTTCAATTGTGACAGCTGACACACTTTTAAATTTGCCGGCTGACATCTTTTGCCAACCCGAGTTGATTGCTTGGAAGATTCTGCCATGGTGTCTTTTGCCAGTTGTGTCTCAATGATTGTGTCACACAGCGGGTATGAGTTACAAAGTTGTATCGTACACTTGCATAGTGCAAACGCTCGGAAGAAAGCTACTTGTGTGACAAAGGGCATTGAGATTGAGCAGAAAACACGCGGTAGAGAAAAAAGGTTGAGACTGGTCTGAAGAAACAGATATGAAAATGGCAAAAAGAAAAACTGGAATATATTGCAAGAGTCAAACTACATAAAAACATATAATTTGTGGATCACAAAAGAAAACTATTTGTGGTATAAAAATAACACAAAAACAAATTTCAGTGTGTTAATTTGCTCGTGAGCCATTAAATTCGACGACTCTCCTTGGCAGGGAACCGTATCACTGAAATCAAATAAGAAAAAGGCCACAAAAAAATATAGACGCCAAGATTTGCATAATTCCGCAAAATCTCTGCAAGAATTTTTTTGCAAACTTTCATTTGCAAAATTCACCACCGAACGGTTTTTTCGTGGAAGTTGAATCTCGAAAACGAGAGGCGGGCTGCGATTTTGCTTGCCTGATGTTTCAAGACTTGGTACAAAAGCCCACCAAGGAATATATAATTGAAATCATTTCGGAGGCTGTTAAAATTGAATAAGAATTCCTCACTGAAGCTTTGCCCGTTAATCTCATAGGCATGAATTGCAAGCTGATGTCAGAATATATTGAATTCGTTGCTGACCGTTTGTTGAACGAGCTGGGTGTTGACAAGAATTACAGTACACTAAATCCCTTCAGTTTTATGGAGTTGATTTCTTTGGATGGTAAGACAAATTTTTTCGAAAAGAAAGTAGGTGAATATCAGAAGTGAGGCGTTACAACCAACCGTTTGGACAACGTTTTTACGCTAGATGCTGACTTCTAAAAGCTCAGAAGAAATTTGCAATTAGCATATATACATATCCAATCATTAAGCTTTTTAATTTAGTTATATTGTACTTTTCTTGTGACTTCAATTAATGGTCAAGAATTTATTAGAAAAAAGCCAAACAAATCTTAAATTATTTAAAGTAGATGAAGTAGTTTGAAAGCAAGTAAAATATTTGGCTGTAGCTATTGATGTTAATTTTACATAAACTACTAGTTGAAATTCCTAAAATGAACATGAAGTGAATCTTGCTTACGCTAAACAACAAAAAAAAAAAACACAGATAAAGTGCCTTAACTTTGCCTTAGCAGCAAAGCTGTATTTTGTTTCTAACTTTACCAATTAAGAAACATATTTAAGCTTGAGTAATTTTGAAAAAAAAAAAAAAAAAAAAAAAAAAACAAAGACACAACTATTGTTAGAATAACAAAAACGATGAAAAGCAATTTTTTTGTAATACTTGAACAAATCAAATTTTATAAAACAATGAATATTAGGTACTGTTAATAATAGTTTAAAATTTGCGTTTGTATTTTAGTCATAAATCAGTTTTCAAGACTTAAAACCTATAAATACTTTAAAAAAAAAATTGAATTAATATACGTTTTGTAACACAACATGCTTAAAACATACAAATAGACATATACTAATATTCTTTTAAAACATATTTTAAAATTGAAGCAAACTTGCATTATTGTATATATGAACTATATTATATATACTATATATATGGAAAAATATAAAAAACTTATAGGAAATAGAAACAAAATACAAAATAGTTGCTTACAGAAAAAAAAAGGTAATATAAAATACAAATAAGAAACCACTATAAAAATAAAAATTTAGTAGAAAACATACTAAACTAAAATTAAACTTAAAATTTACATGTACTTAAAACTAAATTAAATTCTATAATATAATGAATTGCTAAAGGGTTTATTTACTTTGGTCAGGGGGAGAAGATGTTTGCTATTGGGAGGGTTTTTGTTATATTTAGCCCCTGAACCCTCACGGAAGGGTGGGAAAAGTGTGGGCCGAGCTCGTCCACCAGAGCTCAAAGGGTAGGTGTTGGATGATTGGGCCAGGGGTGCCCAAACGGTTTCCTGTATTTCTTTTTATATTTGTTTTACTTGATTGATATTTTCTAGTTTCAGAAAAATTTTTTTTGGTATTTTTGATTTGGAATCACCGACGTGCCGATGACGTATGCACGTGACATTTGTACGGCAAGGGTACACGTGGACGGCCACAAGACCCCACCCCACATCTCATCTAGCTAGCAATGGCTAACTAGCACGTGCAGCCGTGGCCAACCTAGTGTCCGCGGGTCACTGGACCGGGGCGATGGTACCGCCTCTGTGAGTGAGCGGCCTTTTTATACTGGTCATCGAGAACCAGGGGCGCTGTAAAAAGGCGCCCTCAAGCTAAAATGCACAGGGCCGCCCTCTCGCAGAGATGGTAGCACCGCTCCACAACAACCAAAATTTTAAAATTTTGAAATTAAAATTTATTTTTGAATTTTAACGTCTTACGGTGTCCGGTAAATCTTCGAATCCGTTACAAATTGGCGCCCAACGTGGGGCATGAACAGTAAATTCAGTAAGAAAAGAAAAAATTTTAATCGTTGTTAGTCCATGTTGACTCAAAATTTCGCCTCCGTTACAATTGTTTTCAAAAAAACCTCTAAAATATCCACCTTGTACTAAACCAGGACAAGAATTGCTTTTGTTGTACATATTTTTTTAGTTTGAATTTTTTTTTAGTTTTCATTTTCCTTATTCTTTCATATAACATAATGTACCTGCAAAAATTGTTCTATTTTGACACAAACAGTTTCTATCATTAAAAATCATGGGACCCCCCTATGATTTTTTGATGAAAACTTATTTGCTTAAAATGTTGTTATATTTTTTGCATTGTGCTACAACTTAAAAACTTTTTCAAATATAGCTTAAAAAATAATTCTGTGAAGAATATTTCAAATATTTCAAACTATTCCAAAATTATATACATAAATCTATGTTTTAATCTATTTCCTTATCTATGTATACATAGTTAACGTTATAGTTATAGTAGAATTTGTTCTGACCCAATTCAAAGAATTTTTTGTAAAAGTGTAAATTGACCTTCGAACAAAACACATACTAGACGTTTCCGTTTGAAACGTCAATGCATGAAGATCAGAATTTTCTAATATATACAGCATTCTTATTGATGTATAGTATTGCCCGGCAGACGTTGTATTGCCGCAGACCACCTTACTGCGATATACGAATTTTCATGCTGCTAAAAAAAAAATTTATATATTCGCCATTTTTAGTACAGTTGCCGAAAGTAGCCGTATGAACTAAATTAACAAATTTTAGTCTAATACAACCAAAATCGTTCGAAGTATAACATTTTTGATTAATTCTGGGCGGTAGTGGGGGTGTGGCAAAATTTTTTCACTTAAACCATCTCATACTCGAAACAATAGAGTGCCAGAATTTCAGCTCAATTGAGCTTAAACCTAGTGCACTTTGCTTTACTCCAAGCTTATCCCCCGAAAATTGGACTTAACTAAAGTGGGTCATGCCCATTTTTAGTAAAGTTAGCTAAAGTAACCATACAACGTAGATTAACAAATTCTAGTCTCTCATACGACCAAAATCGTCTGAACTATAGCATTTTTTGCAAAAAGTGGGCATGAAAAGTAGACGTGGCAAATCTCACATAGCATATTACGATAAAGTTGGAATAACAAATAGTTTGATACCTATATCTTGTAAATCTTTTCAGTGGTTCTTGCGTGATTGTCAAACATCCGTGCAGTGTCACAACGCTTTTATATATTCGTATAGATAGACTAAAACAATCTCAAGTGGGAAAATCTGGCTGGCAGGGCTGCAAAACATAATTAATGCAGATAACTAAATTCTGGCAACTCCCCTCAAAACATTAAAAAAGAAAATTAATTAACACTGTATGAAAGCAAGAATCTCCCTGAAAGTAAAGCTGGATTCACTGATCACCTTCAGCATGTTTTGAAAATTTTTTTTGATATGAAGTTTTCGCTCAGAGAGAAACATTTCTGCACGCTCTCAACTTGGTTAACATTATTTTAAATCACACAAAAGCATGCTGAAGGTTATCAGTGAATTCAGCTTAACTACACAACATGGCTGTCGTGTTATATTGAGAGAAGCTCTCTCGACAAAGAGAGAAAAGCTTTGTTTGCTGTTATATTGTGCTGCTGGTTGAATGTAGGCATCAAATAAAATGCGTGATTTTGCAATAATTAAAGAATACATTTTTCGAAAACCTTGGTAAGCTATAACAATCTATATTATCATAGGAATCGAATAAAAAAAGAATTATCAAAATGGGTTCAGCGGTTACCGAGCTTATTCTGGATCAAATTTCGTGAGTCTCCTTTTATATAATAGTATAGATTATCCTAAAAAAGTATCCTTGTATTCTCTTCAAAATATATTAAATACATAAAAAACATATCGTCATATGAAATCAAAAAAGCAGTAGGTTACAAAAAATTATAAATCGACGTTTTGATTGATTATGATGCACCTTATCAAGTACATGTTTCGCAAAATTGTACACTTGTACAACTAAAAACGACGGTTTTATTAACAACGTTTTCAAAGTTTAAGCGCAACTTACAATTAAGAAAGCGTTTTGCTTCTCTCTTAAAGTTGTTTTAATTTAAACTTACACCTTTTTTGATTTAATATGAAGAAGTATAAAAAATGTTCGCCTCCTAAGAGGGAGGGGGGCAAGTGACCCTTTCTTTCCCCCCTTAATGTCACATACAAATAAAAAAAAACTGGCCATTTCACCCCTTGGAAGGATTTTGACCTAGCTTCAATTGATCAATTGTGTCGTGCGTGTAATTAAATATTTAAAATGACCGAGAAGTGCACCTACGTGTTTTATGCCTACTCCGAACGACGTATGTTCTCAAGAAACTTTACATGGCAATTTTTACTCTTTGAAGCAGGGAGGTGACGATCGAACAGAAAAATTAATTCAATTGAAAAACTTTCTGTCTGAGCTGGAATTGAACCCGGGCTACCGCATTTCATTAGCTTAGGGGCCACGCACTCTACCCACTAGCCTACGGCCGCCACTTTCTTTCACATAAAGAACTATAAACAAACATAATCTGGAGCTTCTAGCATGACCTTAGCCAAAGTTATGACACAAAAACAAAACAACCTTTCATAGAACTCATATGGAATTACAATTATTTTTTATCGAAAAACTTAAAATCTTAGCGCGATGATTGCCTTGTAAAGGTTCGCATTGGATACTTTTTCGGTATTCGTCTCGGTCCTAGAATTTTGACTATCTATGCTTAAGATAACTCACAAGTAATAATATTGTGGGAATTTGTGAAGAAGATTTATTAATAAAAGATATTATTACTACTGTATATATATATACTACTATATATATATTATTAATAAAGAATAAAACGAACATCAAAAATTAAATGTAAATCCAACTCACACCTAAGTATCTCGTGGCGCATAAGTTCTTGCTACGATTGAAAAAAGTTTAACTTCTAGAAAATGTTCGCGTTGATTCGGATTCAAATACTTTCAACACTTTTCCAGTACAAATAAAACTAAAATAATCTTCTTTTTGCTCTATATGTATTTTATCTAGTATCCGACCGAATATTTCTTGTAACAATTTCTTGCATCAGTCATTTAATTCAAATATATAAGTTTGGTTTAATACGCTTTGGTAAATACGTTTGGTTTAACGCATTGTACAAAACAAAAATTATGAATTCGTCTATAATTTGTTTTAGGGTGTTAGCGCAAAACATTTTGGTTAATTTAATGCGTTCGAAACTATCATTTTCGATTTTATCATCTCTAGCTTCGAAGGATAAGAGATATTACTAGGATAGGAATTTTTGGGCAATCTATTTTATCTTTTTTTTTCTACTCAAACAACTTGAATTTTTAATTTCTTTTCTCTTCTCAGCTCCCTATTATATCTTATAAATCTATAATTCTTTTTATTAAGCAAACGCGACTTAACAAGAACGAAATGAATATAAATTTAGGCCAACTTAGTCTACCTGTCAACAATATTTGGCTGGCTTGTGACTAACAGTGGGCTTAACTATTTGGCTGGCTTGTGGCTAACAGTGGGCTTAACTTCCCCCTTCTTAAGAATCTGCGTCTCGCTGATTAGTTGTTTATCTTCTGCGTAATGTTTCTGTAAGTAAGATTTCCTATATAATTGGTCGTAATATTGTACCATCATGTAGGAGTACCATCATCAATGTACCATCATGTAGGAGTTCAATAATAGGCTAATTTGGATATTGATAAGTGCATAGAGCTTTTTCCCCGTTTAAGACCTGAGAGATACAGTGATTAGGTTCTAATTTTTTTAGCTCAGTTTCTTTACAAACTTTCACGTCCTCAATTACAGAACATTGGCCTATAACACCAAACTTGTTTTGCTGAGATACAAAAAGATTTGAAAATTCAGAATGAATCCGTTTATTATTTTTAACGGTAGGTCTTATTAAAATATCGTTAAAAAGTGTATCCTCAGTTTTTGGTATAGACAGTACGTACAAGAGGAGCGACTCCTTAACCACCATTAAGGGTTCTGCATATTCTATAGCCTGAATTTCATTTCTAAACGGAAGCGTTTCCGTCTGAGATAAAATGGTAGATATTTGTACTCTGTCTAATAAGCTAGAGTGTACAATTCCTCTTTTTGCCAATTGCACTGCCATTACAATTTGTTCTATCTCGTCTTTCAAAATTTGCAGCTTGTTAAAGAGATATTGTTCAAACTTTGCTGTGTCGTCGATGTCTATCTTGTTACAATAATTATTCTATTGTAGTTTTCTAAGATATTGTTAGTGGCTTTCATTAAGTGGCTATTAATATTGTATTGTTTGTTATTGTTGTCAGTTAAATCGTTGTTTTTCCTGATAATGTTGTCCCAATCAATGCCATCTGGGTTGCCTGCTAACCATTTCCAGGCAGAGCCAATCCAATTGATTGATCTTTTAGTCTTTTTAGTGTTACGCACACGTAATTGGTTTAACAATTTGTCGATGTTAACAATCTGGTGTTCCAGCTGTAACGCTAGAGTTCCAGTCTTCCTAATTTCGTGTTGCACGGTTGGTCTAATGCTGTTTAAGAGATGGTCGTAGTCATCTAAATTGATTACATGAATAATTTTAAAAGTTCCTTTGAAAATTTTCCCGTGCCCTATTTTGATTGCAACAAGGGTGTTGTTATACTCGTATGTATTGACTGAGGCCTGTGTCCAGTGAAGAATCGTTCTGAAAAACATGTTAAGTTTTTATGTGTGATTTGTGAATATTTTTTTCGGTAGTAGTAGTTATAGTTACTGTATTATTTTTAGCTACAGTTTCTTTTTCATATAATGGCTTATTTTTTCCTTTTATTTGCTTATTTCTTTTAAAAATGTTCTCGCCTGGATTAAATTCTTTGGGTTTTGATCTTTTTCGGTTATGCCTATGTAGATTTTTCTGTTGATTTCGGGCTATTTCATTTTAAAGGTCTGAATTCACTATGTCTTTAAAGTTAACTAAGTCCTGATATTTATCCTTTGTGTTTTGTTAAAAAAAATGTCTGCTGGCTTCTTCTTAGTCACTGAATGTACAGTGTTGTTATACCTATCTACCGCAATAGTTATGACTTCTTTTAAAGAAAATTCGGGGTATTCCTGTACAAGACATCTTATTATTTCGAGAATCGTGGAATGGACTCTTTCCACCGCATCATTTACCTCGCTTTTTTGTGGTGGTGCAAGATAAATTGTTATTCCGAGTCCTTCTAAATAGTTTAGCACGATTGGACTTATAAAACTACCTTCATTATCCATAACAAGGAATTTTGGGACTGTAAAATAATGGATTAGTTTGATTTATTTGTCTCTTACGTGTAATACAGATTTGTTTTTTATTCGAAAAAATTTAGTAAATTTTGAAAACTTATCTATTGCTGTAATAAATTTTTCCCCTTTTATTTCTATGATATCAATATGTAGAATTTCAGAAGGAAAGGATGGAATGGGGGTTGGCTGGAGTTGGGGTTTTAGAGGGTGGCGGTCATATTTGTTTGACGAGCAAATTTCGCAGGTTTTTGTATAATCCTTAATTAGTTTAGCCATCTTCGGAAAATAGTAGTTTTCAAAATTTGTAGTTTGTTTTCCCTTGGGTTTTGATGGGCACGTTTGTGTTCATCTTGTATTATTTTCCATTTGATTTCTTCATCTGTAATGTCAGTAACAACTCTTTGAGTTATTCTTGCTTTAAATTTCGAAAAGTTTTCTTTAAAGATTTCTTGAAGCAGGGGAAGGTGTTTTTCTTGTATTTTAATCCCGTTTATTATGTTTGGGTTCAATTTTTCCTTCAATATTCTTGTTAGAATATCCTTACTTAATTCAGGTACCCGTACGAAATGTCTGTGGAGACCGGCGTGTGGCTTTTCATAACAGCTCATTTCATCCCCCTCTGATAGTAACAGCTGGTTTTTAAATACATTTATTGGTGCTTCGACATGTGATATGAGGTCAGTACTGTCTTCATCTGCGCTATGTTGGGAGTTGGATGATGATGTTAAAGTATTTATTTCCGCTGATGGTAGTCTCGAAAGTGCATCTGCTACTAAGTTGGTTTTCCCTGGTTTATAGATTAGCTGGTAGTTAAATTCTTCAATTCTCGCCTTCCATCTCTTGAGTTTTGCATTGTTGTTTCTGTTGCTGAGAGCAAATGTAAGCGGCTGTTGGTCTGTCAGAATTTTAATTTCTTTAGCTCCATATAGGTACGTCCTGAGCTTGTCAAGGCTCCATACAATGGCTAACAGCTCTTTCTCAATCGTGGAATAGTTTTCCTCTGTTCGATTGAGTGATCTCGAAATAAACGTGATCGGTCTATCCTTTCCGATTTCATCCTGCGAGAGCACTGCTCCAATTGCGTAGTTTGAAGCGTCCGTTGTAAGGACGAACGTTTTTTCAAAATCGGGAAATATTAGAACATCAGATGACATGAGCATTTGTTTCAGGTTTTTGAACGAATTTAAAGCGTCTTGATCAAGATCGACTTCTACCTTAAGTGATCGCCTTGCTTTAATCTGTGCATTTTCACCTCGGGTTAAGTTAGTTAGAGGTTTTGCAATTTTCGCAAAATCCTTTATAAATTTCCTATAATACGATGCAAGACCTAAAAAGCTCTTGAGTTCTTTTAAATTCTTGGGAATGGGCATTTCTTGTATCGCTTGTATTTTTCTTGGATCGGGTCGAATACCTTCTCTTGTGATCAAATATCCTAAAAATTCGACATCTCTACACAAAAATTTAGATTTACTCAAGTTAACTTTCAAATTTGCTTCGTTCAGGAGAGAAAATACTTTGCTTATGTTTTCAAGGTGCTCATGTTTAGTTTTGCCGAATATAATGATATCGTCGATGTATACATAGCAACATTTGCCTATGAGTGGGTTTAAAACATCGTTAATCATTCTTTGGAAAATGGCTGGGGCGTTTTTAAGCCCAAACGGCAGCCTAGAAAACTCGTATTTTCCGTTAGCGGTAGAAAATGCGTTTTTTTCTATATCACGGTCCTTCATCTTAATTTGATGAAAACCGGATGTAAGATCTAATGTAGTGAAAAATTCAGCATCACCCAAGCTAGCGAGAGTATTATTAATGTCTGGGATTGGATATGCATCGGGTATTGTTATGGCATTTAACCTTTTGAAATTTTATTATTATTATTATTATTCTTTATTCTCATAGTAAAAAAGTTTTGACAAGATTATTAAAAATACAATCACTAGAACAATTATTACTTATAAGAATAGTATTGACATTTAGTATTAGAATAAATAGTGTGAAATGCCACTTCAATAAATATATAAAACTAAATTAATTGTGTTAACATAAAAAGTGTTTTGTGGGGTGAATTGAATCAAACAATATAATTAAAAAAAAAGTTATAAATATTAACAATTATTATTAGAAGAGAAAAAAATTATTTCTGTCTAAAAAATTAAGAACAAACAAAAATTAGCTAATGGAGCGCAACAAAAATTCAACTTCCGAGTGGTCTAACTCAAAGATCCACAATTTTATTTTTCTTAAGAAAGTACTCAAATTTCTTTCAAGGCGTATACTTGCAGGGAGTCTATTGTAAAGTCTATAAGATAAAATCGAAAAAAAATTACGATAGTGGGTTGTGCGAAAAACTGGAACAGTCACGGTAGAATATTGGTTCGTTCTTAAGTTGTAATTACCATATATGGGATTCTGCATATACCCACTTCTTTTAAAAAATATTTTTAGAACTTTAAAATAATACAGATGCCTTAATGGTAAGATCTTTAGACGCCTAAATAGATTAATAGATGCAGTCAAGCGATTTACTTTACAGATTATTCTAACGGCACTCTTTTGTAATAATAACAGGGGACGTATATTATTCAGATAAGCACCTCCCCAGCAACTCACACCATATTGTAATCTAGAATGAAAAATCCCGTAGTATATTTTAGTAAATGTACTTTCAAAACAAAAATGTCTTAGTTTATAAAAGCATCGTAATGAAGAAAAAAGATATTTCTTCAGCAATGAAATGTGTGCGGTCCAGGTAAGATGTTCATCAACCATTACTCCTAAATATTTATAGCAAGGAACCATTTCGACAACAAAGCAATTAGTACTGCAAGGAATTCTACTGTTATAGGTTGAACCCATGTCATGACTCGTATCCGATGTTAATCTAAATCGACAACAATCATAACCTTGAAAACTTATATCAATTTCCGGCGATACTATATTACATAAGCTAAAATACATTACTTTAGTCTTCCTGCTAACAAGTAACTTATGTTCTGCAAACCAAACTCTCAGTAAATAAACGTCATGATTTATATCTGCAATTAAGTTAAGGGGGTTAACTGATGCATACCCAATGGCTAGATCATCGGCAAAAGCAGTAACTTTACCAGCAAAATTTAGAGAAAAAAGCGAATTAATATAAACTAGAAATAGAACCGGACCAAGTACAGAGCCTTGGGGAACTCCTATATTTATACATTTAGAGTCACTTAGTTCGCTACAAATTTTTACTCTCTGCTTTCTGCAATTCAAAAAAGACATAAGCCAATTGTAAATAAAGCCACGAAAGCCAACATTATGCAGTTTTTTCAGAAGAATATTGTGGTCAACCATGTCTATAACAAGTCTATATTGCTTCTCCCCTGCCGCATTTTCCTTTTTTGGAACAATTCAGAGTGGAGAGTTATAAGGGCTTTGGGAGGGTCTTATTATACAATCTTTTAACATTTGTGAAACTTGTTTTTCTACTTCAGATCTTAAGTGTGTCGGGTAAGCATAGGATTTTGTGTAAACTGGTTCATCAGTCGTGGTCCTGATTTCCGCTCTAACTTTTGTGTCTATGGTTCCACTGTCGCAGACTGGTCCAAAAAGATAGTTGTATTTTTCAATTATATTACGAAGGTCAGGATCTTCAGGCATTTGCTCTACGTTGTTTACTTGCTTAGAATTTTTTGCTTTTAATTTAAGTTTGATTTTCGAGCATAACTGCAATATCTGGTTTTTCCTGTCGATAACTGCCTCTAATTCGCGAAGGGAGTCATCGCCGATTATACCATCAAATGATGTTAATCCAGGTAGAATAAAAAAATCGAGATTGTTGTTGACTCCGACACTTTTGAAGAATGGTCCTGTTACTTTCCTTGTGATTGTTAGTTGTCCTGCTGCCGACTGGATTTTGAATGGATTTTAAATTGGTCTTGAATTAAAACCTAATTTTTCGCATATAAAATTTTTATTAGCCCCTGTGTCAATTAGAAATTTGTATGGGTGGCCAGTTTTGGAAAAATATTCTAGGTATGGTACGCTAGAGAGGCTTCTGTTGTAAAATTTACTTCCTCTGGGTTAAATGTTTCGTCTTCGTCAGCTTCGTCTTCAAAGTTTTCAAGATATTCTTCTTCAGCTTCTCCTTCTTCATTTTCTGTAAATAACTCTTGAAGCATTGCATACCAGTCATACTTTCCGTCATTCGTAATGGACCACTGCGAGTTCTTACGATGTTGTGACTCCTTATTTGTTGAAAAACAGGTGGTGTTGGTTGCCATTGAGTACCATCACGTGCAATCATACTTTCTGTTGTGCTTGATGTTGGTGCATTTTCTTCAACCATATCAGTTTCGCTGTCACTTTCATCTTCAAATACATCTTGCTCAATTTGCATTGGCGTGTCAATAGCGGCTGGAATTTCGTTGTCATTGTCTACACTTTCTGAGTCTTGCACTTCTCCCGTAAATACCTCTACTTCTTCCTCAATTGGCTCTAAAGCGTCGTCATCCACAGTCATATTATCAAGTGTAGACTCAATATATCTGCTTCTGGCTTCTTCACTCAAACGCATATATTGTCTTTCAGTTAAATATTCAATTTTGCGGTTCATTTTTCTTCAACTTCATTGTTCAACTGTTCAACTTATACTGACGAAATTATTGAAATGTATTCTTTTTCTACCGTAGCTGAACATTTGCTACCTAAAAACACAAAAAAAAAAAAAAACACAAAAAATACAAACACAACATTTGCTGCCTAAAAACACAAACAGAAACATAAAACCAGTTTCTGTTTACTTTTGTGTGCCTTTTAGGTAGAAAATGCCCATAGAAACCAATTTTAGCTTACAAACATGAAATTTGTACAGTTGAGATGCAAAAATTAAGCGTTTCTATTAATCTGTGCATATATATATTATTTTATTTGAATATAAACGAAAAAACTTCACTAGGGTACCCGGGTACCCTCTCGTTCGTCCAGGTGGTTATGGACCGTAGGGTTAAGTATGTTCCTCAAAATGTTAATTTGTTTTAGTTACAATAGTTGTTGTTTTTTTTTTTGCATATTGTAATAAAGAATAACCACAAATAAAACGACATACCCATTTTTTTCTGTATTGCAGCTACTTCGTTATAAATTCCATATTTATTAAAACTAAAATGTTTGTCCGATTATTCGTTGGAGGCACTGTATTATATCTCCTCTGCTCGAGATATTTGCATCGAAAGAAAGAACTTTGATTTTCATGTAGTTTTTTTCTCATTCTTAGGTAGCGTTTTTATGAAAAAGTCGTTGCACTAAAAATTTCTCAAATTTTCACGATATGTGAATGGTTTTAGTGGCAAAATAATAGAAATTTTCTAAAATTAAATTAACCAATATTTTTTACAGCAAAACGTATTTAAATAAATAAATTCACGTTAGTTGAAAAAAGGCGTAAGAGGCGAGTTCAAAACAAAGCATGTAAAAATCAAATCTATGATGCGTATAATATATATTCAAAGTTTGACGGAAATCCGTCAAGCCGTTTAGATTTGCATTAAGTTCAAATTTGTACTACAGTGCCCTCTGCCGTTAAGGATAGATCAAAATAGATAGAGCTTAAAGATTTATTGTATCTGGAAACCACTAAATACAAATTTTCGTTCTAATCACAGGAGCAGTTTAGGAGTTTTGATGTTTTGTAAAAGATTTTTTTGCATTTCTATTGATTTTTGGGCGGTAAAAGGGGTGTGGCACATATTTTTTACCTAAACCATCTCATACTCGAAACAAATCGACTGCCCAATTTTTAGATTAATTTAGTTTATACCTATTGCAGTTTGCTTCAATCCACGCTCATCCCATAAAGAAGGGTTGTAAACATAGTGCGACCACGCCCATTTTTACAGCTGCTGAAAGTAACTATACGAACGAAACTGTCTGAAATATAGCATTAACATTCATTTGTGGGCGGTTAAAGGGGTCGTAAAAAACCCATTTTGAGTACAGTTCCAACATTAACTATAGAAACTTATTTACCAAATTTAAGTCTAATACGCCAAAAACCGTCTGAAATATATCATTTTAATTGATTTGTGGCCAGTAAAAGGGTGTGTGGCAAATTTTTTCTTCCCAATTCTCGTACTAAAAAAAGTCTACTGCCAAAATTCCAGATTAATTTAGTTTTAACCTGGCGCACTTTGCTTCACTCCACGATTATTCCCTGAAAAAGGGCGGAAACATAGTGTGACCATGCCCATTTTTAGCACAGCTGACGAAAGTAGCCATACAAACTAAATTATTTCATTTTAGTCTTATACGAAAAAAACTGTCCGATATATAGCATTTTCTTTGATATGTGGGCGGTCAAAGGGGGCGTGGAAACCCATTTTGAATACAGTTGCAGACAGTAGCTGTACACACTAAATTACCAAATTTAAGACTTATACGAATAAAACCGTCTTATATATAGAATTTTTGCATAAAGTGGGCGTGAAAAGTAGGCGTGGCAAATCTTACATATCCTAGGACGATTCAGTTGTAATCAAAAATTGTTTTGTATCATTATTGTCTAAATCGGTTCAGTGGTTCTCGTGTGATTGTGGAACATCCGTGCGTAACACAAAGGCTTTTATATAAAAGTATAGATGCAAAGCTCGGTCAATTGTAATCGTTTCTGAAAAGTAGGCGAAGTTACAGTTCAACCACGTCCATTGTTTTCTGAGTTGCCGAGAGTAACCAAACAAACTTAATTATAAAGCTTTAGTCCAATTCAGCAAAATTTGTCTGAAATATAGCATTTCAATTGCTTTGTGGACGGTAATAAGGGGTGTTACCAGAGGCGTTCTTAGAGGGGGTGACCCACCCCGGGTGACACCATTCGGGGTTTTTTTTTTAATTTTTTAATAAAATCGTTGAAATAATTAAATTCTATACAATTTTCTCAAAAGCTCATTCAAAATTTAATTCCTATTGTTTCTTATCAATATCTGAAATTTTTCGATACGTCACAATATCAAACAAAAAAGTTGAAGTAAAGGAAGTACTAACCACTTAACCTTAGCCAAGCGATTTTAGAGAAGCTTAAAAATGATGGACTAGATATCATGATGTGCCGAGCTCAGTGCTACGAAAATGCAGCTACCATGGCTGGTTTATATGGTGGTGTACAAGCCATCATAAAAAGTAAGAACCTCAAAGCTACTTTCAATGGATGCGTAAGCCATTCTATAAATTTATGTTGTGTTCATGCATTTGCTGTAGATGCAACATGTGTTACTTTTTTAAATTTGTAGAAAGGTTATTTTCATTTTTTGCTGGCTCTACACACCGATGGGATGTTTTAATAAATAATACTGGAGTTTCATTGAAAAGGCTCACAACAACATGATCAAGTGCTCATTATAATGTAATCAAACCACTTAAAGAAAATTTCGTGAAAACTTAGATGCTCGAAGTAGTGCTCAGTGCCTTATGAATTCCACAAATGGCTATACTTCCCACTGCTTCATCTTATTCTGGGCTGATGTCTAAAAATAAACTGACGCAACACAAATTTACCTGCAAAAAAGATTGACTCTTGAAAAATTTTTGATTAAAACAAATGCTCTTGTCCAATTTCTGCAGGATGAACGAAGCAATATAGCTACAAATGCTTTAGAGTAGGCACGACAAACGCCTTGTGATCTGGGCATTAATATAGAATAAAGAGTAAGGCACAAAAAGAGGATGGCAGGAGAAATTTCGTGAGATGCTGTCTTGACCCTTACCGAAGAAATGAGAAGAGTTCTGAATGAATGTGTCTACTTTTGCAGTTATAAAATCAGAAAATTTGCTGCTAGACAACTTAGATGAACATATGGTAACTGCACAAAATTTGACAACAGCTTATAACGAAATCTCAAAGAATGAGCTTATTGTAGAAATTTCGAGGCTACAAAGGCACATAAAAGCAGCACAAATTGATTTTAAAAATGCCAAGAAAATGCTAGCTTTTATTGTCGAGTGAGATTTTTTGGAAAAACTGCCAAATATTTAGCCTTAAAACTGTTCCTAATGTATTGTATTTCAGTTGCACACTTCATGGTCTTACATCAACTCACTTCTTTATTGAGTCTTATGAGAAGCTTAACCTAAGACGATAGAGTACGTAAGATAACAGTTAACGTTGGATCAATGCCTTATGTATTCTGAATACATTTATGATACTAACTACTCACTAATAATATTAACTATATAAGTAAATACATACATACCACTTAACAATTTGTGTGTCGGTGGCTTCATGCGAAAGAAGTTTTTTTAAGCTAAAGTTAATAAAAATTATTTAAGATCAATTACGGGACAGGTAAGAGTTTCAGACCTTGCTCTTTTATCGATTGAAAACTAATTAACAAATACAATTAATTTTGACGATGTTTACAAAAAAATTTCGCTGCTGTAAAAGTAAGAAAGTAAATTTTTAAGATTCTAATTTTTGAAGGTTTTCAAATCTAGTTTTTACCAATTTTTGTTATTTATGTACTTGAGAATGAGTAATTTTTGTTTTAAAGCTTTAAATTTTTTTATATCTTATGTAATCAGTGGCGGCCGTAGCCTAGTGGGTAGAGTGCGTTGCCCCTAAAATAAATGCGGTAGCCCGGGTTCAATTCCAGCTCAGACAGAAAGTTTTTTCAATTGAATTTATTTTTCTGTTCGGTCGTCACCTCTCTACAGACAATGGCAAACCTCTGAGAGTAAAAATTGCCATGTAAAGCTTCTTGAGAACATAAGCCGTTCGGAGTCGGCATAAAACACGTAGGTACAGTTTTCGGTCATTTGTGATTAAACATTTAATAACACGCACAACACAATTGATCAATAGAAGCTAGGTCAAAGTCCTTCCAAGGGCTGAAATGGCCAGTTTATATATATTTATTATCTTATGTAATACGTGCTTTTATTAATATAGCAATTTGTAATGAATTTTTGTTAAGCTTAAAAAACTTTTGATCTCATTGTAATTATTTTTTGAGTGTTTTTTTGTAGGGGTGACACCACTGGTTTCCGACCCGGGTGTCACCAAGCCTTAGAACGCCACTGAGTGTGGCAGCTTTCGTTTTTTATTATTTCAGATATAAACCTTGATAGCAGATGTTGTAAATTTGGTGGCCTATGGTGTTACCGTTTCTGAGATTTTAAAACACACTGCGCAAACGATTTTGTTTGTTAATAAGGGGCGGTGAAAGTAGGCGTCGCTACATTTTTGTATATTGTAACCACCACTTGGTCTCATAGCACATATACACCAAGTTTCATTTTAAAAATATGCACAACTCAAGAATTATAATGATTTCTGAAAAATGGGCGTTGTTATTGTTCGACCACTCCCATTTTTGTGGAGTTGCCGAAACAAACTAAATAACAAAATTTTAGTTTAATACAACTGAATTCATCTGAAATATAGCGTTTTTAATAATTTTTATTATATTTGAGATATGGGCCTTGGCAACAAATGTAAATTTTATGACCTTAGGTGTTACCGTTCCTGAGATCTTAACGCACACCAATCTGCACGAACGATTTATATGGGAGTATATGGGAAATTTTTTAAAATGCTATATCTCCAGACCCATTATACCGATTTCGTGCAAACCGATAAACCATCTACGGTACACATAAGCCCTGAAATTTTGGTATAAATCGGTTGACCAGTTTTTTCAGTTAGTTGCGACATTAAAATGTGCACTTCTTTTTATATATATAGATGAATAAAAAAAAATTTCACAAAAATCGAAGATAGTCGGTAACAAAATTGATTTTCGACTTATAACTGAAATGACTTAAAAGGTCGAAAAATTTTATGAAAAGTCGACTAGTCGTCTTTTCGACTATTCGACCATTCATCCCTATGCTGGTTCCCTCAGAAAAGTTACAGCCAGCTAAAGACGCATCACACGTAAAAGTAGGCAACATAGGAGGAAAATATAAGTGAAAGTCAGTTAAGCTTGTTTTCTTCTAATTAATTTCAAAGTCAACGCTAAGGATGAAAAAATAGGACACCCCTGGTCTTGGGCTTGCATCGCATCACCAAACACCAACTTTGGAGTTTGGTGATGCGATGTCGTATGCAAGTTCCGCTACATTTCAACATATACTGGATATCTTACAGTGCCAAATAAACAGTAGAAGAAGATTCAGTTGCAGACATAGCACAAGAATAACAACAACAACAGCAAAAATCACTTACATTCACAGTGCTGCCACTAATTCGTTTCATTTATTTGAGTTTAATCCAAGCAGAATCATTGAGAGTCCCGTTGAGCTAGGACGAACTGTCTGCTGTTGGTGCTGAAGCAAACACACTTGAAGATCACACCAACAAACATCGTTGTATTTCTTTCCGTGTCTGTTTGTCTAGCTGTTCCTGTCTGTCTGAATTTTTGTTCTGAGAAAAATTCAGAAAATCCACTATAAAAGCATTTAGTGCTGCATTAAGCTTTTAAGTGTCACTCTATTCCCTGCCGAACCGAACCGATATGAACTCCAACATTGATGTTGTCGTTGCTTATCCTGCCCTCATCCTGTCTCTTTATGGTCATGAATGATGCTCTAGCATCCTGTGAAAAGATGCAGATAATTCGCTTGAGTGTTGAAAGTGTAGGAAATAGTTTAAAGGGTGTGTTTGAAATTTAATAATTTGTCAAATTTAGGTAAATTGATACTTTACAAAATAATTTAAACAGGAAGTGGGAAAAAAGCCGTGTTTCTTAAATTGACGGTGGTTGCACCGTCCCGCTAAAAATTAACAATTATTTTAAATGTACAAAGGCTCGATTTAATAAGTTTACAGCTCAGTGAAAAATATGTAAGTGCTTGCAACAGTGACTTTTGAATTTTTATTTTTAAGGTTTATATACCGTTTGAAACGTACATTGTTCGCCTTTAAATAAAACCAAGCTATTTAACCAAACAGCAATTCATGTTCTTTTATTTAAGGATAAATTAAAATAATTCAAAAAAATACTTAGAAAAATTAAGATTACAAGAAACTTAATACCCACAATGACCACTTTTCATCAAAGACATTTTCGCTAATCGATCGACAAGCTTTTTGCAATCTTCTAGAGTCTTCTGATGGGCAAATGGACTTCGAATATAATCGAAAATTGCCTTTTGCCCAAAATAATCGAGTATGTCGACGTCGAGTTTCGCTTTGAAATAATCGGAAAATCGCGGCGCACAGAGTAACGAGGTGAGCAAAAGAAGGTATGGAAAAAAGTCATAAATTTGCAAACGGAAGTATGCAAAGGACCCCGCACAAAAATGTATTAAAACTGTCTCCCGCTTAAACTTTCTGAATTTTTGATATGTTGTAGTTGGAATCATTCTGAATGAATGTCTCTATGGGTAATATAAAAAAGTAATGAACAGTTTTCGAGTTATTAAATATTTTATCCAATAAAGCAATTTTTCATTATCATGTCAATATATTTTATTATATTTTGTTGGGACGTATTTACCGTTATAGAAGTTAACGAAGCTAAATTACCATCTCATTAATCATTAAAATAGCTGGCTTAAACCAATATTCATTCAAGCCATGGGCAGAGCATTTTGTTTTTAGTGTTGATGACAATTCGTACCAGACAAACAACAGATAATCACAGTTTATTTATACTCTTAATCAAAACAAAATATTCTTGCAGTCGCTTAATTGTGTTTGATTAAATACAAGCAAATATATATCATTTCAAATTCTCTATTGCTAAAAATGGCATTTCGAAATCGTTTGAACCAGGCCCGTATTTGCACGAAATTTGAACTAAAAAAGTAGCTAATTTCATATAAAAAAATACAAAAATATCAAATTTATTGCTTTTATTTTTAAGCTGAAATTACAATAATCAAAACAATTTAATTTTACGATTTTTTTCATATCAAATTCATGCTAAACATCATCAATTGAAATATCCTTAAATTTTTTATACGCAAATGCCAAAAAGGCTAGATTTCGCAAGCGTTTGCTTGACATTGATATTCGTGATGGAATATTTATGGCCGCTAGCGCAGAGAAAGATGCCTCACAAATCGCAGTACTGCAACCAAATGTATCGATGGCAGCATTCAGCTTATACACATCAGGAAAAATTTCTCTGAATTCATATAGTATCTTCAAGAGGTCAAATTTTTCAATGAATGTCGAAATTTGGCTTACAAATTCTTCTCGTTGTTTCTATATAAATTTATAGGCAGTCTTCAATTCATACTCTTCGGGAATTATAAGGCAAAGTTTCTCCAATGATTTTAGTTCATTATGGTTAATGTTACCGGATTTCGACAAAACTTGCAGAATTTTACTGTTTTTTATAAAGAGTTCCTTAAACTCTTTGTTTGTCACATCGATGATTTCAAAATATGTAGCCTTTCAGTTATTAATTGTTGTTATTGGGCTTCGGCCAAACAACAATTCTTCTTAAATTTTAAAAAAAACCGTTATAATGACATCAAACTTTTGGCGATATATAAAAACTATAGACTTTCTCAATGCATAACAATGCATTTTTGTATCTGTATTATCGTTGATTAATAAAATTAACGGTAATTTTCTTTTCTTTTCGGAAATGTTTTGTACGGATATTAGGTATGTTTTAAAAAAACCTGTTATTATGACATTAAAATTCTTGCGATATCTCAAACTATAGATTTTCTCAGTATAACTCATAAGCCTCAGAATGAGAACAAAAAGATTAAACTTTCATGTTTTGAATTAGCAAGCAAACATTTCCGCCATTTTCAAATCGATTTTCATCCAATTTTCTTTGTTTGAAAGTTCAATTAAGTAAATTGGGAAAATGTGAAAAAGTTTACCGTTACCTCACCAATGCAATGTTTTATATTGTTTTCAAAAAACCTCTAAAATATCC
This sequence comes from Dichetophora obliterata, assembly GCA_963920525.1. NCBI lineage: Eukaryota > Metazoa > Arthropoda > Insecta > Diptera > Sciomyzidae > Dichetophora > Dichetophora obliterata. The sequence goes on along the minus strand of OY986435.1, from coordinate 141,586,825 downwards.
AACTTGTACTAAACAATAGGCCAAGAGTTGCTTTTGTTGTACATGTTTTTTTTAATTTTAATTATTTTTTAATTTTCACTTTCCTTATTCTTTCATATAACATAATTTACCTACAAAAATTGTTATATTTTGACGCAAACTGTTTCTATCATTAAAAATCATGGGCAACCTACCACCCCCCCCCCCTATGATTTTTTGATGAAAACTAATTTGCCTAAAATGCTTCTGTTACTGTTTTTGCAATGTGTTACAGCTTAAAAACTAATTCATGTGAAAAACATTTTCAAATATAGCTTAAAAAATAATTCTGTGAAAAATATTACAAATATTTCAAACTATTCCAAAGTTATATACATAAATCTATGTTTTAATCTATTTCCTTATCTATATATTCATAGTTAACGATAAAGTTATAGTAGAATTTGTCCCGACCCAATTCAATGAATTTTTTATGATCGTTTTGTGAATTTGTAAAAGTGTAAGTTGACCTTCGAACAAAACACATGCTAGACGTTTCCGTTTGAAACATCAATGCATTACGATCAGAATTTTCTGATATATACAGCATTCTTATTGATGTATAGCATTGCCCGGCAGACGTTGTCCTGCCGCAGACCACCTAACTGCTGTATACGAATTCTCATGCTGTTCGGAAAAAAAAATTATATATTCGCCATTTTTAGTACAGTTGCCGAAAGTAGCCGTATGAACTAAATTATCAAATTTTAGTCTAAAACAACCAAAACCGTTCGAAGTATAACATTTTTGATTGATTCTGGGCGGTAATGGGGATGTGGCAAAATTTTTTCACTTAAACCATCTCATACTCGAAACTATAGAATGCCAGAATTTCAGCTCAATTGAGCTTAAACCTAGTGCGCTTTGCTTTACTCCAAGCTTATCTCCCGAAAAGTGGACTTAACTTAAGTGAGTCATGCCCATTTTTAGTAAAGTTAGCGAAAGTAACCATACAACGTAGATTAACAAATTCTAGTCTCATACGACCAAAATCGTCTGAAATATAGCATTTTTTTGCAAAAAGTGGGCATGGAAAGTAGACATGGCAAATCAAACATAGCATATTATGATAAAGTTGGAATAACAAATCGTTTGATACCTATATCGTGTTAATCTGTTCAGTGGTTCTTGCGTGATTGTCAAACATCCGTGCAGTGTCACAACGCTTTTATATATTCGTATAGATAGACTAACACAATCTCAAGTGGGAAAAGCTGGCTAGCAAGGCTGCAAAACATAATTAATGCTGATAACTAAATTCTGGCAACCCCTCTCAAGACATTAACAAAGAAAATTAATTAACACTGTATGAAAGCAAGAATCTCCCTGAAAGTAAAGCTGGATACAGGGTTGCATCGGCAGAAAATAAAAAAGTACTCTCAAAATAGTAAAATATATATGAAAAATAAAAAAGGTCGAAACAGATAATGAAAATGTGGTGATTTTCTAAACAAAGATACAAGTTTGACGAGCAAAAAAAAAGGCCGCTACAAAATATATAAAACATACATGTGTAGTACGACAAAATATCCTTCTTGTAATTCCCTATTTTTCCTTCCTTTATAACATTCATCCTCACTTAACGTAAAACAGAACATACCTATAAAAATTCATATCAATATCAAATTTTTTATCGTGATTTTATTTCATCCGTTAAGCTTTGCTATTAATTTCGCTAACTTTTTAAACTTTTTATGTAAAGATTTTTATTTGTGCTAATCTCTTAAATGTGTTAAAGAAAAAACTTGTTATTATTTCGTGCCCTGACGAAGGCCCGCAAAGAGAGCCGAATTATCGAAAAATAGGATAGTAAAAAAGCAAAAAATTTATAAAAAACAGTTTATATATTTATTATAAATAAAAAATAAACTGGCCATTTCAGCCCTTGGAAGGACTTTGACTTCTATTGATCAATTGTGTTGTGCGTGTTATTAAATGCTTGATCACAAATGACCGAGAACTGGACCTACCTGTTTAATGCCGTCTCCGAACGGCTTATGTTCTCAACAAGCTTTACATGGCAATTTGTACTCTCTGAGGTTTGCCATTGTCTGCAGAGAGGTGACTACCGAACAGAAAAATTAATTCAATTGAAAAAACTTTCTGTCTGAGCTGGAATTGAACCCGGGTTACTGCGGTTCTTTAGCTTAGGGGCCACGCACTCTACACACTAGGCTGCGGCCGCCATACGACCACAGCCCAATTTATAATAGCAACAAACGACAGAAGGCCGAAACAACAACAACAACATTTTTCATTGCTATATTACTTACTTACTTAGTTGGCACTACAACCGTATGTCGGTGTTGGCGTCCTCTAAGAATTTGCGCCAGCCATTTCTGTCTTTCGCTTGCTGGCGCCAGTTGGATATTCCAAGCTTCGTCAGGTTGTCCTCTACTTGGTCTTTCCAACTAAGATGCGGTCGTCCTCTTCTGCGTTGACCGCCGCTGGGTACCGAATCGAATGTTTTCTTCACTGGAGCATCGTCTTTCATGCGCTGAACATGAATAAGCCAGCGAAGCCGCTCGATTTTAATGCATTTGACTATGTCGATGTCAGCGTACAGCTCATACAGTTCATCATTCCACCGTATTCGGTACTCGACATTGACGCAGATTAGTCCATAGATCTTACGAAGAATCTTTCTCTCGAATACTCCTAAATTCCTTTCATCTGAGCTGCTCAGCGTCCAGGTTTGTGATGCATAAAGTAGGACGGGCATGGTGAGCGATTTATAGAGCGTGATTTTCGTTCGTCGAGAGAGGGCTCTGCTTCTCAATTGCCTACTGAGCCCAAAGTAACACCTGTTGGCAAGAGTTATTCTTCGTTTGATCTCAATGCTGATGTCGTTGGTTGAGTTTATGGTTCATTGTTATATAGATACATATATAAAAAAATTAATTCTGTCACTCCATGTTCCATTATACCAAAAAATAAGTGAATTTTTCATTCATTAAAATGTTTACCATTTCCATCACAAATGTTTATAAATAGATTTACGGTTTTCTCGTCATTTAGCTGAAAATTAAAAAATTATTTTAAAATACGCTCCGTATTAGTTTGGTTAACAACTAGACCTGAATTCAATCATAAAAGCAAGTGTTTAAAAAGGCGTTCGAAACGCATCGATAACATATTTAAAACTCTTTTAGCTGTCAATCTTTTATTTTGTTTTCTTTTGTATGCTTTTATCTGAATCAAGTATATTTCTTTATTTCACATTTTCTCGAAATTTTTATAAACTAACTTACGAAATTTTAATTGATCACTTATAATTGCAATCTAAACTAACGGTTCCTTATTTTTTGCCCTAGGAATTATTTTTTGTATGTCAACGTAAAGCAAATTAGAAAATTTGTTCTACACTTGCTGGCTGACGTGAAACCCCTCTTTTATTCATTCCATAATTAATTTGATAAGAAGAAGAACAGAACTTAAAGTATCACAGAAAATGCTGATTGTTTTCCATTAATTTAAATGCCAACCATTTGCAATTTCAAATGTCTATTAATGCATAATATTAATTTCAGAACAGATTTGATAAGAAGAAAGGCAGAATTTAAAATACTTTAAAAATTTCAATAACAATACGCTTAGAAAAATTTTATACTGTGGTATACTTTACACCACAGAAGCTTTTGCAACACATTATTTCAACCTCAAACCCAATTAGATAGCATCCGTTTTTATTTCGCCCTAGTTGATTAAGGACATTAACGACATGTCAACATCGTTTTTTTCATATATCTACCACTCTTGGCAGCTTAGTTTAGGAACAGTTAACTTTAAAAATTATCTTCATCTTCTAATAATTAATTAATTATCACCACTGCTGCCAAAACGCTATACCTGCTGTCCATTCGAAATTTTTTAGCTTAATGAGGTTCAAAACAACAAATGGGATCGAATTAAATTGTGAGCTTTAGATCAAGTAAGTTTTTAAAGAAGGCAACAACAACAACAACAACAACTCTTATAGAGTCAATCACTTAGCTGACTAGACAGTCCGTTTCGAAAATCGCTACATATTCCTCTTCAGTAGTCTTTGAGTGATTAAGCTATGATCAACTCACTGTTTAAACTAGTATATGAGTGCGCAGATTTTGGAATTCATTCTTTTGAATTGTATGGCTGCTAATCATATAACGTTTCAAAGCAGTAGGCTATTTATAGATCACCGCCATTAACTCTATCAAGGGTTGCCATCTGTTCTAGTTGCTTCTTTATTTATTTCAATATTGTGAGTTGATCACAGCTTAATCACTCAAAGAATACTGAAGAGGAATATGTAGCGATTTCCGAAACAGACTGTCTAGTCAGCTAAGTGATTGACTCTATACAGAGTTGTTGTTGTTGTTGTTGTTGTTGCCTTCTTTAAAAACTTACTTGATCTAAAGCTCACAATTTAATTCATGTAATAATTTCATAGATCGTTTAATTAACAAATGGGATCGTTTAGACGCAAAGCTTAATTTTTAGTTATTCAGTCGTACACCCAGGCTTGGCAACATGTAGTATCGTCTGAGCCCACCTTATAAAGTGTTTTCAGCCCTGCTGCTGTCCAAAACAAAGTTTACTGATTTCAGCTGTAAAAGGATATAAAACATATTTTTAGCAAAAATGAATGATATTTTGAAGTGATTTATCCAAAGTGTTTACAAGAATAGCACAATTAGATTATTTCCAACAGATTTCTCAGGTGCTAGGATGGACAAACGATACATCTTGTACAAAAGCAAATCGGAAGATAAAAGTTCAGTTTAGTTTTTTTTTCTTACCAGAAATAAAAACTGAAACAGCGAAATGCAACCAATGCCAAGCTATACTAAAAACAAAGGAAGGATCAACAAAAGCTTTTGTTTTTGTCGAATTATTTGTAAACAAACTAAAAAATAAAGCCATGGCAAATTGTTATGAATACCAACATAAAGCAAAAGTACCGACGTACTTTGTACCCTCTGATTTATATGAAACTTTCATACAAGCTTATAGGTACGAGTACCATTGGTGCCTTGGTACCATTCGCACTTTTTGTTTGTTTGCACTTCATACGTAAACAAACAACCAATTGCTAGAAGTGCTGCCAAACCGCTATAATGCGAACAAAAAAAAAAAAAACGAGTGTGGCCACACCAAGAGAAAAATACACAGAAAAGCGATGAAAATAAAATTGTACTAGTACGGAAAATGTCGTACCTCGTACGTGAAGAATAAAAACGTGTCCGAAATGGTACGAAAGTACGTACTTGTGCAACCTTGGCTGGATCACTGATCACCTTCAGCATGTTTTTTTCATATGAAGTTTTCGCTCAGAGAGAAAAATTTCTGCACGCTCTCAACTTGATTAACATTATTTTAAATCACACAAAAACATGCTTAAGGTTATCAGTGAATTCAGCTTAACTACACAACATAGTTGTCTTGTTATATTGAGAGAAGCTCTCTCGACAAAGAGAGAAAAGCTTTGTTTGCTGTTATGTTGCGCTGCTGGTTGAATGTAGGCATCAAATAAAATGCGTGATTTTGAAATAATTAAAGAATACATTTTTCAAAAACCTTGGTAAGCTATAACAATCTATATTATCATAGGAATCGAATAAAAAAAGAATTATCAAAATCGGTTCAACGGTAACTGAGCTTATTCTGGATCAAATTCGTGAGTCTCCTTATATATAATAGTAAAGATAAAGATAGACAAACTAAATTTCGGTAAAAAATAGAAAAATAGATGAGATCAGCAGTTATCTAATGAAATAATGCTCCTGATGAACGAAGGAATTTGAAATATTTAGATTTTTCGAAAAATGACTGATGTTGGAATTCAAAGTTGCTTATTTGACAAGAATTTCACTCATATTTTCGGCAAAAAAAATATAATCGTCCAAAAAATCCTTCGTTCATCAGGAGGACAATTATTTTACAATAAGTAAGAAAAATTTTAAACTGATTGATAAAGCCGTTCTAAAGTTAAAGTGATCACTATCTTGGAAAAAATGGTTTTGAGAAAAACGCGTTTAAAGTTTTGACTACGTTGTGCGTGCAGACAAAAAAAACTCCTATTAAAAGTTTTTTATTTCCATAAATAATAATACAATTAGTCTGAAATTTTTAAAGATTCTTTTGAAATATTCTACTTTTAAAAAATTAAGAAAAAATTATTTTTTTCCTAACGTTCCAACTAATAAAACCCCTTAATAACTTTAAAATTATACACATTTTCAAGGAAAAAATTGGATGCTCAGCATGCTCAAAGTTTGCGGTCAATATACGGACCTAGTTTGAACTGTTACGTCTGTGTCAAAATTGTTTCTCTAAGGCAAATTGTTAACATAAACGAAGATGAAAATGAAGCCAAATGTGAAATAACTTTTCGCAAGCGTTAATCTTTTGAAAGACCACCTCTTGCCATTACAGATCACTCTCGTCTATGTTTTAATTGTAACTTATCTATTCGTAATGAGGTTGCTGCATTACAACTAGATCCAGCCTGTATGCGGCTAAATGTATTAACGCAAACTAGAAGTGGAAGTTGTTTATTTTGTGACGCCTATATGGATATTCGTAGAATTTCATTAAAATGCAGGGCTAACGTTTTCGTTTCAAGTGATATATGTATACATTCCTGAAAATGTAAAAACATGTGTACATCACTTGAATGAAGAAGGTTTTTTTCGGAGCTATTGATGCTCGGTTTACGATTTGTTAATCGGCCATATGTTGTTCAAGGCCAACAACTTCAGACTTTTATGCAGGCGCTTAGGAATTCTGCAAAAAGTAAAATGGGGCTTGAGGATGAGACCAGTTTGACGAATGAAGAGTTTGAATGTTTTGCACCTGTAGCAAAACAACAATTTAATGATTTGTTTACTTTTTGTGATAGAATACCTTGTCTTGGAGGCTACAGATACGTTACGAAAATGGGTCTCGTAACGTTTTTATATAAAATGTGATAAGGTCTTTCGGATGAATTTCTCAAGGCTATATCTCAATACCACAGCAGGCAATCCACAAGCTTAGCCATTGCAAAGGTCCGACAGTCACTCATTCAAAATTTTTGTAGCAGAAAATATTGGTTTTGATGCAATTACTAGGGAAAATTATATAGTAAGTCACGTGACTGAGTTTGCAAATGAACTGTTCAACGTAGAACCACAGACAGATACTTAGGAGTCATAATTATGTGAATCTAAAAGTTTATTTGTATTATTCTATTTGTAGTATGTATGGTCTTTATGCTTTAAAAATTTTACGAAATTTCCGTTTTTATAGTTTTGTACTAAATATTTTCCAAAGTTCTTGCTAAAACACAAACTTTAAAAATAAATTAAAAAAATTTTCGTATACCACGAAAAAGGTCCTAGAAATATAAAAAACCTAAATTTCTATATACAATTAAAGAATAAAAACTGTTCGAACGAAAGAGTTTTTTCGCCCTTGAAATATAACCTTGTTTTCTCCTTAACAACTTTAAATAAAAACGCTTAATATTTAATTTAAATGTTTATTTGACTTTAACGTTCTAAGGCTTAGCGCGCACTGACTCGTTTGTCCAAGCTCTACAATTCATGTCTTGCACAATTGAGTCACTCTCATTCAGCAGCACAGTAATCTCATACGAGCTTTTTTGGTAAATGTTTAAGTACAAAAATATATTCATAGTTCAGTTTAAAACGGTATTAAGATTAGCAATGAAATAAGAAAGAAAAAAAAAGTTAACAATGAATGCGACAAGTATTCGGATATTATAAAAGGAAGTCATTTATCACTCGCTATTTATATGTTAATATGCAACATGCCGGCGCCCTTGATGTGTCAGCCAACGCATCAACTAATTTCCGTCAGCAATTGGAATTTTAGCCACTTTGTGTACAGCTCGTCTTAATCATCCATTCTTTGTCTTTATGTCAATCACGCGCACGCAGTTCGATTTGTCTGCTATAGTTTTAACCACTCTTCCCAAAAGCCATTGCTTTGGCGGTAAATTTTCTTCCGACACCAAAACCAAGTCACCCTCAATCACGTTGCGCGTCTTATTAGTCCACTTTGATTTTCGTTGTAGCTCGTGAAGGTACTCAGACGACCATCTTCTCCAAAAATGCTGCTGAATAGCAGCGATTCTCATCCAGCGGTTGAGGAGCGGAATATTTTCGCTTTCGATAGTGGGCTCTGAAATGCTAATTAGTGGTCCACCAGTCAAAAAATGGGCTGGCGTAATAGCTGCTTCGTCGTTCGGGTCATTTGACATTGCCATTAATGGGCGCGAATTCAATATGGCTTCGATGTCTGCTGCCACCGTACTGAGCTCCTCAAATGTTAAATACGACTCGCCTAAAATTCGAGTCAAATGGTATTTCGCGGATTTTACTGCCGGCTCCCACAGGCCTCCAAAGTGTGGGGAGCGCGGTGGTATGTGAGAAAAATCTATGTTATTTGCTACACAGAATTGTGAAATTTGGCCTTGTGTTTTTTGATCATAAAAAGATTCCTTCAACTTCTCTAATTCACGCCGAGCACCGACAAAGTTTGTGCCGTTGTCGCAGTAAAGTTTCGCACATAGACCTCGCCGGGCAATAAACCGTTTGAGCGCAGCCAGAAAAGCCTTCGTCGAGAGATCGGACACCACTTCCATATGCACGGCCTTTGTTGAAAAACAAATAAAAACTGCAATATAACTTTTTATTACCTTCATTCCTCTCTGCTTAAACGTCGTCATTACCGGACCACAAAAGTCCACCCCAGATGTCGTAAAAGGCTTTGCAATGGTAACTCTTTCAGTGGGCAGATTCCCCATTATTTACTTTTCCAAACGTGGGTGACATCGAAAGCAGCGCACACATTTTGCTGTAACAGATCTTACCATCTTCCTTGCATGTATGATCCAGAACCGTTGTCGAAGAATTGCCATCAATGCTTGAGGTCCCACGTGCATGTTTGACTCATGCACGTAACGCACATAACTGCGTACAAAACTGCTATCTCCAGGCAGTAGTATAGGGTGCTTTTCGTCATATGGAAGATCTAAATTCTTCAGGCGACCTCCCACTCTCAAAATGTCCACGCCATAGCAGCTCTCAATAAATGCACTTAAGCCTTTTAATTTACTTGACGCGAGAACCTCGCCTGTTTGATTTAAAACACGATATTCTGCTTCGAAAAAATGCTGCTGCAAGCAGTATGCCATACGAGTCAAAGCCTCATCTAGCAGCGCTGCCGAAAGACTCGGTAGATTCCCGTGCACTCCTTTTATAAGCTGAAACTCACTTCGCCCCTCGAGCCATTGAACGAAGTGGTTTTGCTTGGATGCAGCGATGATTGTAGAAGCGCACCTACGTTTCTCTTCGTCAACCTCTGCTGGCTTGCTGCGCTTTTTATTAACTGGCCATTCATCTAATCGCTTCATCAAGAATGGTGGACCTGTGAACCAGAAGGAATCCATTAAATCTACTGCGTACGAACCTCTTGAAATCACATCTGCTGGGTTAAGCCGTGACGGTACATGTCTCCAGATCGCAGATTTTGTTAATTCCTGTATTGAAGCCACCCTGTTGGCTACAAATGTATTCCAGTTTGATGGGTGCGTGTTCAACCATTCTAAAATAATTTCGGAGTCGCTCCGCATATAAAGCGTGTCAATGTGAACTGGAATATTCTTCTGGGTCTTCTCTACCAATGTAGCAAGCAAGTGTGTGGCTATGAGCTCCAACCTTGGCAATGATTTAGTTTTTAGTGGAGCGAATTTTGATTTTGCACACCAAAGATTAACGGTGACACCATCATCCTCATCGTACACCGGATGTAGACACAGCATCCATACGCCCGCTCCGCAGCATCAGCAAATCCATGCATTTCTACGCTTTCCCAACGCTTTTCACATAAAATGTAGCGCGGCACTTTGACTTCTTGAACTTTTTTCAGCTTGTTACGAAATTCTACCCAATAACTGTGGAGATAATTTGGAAGCGATTCGACCCATGCTACTTTCGTGATCCACAAATCTTGCATAAAAATTTTTGCCTTCACAACAATTGGGTTGACCAGGCCTAATGGATCAAACAGTGCAGACATCTCTGCTAAGACAATTCTTTTGGTAACCATTTTCGTACTTGATATATCTGGCCAAACGTAGTGGAATATATCCGATGTCGGCTCCCATATAATACCAAGCGTCTTTATTATTTCCGCGTCATTCACACGCACTGGCTTTTCTTTTTTAGCTTCTGGTACCTTTTGTAGAAAATAAACATTATTTGAATGCCACTTTCTCAATGTAAAGTGCGCCGAATTCGTCAGATCGGATATTTCTGAATACATTTCGAAAAGATCTTCTTCCGTATTGGCTCCACTAATCAAATCATCGATATAAAAATCAGCTAGCACCTTCTTAGCACCCACAGAATATTTTTGTAAGTTATCTTCACCAAGCTTTTTTAAACAACGCGTAGCTAAATATGGCGCTGCGGTAGTCCCATAAGTGACTGTCAACAGCCGATATACTTCCAGCTCTTCCTCACTAGACGGTCTCCATAAAATTGCTTGATAATTTGCATCTTCTTCGACAACCCATACCTGACGATACATTTTTGTTACATCAGCTGTGAGTGCAAACTTGTAGGTACGAAAACGTAAAATGATAGAAAGCAAGTCATCTTGCACAATTGGGCCTTTCATCATTACATCGTTGAGCGACAAGCCACTGCTTGTCTTACAGCTGCAATCGAAGACAACACGAAGTTTTGTGCTAGTGGAATCTGGACGCAACACATGTTGATGCGGTGAAAAATACTTGATCTTGATTAATTCAGCTGCTTCTACTTTCTTCATGTGTCCCAGTCTGATATACTCGTCGATGAAGTCAACATAATATCTTTTCAGTGCAGGATCTCTGTTGAGGCGCCGTTCTTGAGCTAGAAAACGTCGTTCAGCTGTGTTGAAAGAATTCCCTAATTTGTTCACATCTGCATTAAACGGAATCTTTACTCTAAACTGGCCGTTATTATCTCTGCAAAAGCTTTCTACAAATATTTTTTCACATTCTGCTTCTTCGTCAGTTAAAAAAATATTCTGCCTCGGAATCTGCTCCATATCCCAGAACCGCTCTACTAAACTGTTAAGTTGCTCGTCTTTGTTATCTGCTAACCTCATATCTACTGCAAGGCTTTGAGCGCTTAAGCGATTACTTTCTTGTTCTTTTGTTGCACCGGATACAACCCAGCCGAGTACAGTTTTTTGCAAGCGCGGCTGCTCATCTTTTAGCTTGATTTGACCAATACAAAGCAATTCCAAGAACACTTCTGCGCCAAGCAGCAAATCGACTCGAGATGGTTTATTAAAATGTGGATCAGCCAATTCAATGTTTTTTGGAATGTTCTACCCTGCTACATCAACGAACTTGTCAGGTTTTTTCCCTGTTATTTTAGGCAGAACATAAAATTCTAAATCCATTTGAAAATCACTGAGTCGTGATTTAATTACTGTGCGCACTTTTTTCGTAATATTTGTGCTGTTTTCATTAATGCCATTTACATTAAGTGCACACGATGCTCTAGGTAACCTCAATACCTGCGCCATATAATCGCACATGACATTTATTTGTGACGCTGAATCCAGAATTGCACGCGCCTGATTGTAATGGCCATAAATGTCTTTCACTAAAATAACGACTGTTTCCAAAAAGACTTTCTGCACTGCGCTTGCACTTACGCTGGTATGCAACACAATCCTGTTTTGGTTTGGGTCGACCTCGCTAATGGTTACATCAGCGGGTTCACTTACAGTCGATGCTGCATTTTCTGGCCTATGTAGCAGTACATGATGGAATCTATTACAAGTGACGCACTTTGCAGCGCGACATTGCTTAAACCAGTGCCCTTTTTTTAAACATAATATGCACAATTTTGCAGCGCGTGTGGCTGAGTACCGCTCTTTTGGACTTAAACGTGCAAATTTTAAGCAACCCGACACATTGTGCCCAACTTCTTTGCAAAAACTACAATTGGACTGCTCTATTGTCAGCGAGGATGCTTTGCTTCGATTCCACGAAGTAGATTTTGGCTTGGATTCTTTGTGAACACCTTTAACTGCACCCTCCTTGAGATCGACGCGCTCTGATTTTGTTTCGCGTGCTTCTAATATTTGACACCTCCTGGACAGCACTTATGAGCATTCTTCCCAAGAAGATAATTTGGTAAAATCAACTGTTTCTTCCCATTTTGCTTGTGACTCGGGGTCCAACCTTTCCATCACCAGAAATATCACAAGAGCGTTCGCAATATCTTGATAACTGCCCAGCGATAACATTGCACTCAGTCGAGCGTTTGTAGTATTGATTATGTTTCTTAAATGCGTAGCAGAACCTTTAACTGCCTTTTGCATTTCAAACAGTGATATGCTCCTCGAACATAAGAGCTTTTTTATTGAAGCACTGTTTAAGACGATCCAATGCTTTTGGGTAATTCTCATCCATTTCGTCAAAATCAGCAATTGCTGACAGTGGTTTTGAGCCTAAACTGTCTTTGAGAATCAAAAATCGCTCGCAGTTGTCCAACTATAAATCGTTGTGCACCATCTTGTTGAATAATGCTATAAACTTTGGAAAGTCTGCATATTTTCCATCAAATTTTGGCAGCTTTATATCACGACATAAACGCGACTTTGGTATTGCAAACGATGTATTGTTTGCCATGCTAATATCAGCTACTGATGCACGTCGCTTCGGCATCAACGCCATCATACTCGACTTTGCAGCAACGTAAACTTCTTCGACCTCGCCTATAAGAACAGCATTTGCTGGCTTGTCGGCTTCTGGATAGATTTTGTCGATGCTTGCTTGCACACTAAGAATTTGTTTGAAATAGGATTCTAAGATCCCGAGTCTGCATTCCACTTCTTCGGGTGGCAAACTATCTCCCTTTTTTGCAACGAGCTTCCTTATGCGAGTTATGCTGCTTTTTGTTGACGCTCTTAACGATTTCAACTCCATCAGCCGTTGACTGCCCTTTGGTGCTGCTGCCTCTGTTTCAGCAGGATATTCATCTCGATCATCGTCTGATGTCATTTTCTTGATTGGTTTTATTAATTATAAAAAAAACGTATTAAACAAGACCTTATCCTCAGTCAATGTTCTAAATTTAATGAACTTGTCAAATTAAAGCTTTCTTTTGTTGCGCAGCTTTTATTCACAATAGATTCGATGACAGTTGACGAACGAATATTTCACCACGTAGTTTAAAAGCTATGCTTATGATCAGCAAAGTTGCAGTTCTGCAAATGTGAGCACGTCGAAGCTTTAACTCGGTTGTTTTTGTACAAAGTTTTTTTTTTCGTCTGCACTGAATCGGATGCGCCTTTTAGTCTTTCGCTTAGTCGTTTTTCTTGTGAACAAAATTTATATTTCACAAAAGCCTCCAATGAAGCATTCATTGATCCTTTTGATTTATATATATTCTATTTTGGGACCAATATCCCGGGTTTCGGCTCCAAATGTTCGAACGAAAGAGTTTTTTCGCCCTTGAAATATAACCTTGTTCTCTCCTTAACAACTTTAAATAAAAACGCTTAATATTTAATTTAAATGTTTATTTGACTTTAACGTTCTAAGGCTTAGCGCGCACTGACTCGTTTGTCCAAGCTCTGCAATTCATGTCTTGCACAATTGAGTCACTCTCATTCAGCAGCACAGTAATCTCATACGAGCTTTTTTGGTAAATGTTTAAGTACAAAAATATATTCATAGTTCAGTTTAAAACGGTATTAAGATTAGCAATGAAATAAGAAAGAAAAAAAAGTTAACAATGAATGCGACAAGTATTCGGATATTATAAAAGGAAGTCATTTATTACTCGCTATATATATGTTAATATGCAACAAAAACATTTTTGTTTATTTTTTAAATATCTCTTAAAACGTCTCTTTCTTTGGTCTCACACTACTTTACAATAAAGATTTTATGACCACTTTTCTAAAGCATATTTTATCGAAAATAAGCACAAATTGCGTACCAAAAAATACATGACAAGGTGACATTCCACATTTAAATAAAAAAATGCGCTCAATTTAATGCTTTATAGCGCAAAGACTTTATAGTGTTAATTTTTTTTTAATATTTTTGCATATTCTTGACGAAGATTTTTCGAGTAAAAGCATCTGATTTCATCGTAGTTCACCTCAAATTGTTGTGACTATAACATTCACTAGAAATATAAAGTTTGGTTACAATTTATTCCCTCCTATTTTACGCTGTCATTTCAACCATTAAGATTCCTGTGAGTAAGAATGTGGTAAAGGTTGTAGGCTATAGGTTTAAAAATATTAGTTGTATTGTTTTAAAAGCTGGTCATAGAGAGTTTAGAAAATTACCTGAATTCATACCCGTAAAAACTTTTGAGAACTATGTTATATATATATTTTCCGTGAGTTCCTGTTTTCATCAGATACTTTTATATATTCTCTTAAAAAATATTGAAAAAAACAGAATAATAATAATGAGAACACTGAATTAATTTTAAATAAAGATCATGATACGAATGATGACAAAATTGATTTAATTTCTGATCTCGATTTCTCTGAATTTGTGTCGAGTGGCTCTTCGAATTATTCTGATGACAGTCAATAATTTTCTAGTATTTTCTCTCATTCTTAAGATTTATGTTAAATTTAAACAAACCCATGTATTAAAATAAAAATATTTTTAAATTCATAAACTTCATTGAATATTGTGTGGGAGGCGGGTGAAGAACCGTCTGAATAAAATAATTATATATTAAATAAGAGAATCCAGTTAAACATAAACAAGTAAATTTCCTTTCTTATACTTTTTACAACTGGAGATATTTCATTTTTATTCTTGATTTTGTATGGGAGGTGGGAAAAGAGCGTGGCATTATTTGATGCAATTTTTATATGATAATTATGTGAATTTAGTAAGTAAAAAAATGGTTAATTTCCCCTCTAACACTTTTTACTCCTCGAGTTATTGCATTTATATGGGAGGTGGGTGAAGGGCGTTGCACAAATTGATGACATTTTTAAATGGTCATTTTGTTTATCCAGTCAATAAAAAATTAGTTAATTTGGTTTTTACACTTTCTACAACTTGAGATATTACACTTTTCGTTAATTTTGTGTAAGAGGTGGATGAAGGGCATGACCGATCTGTATGAAAATGTGTGGCGTTTTATATTTATGAAATAATGACACATGCTTAATTTCATGTACCTACGATGATTCCTTCTATTTTTGTCCTTCATCTCATAGACCTCGTTACACTGTACATCGGCAGAACTTTATTTTGTTTTGCAAAGGATTGCAGAGGATTATAATACAATATACATTCAGTGAACATTCAGAACAATTTTACCCATCGCATTTTTGCATACCAAAGCAGTAGAACAAATATAATTAGAATTTATTGAAAAAAGTTTTCAGTGATATATCGTTTACACTGTTTAGGTTGGAGAGCCAGATTAGGAGCCAGAGGCAGGACGTTTCTGTGATATCGATGTAGTCATCGTTGCCATCCTCCAGCTGCAAACAGTGCAAATATGTCAAGGTTTACTGAATTTTTTTTTAAATCAAATAATAAAAACTATAATAACTGCTACAAAGTCGTCTGAAGATTGAAGAAGACTAGATCCGCGTACTCAGAAAAGTCGCTACATGATGACATTGTCCGAGTATTTAATACAAATTGTTAATTGTAATTAATTGTTAATTTAATAATAAATTGTTTATTCAAAAGCGGAAATCCTTGATCCTTATGAACGCTCCATTATTTTTGCTATCAACGAGCAAGCAAGCAACACAAGCATTTATTGTATTTTCGTCACTGATGTTATTCCAGCACTGCTAAGTCCAGGCCTGGGCAAAACACTTTAAAGCCGCATGACGGGAGCGAGAGGCCTCAGTTTCATATTGTTCATTTGGTTTGATCGATTTTTAACCGAGCTTGTTTCAAAATCTTTTGTAAAATTTTAATTACAAATAGTTATCATTTTAAGTATATTATCAATGGCTTTAAATCGTTCCAGGTATCCCCTTTCATTTACAAAAATGTAAAGGCCCAAATATATTTAATAAAAAAAAGAAAAACTAGAATGGAATTATCTTCCACTGGACCGAAGTTAAAATACCCCCATTTTAGTTTATTCGAAGTCTTGAATGTTGTATTATTTTGATAACGTCACTTTTATAGGGTATGTTTTTAATCCAAATATTTTCCATTTAAAACTCAGAGCATTTTTATTTATAAAAGCTTATGTGCACAATTCGAAGTTAAAACATTAATTTTTTTTTTTATATTTGAAGGTCATACTATTATGATGACGTCACTTCGTATGGGAGATCAGCGGAATTTTCAGTTCTTTTAACAATATTACAGACATCGAGTGCATAGTTCAGATCAAAATTAATTTACAACAGATTTTACTGATTTCATAAAGTCACTTTGTATGGGAGGTAGGCGTGGTTATCATTCGGTTATTACAAATTTTATACTTAAAGCTCATATTAAAGGTTAAAGCTTATGTACTAAATCTGAAGTCGGGTTTCTTTGAAAAAGCATCACGATTTGCAGTATGCGCTTAACTGCGACGGATTACAGAATTTCATCTAGACCTAGTTATCTGATGAATTTGAGAATGTTTTTAGGTTCTACGGATAAAATTTCCTCTAGACTCAGCTTATAGTTCCCCAGTGCAAGTTTACGTTTGCGAACCACAGCGTCGCAGTTTGTAAGTAGGTGTATTAGAGTCTCCTCTGCTTCTTCGCATAACCGGTAGTTACTATCTGTTTCGATGCCCAATTTTATCAGGTGATATTTAAGTTTGCAGTGCCCTCCTGTATGAAACCCCGTTAGAATTCTTAGAGTTGGTTTACTGAAGCTTATGCAGGAGAAGTTTGGATTGTCTAAGCTTTGAATCTTCAAAGCAAATATTTGATGAATTTGGTGAGAAAGAACTATCGACAAATAAGAAAAAAAAAACCGCAATATTCTTGATCTATTTGGGTAATTTGATCATTAAACTGGCTTTAACAAAAAATAGGCTCAACTGAGATTATGTTTTGCAATATAAACTTAAAGCTAATTCAGTTCTGGCTGAAAGAAGTTATATGTCATGAACTTAGTGATTTAATAAAATATATTTCAGTCTTCTCGCATGCATTTTAAATATTATTTATAGCATAAATCTTGTGTTTCAATCAGAGAAAACAAGGAAACATGTTTTAGTTCCAATTACAAAGGGGTTGTTTAAAGTAATATCGTATTACAAAAGTTTGTCAAACTAAGTACTGCGCCGATGAATTTTAAAAAAAACTGGATTTTAATGATGAAAAAATTTATTTAGATTTAAATTAAAAATATATTGGATCAAATTCAGCAATTCTAATAAAAACAGAGCATAGACTATTCAAACAGAAATATCTAAAATGAAACAAATATGTCGACAATAGCATATAGAGATGTGCAAACCAATTTTATCTCGATTAAAGTTCAATGATGAAGTTTTAATTTCGTTGAATGGAATTAATCAATTAACCCAAAAAGTTTAGCTCTAAATCTTGTGCAATTAATAACAGTTTTTCCAAATTTTATTAGAGAGGCTGATAAGGCCTTAGACGAATATAAATAAATAAAAAAAATTAGGTCCAAATTAAAAAAAAAACAATTTCTTTCAAATCTCTATTTTTTGCAATCAAAAAATAATATGATTAAGTTTAAGTAAACATCATTTGAAAGCTAACTAAAAGGCGCACATGACTTCTTTGGAACAAATTTTTTTATCTTGATCAGTTATTGCAGTATAAGCGATTGAAAAATTTCCTTTTTTAAAAAGTATTATAAAAAAAAATTATCGAATACTCCTTGTTTAATATCGAAATAAGAAAATTTGAATAACATATTTCTGACCAATAAAAAATTTTTGTGGGGGAAAAAATGTTGGTGGCAAATTTTGTATGAAATGCCTCATATATTAATATTTCTGCAATTTTTTTAAGATTTTTTTTTTTTTGGTATGCTATAATTTAGATATTGATTTGTAACGTTAGAATAATTTCACTTATTAAAAATACTTTTGTTTATAAAATGATTACATTAAATGAAAAATGAAGGAAAATTAGGGAAAGGAAAAAATAATTAAATTACATATCATTATTAGTGTGTTTTAAAGAAGTACTACTTTGTTTTTATTTTCAACTACTAAAGTACTCCTAAAACTGCAAAAATACTCCCTAAAAACTGAAATTTTACTACTTTTAAAAAGTGTAAAATGGCAACGAACACCTGTTGGCAAGAGTTATTCTTCGTTTGATCTCAATGCTAATGTCGTTGGTTGAGTTTATGCTGGATCCCAGATAGACGAAGTCCTTCACAATCTCGAAGGATGTATTGTCAACTGTAACGTGGGTTCCAAGACGCTGGGACTGTTTGTTCGTTGACACCAAGTATTTCGTCTTATCTGCATTCACTGTCAGACCCATTCGAGTTGACTCTCTTTCTAATCTGAAGAATGCTGCACTGAATTCGCGCGTATTATGGCCAATGATATCGATGTCTTCAGAATACGCAAGCAGCATAGCACTTTTGTAGAATATTGAGCCACTACGTCTCAGATCAGCAGCTCGGATGATCTTTTCCATCATTAGGTTGAAAACGTCGCACGATAAGGAATCACCTTGTCTGAAACCTCGTTTGGTAACAAATGGTGGGGAGAGGTCCTTCCCGATTTTAACTGCACTGCTGGTGGTGCTCAGTGTCATCCTGCAAAGTCGTATTAGTTTTGCAGGAATACCAAACTCAGACATGGTGGAGTGCAGGTGCTTCCTTAGTGGGCTGTCGAAGGCGGCTTAGTAGTCGACAAAAACATGGTGAGTGTCGACTTGTTTTCCTTGAGTCTTTTCCAAGATTTAACGTAGCGTGAAAATCTGGTCGAAGCCACTTTATTTATAAAGAAATAAAACAAATGAACTTTTTAATTTTAGTAAACTAGGTTTTTTAATTCCTTTAGATGAAACGATGTTTTCATTTTTGCAGTTCGTTATTGGTTTTGTTTATTTTCAGAAAAATAAATACAATAGAGAATACAGGTGAGTGCAGCTTAGATTGGACCTTATTTGTATGGCTTATTCGAAGCACTGCATGGAGCGTCCCAAAGGCTCAAACTGCGCTAATGGATGAAAAAAAAAATTTGTGTAAAATTTTAGTAAGATCGGATGCATATAAACCTGTGCGCACACGGCTTAAAGTTTACACAAGAGTATAACAGAAAAAAACTTTTTTTTACTACTTTATTCTGCATAACAAAAATGCAAACCAACGACAAGCATGACACGAGAAGCAATAGAATTTCGAATTGAGAAAAGTATTGCTTGTCATGTCTTGCTTGTCGTTGGTGTGCTGCTTCGTGATACAGAATAATGCGGTTAATATTTTCATTTGCAATTTCATTTGGAACAAGGAACAAGTAAGATTTTGTTTGTTTTTTCCAAAAGTTTTTCAGTTTAATAAGGGCATTCACATCAAATTACTTGAATAACTCAGGGGAACAAAATTTTTGTTTTTGGATTTTCCCAGCAATATTGTCTACTTATCTTGGTGCGCTGATTTTAAAACCAGTGACGCCAATAAATTTAAAAAAAAAATCCCAACAGCATCTCAAGAAAATCTCTACTTTTCCCTACACAAATATAATTTTTCTCTACAAATTCCCCTAATTATTTTTTCCATAGTTTCAGATTAAAGTTTTTCCACAGCAAAGCACAAGATGAACCGGGAGGGTTGTACCTTTTTTAAAACAATTTCATTGACAATTTCTTGAGTTATAACATTTGATTATAACTTAATCACTTTCGATTTTCATTCATTAATTTTGAATCTGATTTTTGTGTTTTTTATAACAATTTAATCAGTAAATTGAATCTTGTGGAAAAATGTAACAATTTCAAAATCAATTAAAGAAATTATATGCGAACATGAAAAGAAATTTTTGGAAAAATAAAGGGACAAATTCTAGATTTTTAAAATTCCCTACATATAAGTAAAAATGAAAATCTGTCCTTTTTCACTTCATCGCAAATTTAAGGCTGAATTTCTCTCCAAGTAGCCTCTTTTCCCTACTATTGGCATAACTGTTCAAAACTATTATTACTTTTCTCAAGTATCACCAGTTTTTGAGATAAGCTTTTTTGAAATCTAAAGTTACATTATAAGTTTTTATTTTTTTTATGTTTATTTAAGTTGAAGAGAATAAAAAAAAATGGGTCACGCATCATTATTTAACAGTGCTAGGAGGTTGCTGATTTCGAATCTGAAGTTTTTCGTAAAAATAAAAAAATAAGGTGGCAACCCTATCCACCATCTTGAATTTTAAAATTCTGACTTCAGATTCGATATCAGCGACCCCCTAACACTAATTAATGATGATTAAAACTCTTAAAAATACATATTATTAGGTGGCAACCCTATTATTTAAAAATTTTATAATTTTGAAATTCTGATAACGGATTCGGATTCAGTGATCCATTTTTACCTAGTCAATCTTGAAAATCTTGAAGTTGGTGTAAAAAAATGTCTAGTTAGGCGGTGACGACCGCTGATTAAAATTATCAAAATGATCCAAATGATCTATTGCTATATATTGCTTTTTATTCTTATCCTACCCTTGATGATTCAATTTCATTGCTTGTGGTGTTGACAAACAAAAACACGTCGTGCATGGATTGCCGAGGAGAAAGTGTGTATTGCTTGTCGTTGTAGGCTTTAGTTTGGTGTTGAGCAAATCAAACTCTTAAGTGTTATTAGATGACAGTCAACTGTGAGCAATGCAATAAATCACAGTGTGTGTACCAGAGACCTGCAACGAGTATATACGTCTTAATTTGCCTTCTACTTCATAATCGGACTCATTCCAACATGTTGTTATACGTATAACACGCAGCTTAATTGTTATGCTTCATAAGCCATACTCCAACGGCCAGTCGTACGTAGTCGATAACAAGTTGCGTACAACATGTTAAAGGCCTTCAAACGAATTATCGTGACTTTTGTAGGGTTACCAGCTTTGGCGTAAGTTAAGAATTTTAGTTTGAATCTTATTCTTGAATTATTCTGATGTTATTGATTGTGTCGTAGCACTATACATAACGGTACAATATGAAGAGCAACGGGTTTGTTTTATATAATTTTTTGGAGTTAAGTGCGCCATTATATTTTCGATTGCTGACTGCATCAAAGCGTATTAAGTAAGTTTCAAAAATGTTGTCAGCACCTGAAATTATAAAATACCCCAGGAAAATTAAAATCAAATAAAAAATGAAATTAGGCTTGGCTTAGCATAAAAAAATATTCATGAAAATATTAGATCGGAAATTATTATCGATTCATACGCATGTTCATTTCTTTTAAATATATGAAATTCGGTTTTCTCGGTTCGATATAATTTGTTGTATGAATTTATTATTTTTAAATAAATATTCAAACGCTAATTTATATAGCGTGTTTTTAGTTCAGAGTGTTTATAAACATTTATACAAAATTTAAGAAAATAAATATTTTTGTATGCATAACCTTAACAATAGTAGTTTACCACTTATTGATGATTTTAATGACTGAACTAAAATTTTTTATTTTAAGCTTTTATTTTATGCTTATGATTTTCATGATTTCGAAGTGTGTGAATATAATTATTTTAGTTAGTTTAAATAAACAAACCTCATTAAATTGATATGTCTTCTTATTATTTCTTTCGAAGAAGCCCCCTTTATATACAAGGTGTGTTGTCTTCGTTTTTGCATCATGGCATAAATCGCACAGAAAAGTTCCATTAAGAAATGTTTACAGTAACTTAAGGGGACAGTACACACCTGAATTTTCAAAAAATCAAATTTTTTTATGATTGATTTTTGTTCAAAAGACCCCAAAGAATCTATTTTTAATGATATAAAATTAGAAATTAATTTCTTTGTTATATGGTGAACGTTTTAAACGCAGAGCGCGTCAAGGCCGTATAGTCAGTGTCAAAAACTCTAAATCGCTTTTTCTAGAAATCACATTTTTTGAGTTGGCGGGCGTGATAAAAAAAAATATGCTACACTGATTGTCTATAGTCATAAGTCTATAGATTTAACTACGGATAGAAAGATGGGTAAAGTATTTTTGGTTTTCAAGGGATTTTTTGGTCCAAAAAATCGGCTAATTTCGAAAAAACGCCGCCATTTTGTCAATTTTGCCAAAAAATTCTTTTAGTTCAATCTATAGCGGCTTTGATGCTAATTAAAACCCTGTTCTTATTTTTTTTCAGACTTTTTTGATGGAAAAAAATCCGAAATTTTTTTTTTATACTATGAAAATAAGTATGCAAAGTTTCAAAAAGATATCTTGTTCTTTCTTAAAAAAATTTGCATTTTAAAAATTTCATTTTTGAATAATCCAGGTGTGTAATGTTCCCTTAAATAAAGGCAAGCGAATTATATTTATTTCATTAAAAAAAATTCGGTGGTAACTCTTCTACTCTTCTAACAGCGGCAGAAATAGAGCGTTAGTTTGAAACAGCCACAGCGTTTTCATACAAAATACGTTAGTAATGACCTATGGGACTGCTAGTTGAGCTATGGGACTTCTGTTTGAGCTATGAGTATTTGGTATGATTGATAACAAGGTTTGATGTTGAAGTCAGTATTAGGTTGAACTATGACGTTCGATTGATGGATCAAACCATGAACGATGTGTTACTCTCTGAAGCAAAAGTGCTTCCAGTAGTCACAGTCGTGGTTGTTGTTTGATGTGCAAGTATAACTATTCGATTTTGCATGAATCACTATAAGTCGCAAAAACATGACTCGTTGCAGGTCTCTGGTGTGTACGTTCAAATAGATGCACCGACGCAGGGCTTTAACCCTTTCGGTTATTCTATGCCATATGGCATAGTCGCTTTTCAGTACCGGTTTTAAGTAAAAAAACTTATATATACTACTTTTGTTATATTTTTATACTTTTCTTTAAAGTTTTTTGTACAGATTATTGAAAATAATATTTTGATTAGTGGACCCAGTAAATTGTAAAACTTCAGAAAACGAGCGTGCCTATCGAGTTTCGTATTTTACAAAAGAAGATCACTTCGTACTTTTATATATATTATTATAAAAACTGTTTTATTTAATAATTTTATTTAAGTCATTTAGTAGATACTTATTTCTTTATTAAGTATAAAAAAGTTAGATCCCAAACATTGTTCAATAAGGATGCACGATTTTTTTTATTTCTTACTATGCCATATGGCATAGATTTTACCCAACGGAAATACAATTTTTTATTTGATTGAATAGAGTCGCAGCGCTTATTTTTTGTTTTAATCATATTGTACTGTACTTCAATATTTCAATGGTCTAAGAAGACTCGCAGCGGTTGGACGTTTTTTCACTTTACTTAATAGTTCTTTAATATATCATTTGGTTGAGAAGAGCTGAGGCAGTTGGATGCTTTTATATGCATTAATTTGATTTCTAGTTTGCGTAATTACGATGTCTAATAAACTTAACAACGAACAAATAGAAAATATTTTAATTCATTTTGATGACTCAGATTTATCTGACTTTGATAATGAAGAAGAAAATGTTGTTTTGGATGCTCTATTGGGAACTCTAAATGATAATAGTAATAACTCTTTTTTAATCGAGGATCTAACTTATCCGGATGGAAATAATGATTTATTTGAGTAAAATATAGATGAAAGAGATGATTTATTAAGTTTGGATGAAGGTGCGGATCCATCATTTCAAAAAATTCTAAAATTTCGATGGGAAAAGAGAGCGCGGATAACTCCAAGCTCAGATTTTTCTGAAAATTATCGTAAGCAAGATATAAAAACCTGTTTCATATTTTTTAAATTATTTTCCATATGATTTTATTGACACAATTGTTCAGGCAACAAATCAAGCCTCACTTATGAAAACCGGAACTGCAATTAATGTTACAAGAGAAGAGATTCTGACATTAATCGGTCTAGAAATTATTATTGGAACAATTGGATATCCTTGATTAGCGATGTACTGGAGTGGTGCTACTGAAATACCAGCCTTTCGTGACAAAAAATAGATTTCATTTAATACGCACTAATCTAAAGTTCAGTGTAAAGGAGAACTCGAATGACAAACTTTATAAAGTTCGTCCACTTATAAATAAGTTCTTGAAAAGAACTTATGATATTCCCAAAGATGAAAACAATTGCTCTGATGAAATGATGATTCCGTGCAAAGCAAAAATTGGGTTGAAGCAGTATATGCCCAAAAAGCCTATTAAATGGGGAATAAAAGTGTTTTGCCTATGCAGCTCAAATGGAATGGTACATGATCTCGAAATATATCAAGGAAAAAATACAATTGTTGGAGAATCAAAATTAGGTTTTTGCTCAGATATTGTCATTTACCTCTGTAAAACGATTCCAGAAAATAAAAACCACGAAATATTTTTTGATAATTATTTCACTACAATGAATTTATTAATATTCTTGCGGGAAAAAGGAATATGGGCAACAGGCACAATACGAGGAAACAGAACCGGAAAAGCTCCGATGGCAACAGAAAAAGATTTGAAAAAGTTAGGAAGAGATAGTTATGACTATTGCATTGGAAGAAACCAAAATATTTTTCTTTTTAAATGGTTGGATGGGGGCTGTGTTCAATTGGCTTCGTCTATTTATGGTGATGAAGACACAAAAGAGGTAACCAGATTTTGTGCTGAGCAAAAATAAATTATTGTACCACAACCTAACGTTGTAAGTGTATATAATAAATATATGGGAGGAGTCAGCAAGATGGACTTTTTGTTGTCTTTATACCGAAATTCCATTCGGACAAGAAAGTGGACACTCAGAGTTTTTGACTATTTCATCGACTTAGCAGTATGCAACTCTTGGTTGGGATATCGCAACGGTAGTGATAGTAATAATATAAGAAAAAACGACCAAATGGATTTATAAGCATTCCGAAATGACGTATGGATTGCTAGCATTGTCATCAGTTCTAAATTTATCTCGAAAACGAGGAAGACCCAGACTAACTGAAGACGTAGATCTTTTAGACACCCCATCCACTTCGAAAGCGATGCTCCTTCAGTTTCGATTCGTTTCGATGGCATTGAACATTGGCCGGAGTACTCAACTTCAAAACGTATATGTAAAATGCAAGGATGTAAAGGATATTCTAGATACTTTTGTTCAAAATGTGACGTCTATCTATGCATTCCAAATTTATCCAGAAATTGTTTCAAAGTATACCATGAAAAATAAGGTAAGGGGTCGTCCATAAACTACGTTACTGATTTTCCAGTTTTTTTACCCCCCCCCCTCCCCCTGCATTACTTTTCGTAGTGCTTTTCAAAACCCCTCCTCCCCCCATAAAGTAACGTGACATATGAAATTAATTCATTCGAATGATTATATATTTTGACTAGCTCTGACAATTTTCACTGTGACTACTATGACTAGATACATTAAAGGAACAATTGGAAAAAAATTCAATAATTAATATCATCTGTAAAAGCTATTCCATCTGCGATCCAAGATTCGATGCTCTCAATCACTGGGATAGAAGAAGCTGGTAGCTTTGTTGAGGATTCTTCAAAATAGAATTTTTCATCGGATTCTATGTCGACCCATTCAGTTGAATCCTCATTTCTAACGCAAAGAAATTCACCTGGTCTTTGGCAGAATACCCTTAAAGGCTGCACCCGAGCTTCACCAAGTTCTGTGTTTTTGTGTAAATGCTTTCTGAAAATTGATTTATTTAAATAGTATTCTTTATTCCGTTTATTTATTGTAAACGATATAATACAAACTTATGGCAATTCAAAGAAGTTTTAAAAACGAAATACAAGCCGCAGGTAGGACACGACCTTGAACCGATTTCTTCTTTCTGAGAAGGACAGTATATGTCATACGGTATCTCATTTGATCAAGAACATTCAGGCCTTAACGTCAAAGCCTGTCGCAAAAGCAAAGACCCAAATTTTTCAGACGTGTGATGAGATGGTGAAGGAATACCAAAAGGTTCCTGTGTCGAGGGAAAAGGTGGTGGAAGAAATCGTTGAAACAAAAGTTAACCATCAATTTAGACGATCAAACATAAACATGTAAGGTTAAAAATTTTTGAAATGATTGTGTTATTAATTAGAGGTTTTTCGTTGATTTTTTTAATTTTTGGTAACGTTACAATATCTAAACAAATCCCCCCCCCCTAAATTCGTAACGTAGTTTATGGACGACCCCTAAGTTATGGGTACATTTTTAAATATAAATTGGTTTTCTTATTCCTTTTTTTTCAGAGGCAGTTACAGAAGCAGACTTAATGATTTACCTGAAATTGACGGTGAACTTAGTTTTTGTATAGCATTAATGTTTTATATGAGCAATAAAATTTTTCTTTTTATGTTTTTTATTGAATTCTGTGAATAGTTACGTTTAAAATAAATATAATAATTTTAAAAATTTAAATTATCTTTATAATTTTCGAGGAATATGTGTTTTGTTTTTTATGTTCGTACTTAAATCTTTCAGAACCATAAACTTTTGGGAAATTATCCATTGGATTTGATCTTGATTTAGTTCTATGACGACTTAATTACGCCAAAAATGAGCAAAGATTAAAAATGTTCTCCTCTTTGGGACATATACGTCCCTATGGTCGCAAAAGGGTTAGTGAATTATACGATATTAATGTATTTGAATTGTTACTTTCAAAAACTTGTGAATATGTATTTTTTTAAGCATCAACTCTTTAAAATTGTATTAAAACTCAAAATTCATATATTGGTCTTTTTTTCCCTTTAAGTACATTCTATGCCATATGGCATGATAATCAAAAACAACTTTAGCAAACAAAATTTAAAAAAATTACTTTTGATTATTAAATGCGTATGTGTAAGCAGCAACAAAATGGAAAAGAATGATTTTTAAAGTTAAAAACAAAAAAAAGTTCCGAATGGGTTAATATATAAGAAGGTATATTTTGTCCACGTTTCTGGTTGCCATTGTGCTAATAACTTTTTACATACATAGATTTAACTTCCCGCACTTCAACTCGTTGAATTGTTTGAACAAATTTTTATATAATAAAGTTTCACTTTAGTTTTCATTGAACGATTTCACTGACGTTTATCTCAAAAACTGTATATATATATATATATATATAAAATTGTTGCAAAATATAAAGCACTTTGCTTGCTATTTTGTCTGTTTGCCTGCTAGCAAGATCTCAAGTGGAGGGAGGCATTAAAAGAGACTTCAGAACTGCTAACTGCTGATATAAAATGAAATTTCAATTTTTCATATTTGTATTTTGTTTGACTGTCGTGAAGTCTCTTTTAATGCCTATACATAAGATCTAAAAGTGCTAATGGTGCTAATGGTGCTTCTGAAATATTGGAGAGTTGACCAG
This sequence comes from Dichetophora obliterata, assembly GCA_963920525.1. NCBI lineage: Eukaryota > Metazoa > Arthropoda > Insecta > Diptera > Sciomyzidae > Dichetophora > Dichetophora obliterata. The sequence continues at coordinate 141,559,381 of OY986435.1, read as the reverse complement.
TCAATTGAATTGTGCTGCACTTGCTGGTGCTGCTCCTGGCGACTCTCGGAGAACGTTGGCATGCAAAAGAATCAGGACATTTGCGCTGCACTTGCTTGTGCTGCTGGTGATGGCACTTTTAGGATGATGGCTAGCAACAAATTTTGCACTGCACTTGCTGGTGGTGGCCAGGGATGGCCATGATTACAAATCACGATTACTGATTATGATTACATGTATTCAGATTGCACAGATTACTTGATTTTTCAAAATATTCAGAAAAATCACATTGAAAACCAAATAAAAATACTTTCAATTAAGTAATCATGGTAAGGTAATTACATCAGATTATAAAAAATAAAGTAAGCATGCAAGGTGATTACATAATTTTAAAAAAAATTAAGTAATCGTAACGTGGAATTACATAATTTTTTAATAAATCAAGCAGTCAGAAACCAAACAGAGCTTTCGGTGATTAAAGATTACTTCTCGTCTAACAAAAAATTCAAAATTAGCATGTAATTTTATTATTCCAGTAATTGCTATTTACCATGAATACAATATTTTCTTCAGCAGCTATTAGGAAAGCAGATATAAGTGATGTTAATGTTTGTTAGATTGGTTTTCTTAAAGAAATGGTAACAATAGTGCTCAGAAACTTTTTCTGTATTTTATTTGTCTCAGTTTTACAGTTGAACGACATATGTATATAAAGCAGATATAAAACAATATATTAGTTAAAGAAATCTGCAATCAACGAATGGTTAAGCCTGATTACTGATAATTTAATCAGAATAAATCATTCATTACTGGAAAGTGATTGATTACTTAAATTAATCACTGATTACTTTTGAATGATAACTGATTTCTCAAAAAAATCACTGAAAACTTTAAAGTTATTAATGAATTATATTAAGTAATCAAGTAATAAATTTGTGTATGATTAATTGTAATCAGGAATTATTTTATAATCATTACATGAAAGTAATCATTACTGGCCATCCCTGGTGGTGGCACTTGGAGGACGTTCGTCAGCAAAGAAAGCCAATATAACTTTGCTGCACTTGCTGATGCACCGGAAGATCGTTGGCCCACGCACACGCAATCAAACTCAAGCATTTTCGTTATTTTTTTTTATTATTTTGTTCTTTTTTATGTTCTTTAAGCTTACAATATTACAAGTTTACTAAATAAGTTGCAAGTACAAGCACTCGAATTAAATATGTCGCAAATTGAATAAAATGGAAATTAAATAAAATATTTGCGCTAAAATACGACCGAAATGTGAAACGTCAAAATTTGTAATTGTCAAAACTTCATCGTCCATTTGACACAGCAAAAAAGACAAATTTATTTCAACACACACAAATTTTATTCAACCTGATATTTTCTATCCTACCACGACTGAAAAGTTTCCTTTTGACACACACCCTGTATGAAAAAATTTATTAAGAAAACAATGATAGTTGACAACTCCGAAAACAAAATGCCGCAGTGGTGAAAATAAAAAGCCACTGACAAATACAACAAGTGTGAAAATTGTCAAACTTTGTTTGACGATATATAATAAAATGAGAGCATGCATGTAATTATTTGAATGTTCAACATATTTCTTTATCACAACTTAAAGATTAAAATGTTAAAAAACTCAATCCATACATTATTTTTCTTGTTTGCAGACGAAGTTCTAGCAGAAAAAAGAAGAAGATCGTTCCATTTTTAAATCTCACTATGAATAGCGGCTGTTTGAATAAAAGCACATTTTTCGAAAATGTTGACAAAAACAACAACTGAAGAAATTGCCAAACTTTAAAAGCATATATAGACCAATATAAAGCGAATTAATAATAACACCGTGTTACACTAGGGCTGCCAGAAGTCTGAACCCATCGACCAGGACCCTTATTATACAAATCACAAACGAACATTATTTTGATACATGTATCAAACATATATTTTAGTTTCAACAATAGGTACAAAACTTAACATGTAATTCATACATAACAAAACTATAAGCAGAAATAAAAATTCATTTAAAAAGATCCTTAAAATATTATAAATATGTGTTTCAATACTTTTGTGAAGATTGCACTTTCTGTAGAACGTCGTCCTCATCTTTTATATAATTATAAATTTCACAGCATGTCATATTAAAATTAAATTTACACTGAATAATGCTTTCCAGTGTTTCAGTCTTTAAAGAGTTTCTTTCTTTAGTCCATTGTGCAGATATTAAAGAAAAGACACGCTCTACGTGAGCGTTATGACTCGGCATTGCGTATAAATATTGTACCATCATTAATAAATTTTTCTTTTTTTCTTGTTCAGAAGTTTTTTCGAAAAAATATAACCACTTTTCTAATGTGTCTTTTGTTTTTAAAGCTTCTTGATTTTTAAATAAAAATGATTTAAGATATAAAACTTCTTCGAAACATTCATCAGACACGAATACATTTTTTTCATGCAAAAAAGTAATTGTTTTTTGAACGTCCGTCTATTCAGGAATATTATGCAGTGTCATCCAATTAAAAATTTCATATCGTGTTAATGGGGATAGCCAGTCTTCTAAGTAAGCAATTGCAGTTGCAAAAAAGTTTTTAGTATCCTTTTCAAAAGCTGGTATTTGGTTTTCATCCAAAGCACTTTTTTTTAAGACATTCAAAGCTATTTGTGTTTGCATTCCTATAAAATTGTTTTTGAATCTCTCTTTTAAATCACGTAGAGTATCATTTACAATTAATTGAACTTCCATTACCGTAATATTTCTTTTTTCACTTTTTTAATTTGTTTTTCAATAACGAATGCTTAACTGTGTACAAACGTAAAGTATATTTCTGCTAACGGATTTGAAAAAAAGTCGGTTATTAATTTAGGTGCTCCTTTTTCAACTTCATAAAATTCTTTAAGAGGTTTCCAAAGTTGCAATATACGCTCTATTGCAGGCAGTAATGACAACCACCGAATCCTTGTATGTGAAAGGATTGTGTTAAACGTAATTTTTGCATTTTCACAGAACTCTTTAAGTCGCTCAGTTCTTACCGTGTATATACAAAAATACTTAAAAATCTTCAGAGCACATCTGCAGCACTTGAAAGCGTATTATGAAGAATATGAGCCGAGCAACCAATTCCCTCTATGTCTCTACCCAGTACGCCCTTCAACTTGTAAAAAATGTTATTTACGCCATGCCTTTGTCTACCCCCAAAATTAGTATTTGTATTTTCAGCTCCAAATGCAGTTAGATTTTCCAGTGGAATGCCAGCACTTTTTAGGAATCGACGCAAAATCCTGCAATTGTGTCTGATGTTTCATTGGGCAATGAGCTTATTTTTAGTAGTCTAATGTTTAAGCCATGCGTTTCGGTGAAATAATGGATAAGAAGAGGGAAGATTTTCTCAGCTTTGTGGTTACTGGAATCAGTAGATATTCCACAGAATGGAACATATCTAAGCACTGAGATAAATTCTGCAACTGAGTGTGGTGCCAAAACATTCCTTACAAGAGCAGTAGCTTTGGTTCTGGCGTTAGATTGTTTTGAAGCAATTTCTGAATCGGGATATAATAAGGAATCCAGTTTTGTTGAACAATCCATAGAGTAGAACGACTGATGATGATTTATTATCCTGAAGGCGCTCGTTAGTTCTGCAACATGTATCAAACGCTCAAGTTTTGTATTTTTTCATAAAAGAACAAATTTCTTATGACTGTGATGCAATAGATAACTTGGATGAATGTTTAGCGCTTTTGATATGGTCTTGAATGCTTGCCTTACCGCCATTGCCAATGCAAATATCACTTCCACATACCATACAATGCGCTTCATAATCATTTTTGCCTCTTTTTATAAAACTCCACTCAGTCGTGTACCTGTCCAGGAACTTGCACTGTCTTTTAGGCATTTCCTTTAAAATAAAAATTAATGTTTTGAACAAATACAATAAAAATAAATATGAAAACTCACCAGATATTGAAACTCCAGCTCAACGCGAAACCAGCAATGCACAAATGAAAACAGATGTTTAACATGTTAGAGAAAACAATTTGTAATCGGTTTTCGATTACTTATAAAAGTTGTTTACACGGTGGACATTTTTACAGCAGCTAGTTGAAACAATATTTGAATCAGAGTTGTCTCTCGTTAAACTTTATTGAAATCGATTAGTTGCTTCACGTAAACAGCGTTATAACAGAAAGCTTAAACTCTGTTCAAAACAAAAATCAGCAAAAATAAAATTTTTGTCTGCATTGACCTGTATCAAAAAACCAGGACAATTTAAGGGTGGACCAGGACACCAGGACAATTGGTCTAAAACCAGGACAATCCTGGAAAACCAGGACGTATGGCAGCCATATTCCATACACACATTCTGTCCTATGAACCAAATTTACTTTTTCGGAAAGGGGATAAAAAATAAAAATACACGTGTATCGGCGATTTTCATGTACACGTCAGAATTTTTTTTTTAAGTTTGAAGTATGTATTTTTTTTTAATGGTTATCGTTTTTTTTAAGGTTTCAGTTCGTTAAAAAACAATTTTTTTTATTACTTTTGTTTTATAAAAATAAAGAATTGTTACATTAAAAATTTTAATGTTTTTAAAGAAATTTAGGCCTTTTATTTTTGCGATTGTAAGCATTTGCTTCAGTATCGCGACAAATAGACCAACAGTATTCGCCAAGCATATGCGTAATGTCTTTTCCTTTAAAGCGCTTTTCAATAGCCGCAATGTCCTGATGGATCCTTTCGCCATGCTCATCGCTACAAGCTCCTAAATCATCAGGGAAAAAATCTAAATGATTGTGAAGAAAATGGATCTTTAGCGACATTAAAATGCCCATTTCGCCATATGCCGAAATCATTTCTGCGACAATATTTTTATAATTGGCAGCTCGTTTGTTGCCAAGAAACTGCTCAATAACGGCAACTGTACCATTCCATGCACGTTGTTCGATAGCATTTAATTTTGATGAAAATTCAGAACTTGCAATTATTTATTTTATCTGCGGACCATTGAAAACACCTTAAATCAAAAAATCATTAAAAAACATAAAGTTACTGAATGACTTCTTAAAAAAAATACCTGCATGAATCTTTGCGCCGCTCAATTTCGGGAAAATGTTGCGCAAAGTTGCAATGGCCTCGCCATCACGATCCAGTTTTTTAACTAAATTTGATACGAGACCGAGCTTAATGTGTAATGGAGGCAAAATGATTTGAGACGGCTGCACCAATGGTAGATTCTCTATACTTTCTACGCCTACTTTGTAGCATGTTCGCGGCTTCCACTTAAATTCAGTGTAATGCTCATCTCTTTTTCGACCTTCCCATGTACACAAAAAGGACTGGTGGGTTGGAAATCCACGCTTAACACCCATGAGTAAACCGACCACTTTCAGATCGCAGCATATTTTCCATTATGCTCTTTGTACTTTATCAACTGTAATATTAATTCCATGCCTTCGTATGTTTCCTTGAGGTTTGTGGCATATGCGATCGGGACAGATGGATGTGTGTTGACGATATGAAGCAGCACGACTTTAAGGCTGTTGACCGATGCATCGATGAAAAGTCGCCACTCCTCTGAAATATGTGGGTAACCGATTTTTGCAAACAGCGAATCAATGTCACAACAATAAGCCAAGTTTTTTTCCCGATCTTCGTGCAATCTAAAAAATTGGTCATATGGAATAGTGCTACCTCGATCACGAGCAGCTGTTATTTTAAAATCAGCCGCCACTATATTCCACTGCTTAAAGCGTGATGCAAAGAGTTCTGCTGTTCTCCTCGACAAATTTCCGTCTCGTACGAGGTCATTGAAGTCGGCTTGCGTTATAAAATGCGGCATTGCAGTCCCAATTTCACTGGGTGTTGCCACAAATTCCGATACTTGTGGACTCTCGCATCTCGCATTCGATGGAAGAAAAGTTGATAGCAGTTTTGGTACAACTGTTGATTCTGCATCGCTTATTTCGGGAACATTATCAAAAATCTCCACTGAAGCCGCTACACGGTCTTCTGGTAATTATAGAACTGCTGGAATTACCGATTCTACATTAGCGTAGCGAATTTTGTTGCGGTGAATGTATTGGTACCCTTTTGTTTGAGCAAAAGTTACACAAAAGTAGCACAATTCATTGCAGTGCTCCGTACGTGGTAGCCAAATTGTTGGTACACCGTACTTCATTGTTGACCTTCCATTTCAATTTCTGTAGCAATAGTCGCACACGACTTCCGGAGTATACAACAAGTAAGGAACATAAGCAGTCTTAAATATTTTCTGAAAAGAATTCACCACTGTTTTAGTAATATTTTTGAAATTTTTACTTGGTGCGAATAAGCCACAAACGTAACAAAAGTTATTTCGCGTCGGACACTGCATTTTTTTCAGATGAAATATATAGAAATACGTTTTCGCACAACAGAACTTAGAACAATATTGCAATTCCTTATTTCATCTGTCAGAAGGGGCCCTCAAACGATACTACATGTCCATCCGACCTGTCAAGTCATCACACATGTAGTATCGTTCGTGTGCAAGAAATCAAGGCGGATGGACATGTCCGATGGAAGTTGGATGGACATGAAGTATCGTTTGAGGGCACCTAGACCAGTTGTAAGTGTTGTAAAAGTCAAAAACTGTTTAGTGTTAGAAGGTTACTATTGATTAACTACAACTATATCGAGTAGGATGGGTCAAAAAACATTTTTTTTTCCTAACGCTTTAGTAGCTTAAAAATTTGGAGTCCCTTCAAGTTATGCTAAGAAAAGTGAAAAAAATATTTTTTTTTCAAAAATAATAAAAATTGGGGAAAATCTGAGAATTGATAAAAATTGTTTTTAAAAAATTTGACGTGCTACAGACATTTCCACGAGTCTGCCTGCAAAAAATCAGCTCGATTAGATCACTGAAAAAGGGTTAAAAATCGGTCCAAAAGCTTCCACACAGGCCACTACGAGCTTTATACTTCAAACTTAAAAAAAAAAAATTCTGACGTGTACATGAAAATCGACGATACACGTGTATTTTTATTTTTTCCCCTCTTTCCGAATATGTGCATTTGGTTCATAGGACAGAAAAAAATTTATTTTTTGTAACACCGTGTAAGTTTTGGTTGCAAACATCTTATTGCAACCTAACTTAAGGATTTATATGCTAACAAACAGATTATATGCATGAATTTCAGGAGTTGCCAAGTGATTTCTTTGTGAGCTTGCGGCCGATTAAGAACAAGGGTGACGATCATTGTTGATTTTTTTATGCACAAATACATGCAAACATTTTTGAGGTTATGTTTTCTTATTTTCCTATCTTGTTATCTTTGCTGTCTGTATTGACGACTAGAGTTCCTCGGAAAAATACGATGACGCAAACCAAAGATTTACTTTCTACCAAAATCGTTCAACGCGCCTAAAGAAGTTTTCACTTCAAAAAACAAATTTTTTCTTTCATGCACTTGTGCAAACTTTAAGCCGTGTGCGCACGGGTTTATATGCATTTGATCTTGCTAAAATTTGTCACGAATTTTTTTATCATCAATTACAACAGTTTGAGTCCTTGGGGTGGACTATTTTAAATAAGGTCCACTCTAGTATAGCTACAGAGCCAGTATGTATTATTACTACGCAGGTTTGCGCATGCGTTACTAAGAATGCGTTGTTCTTTGAAAATCTATTTATTTTTGAAATACCATAATAAATTCGAATTATGTCTGTTATGTATTATACTTTTTCCATATTAAAAATATATTTTGTTAACTAAAATTATAATTTGAAATTACTTTCAAAATATGCATATATGTATATGTTTTATACTACAGGAAAAATAAATAATTCAAATTTTTCCGATATTTATTTCCATTTATTAAACATAACGTTGAATTACATTTAGTTTTAACCAATATAAAAAGTGAACAAGGACAACAAATTTATCACTAAAAATATCAAAAGAAAACTTTTTATATAACAAAACAATTTTTACATGAGTTTAATTGTGAACTTTTTAGATCAAGTAAGTTTGAAGAAGGCAACAACAACAACAAATTTGTTTTTGAATAATTTTTATTTAGAAGATGAAATGCTTTTAAATGGTTTTTAAAAATATAAAAGAAAAAACCAGAATTTTTCTCTATTAATGTATAAAAAGGAACTCTACGTCTATACTTACGATACTATCGAAACTGTGTCTTTTTATACCTAAAGTAATATTTTAAGGGGGAGTAATGCTTTATAGCTTGAAGTTGAAAAATAAGGAACATCCTAATAAAAATACATGTATGACTGCCACATTAACAGCCGTTTAGTAAACTTTTTAAATACAGAATTTCAACAGTTATCTTCAATATATGGCACTGAAATGGTCGTTAAGTTTGCAGAGAAAAGTCAAATAATCTTGATTATGATGATTATGATGAAATAATTTACCTTCATCCAATTCATCAGTAAAAACTTTTAAAATATTTCATTTTTAAAAGTGACTCAAAAATATTCTTTATGCTTATCGATTGCATTACATCACAACTTAAGAACAAATTATCAATCAATGAATACCAAACAATTTAAGGCGACAGATTGTTGTTCAATGATTGCCCGATTGTAAACAGAAGGCAAATCACATCAGTCAAATATCCCCATGAGGCTCATATCTTTTCGATGCAAAAACAACCGATATGGTTGATACAGAAGCGTTTCTGATTTTAAATTTACCACAATTCTCTTTAGACTCGCCACCAAGACCAAGAACAGAGGTATCACAAAAAGGCCGGAGCAAGATCAACAACAGCAAACTAAAGACAATTTCTAAATTCCAACAGCAGCAATCCATGCCGTCTCGATATAACGCATTGATACTATCTAAGCTGTTTGTGGCTCATCACGGGGTGATGTGGATTAGGCTCAACGGTAGCATTTAATATCCGAATAGGTTCATGCTTCCTGATCATGAAGCAGATAACAAAACCATAAACAAAAACAGCAACAAAGGCTGAAAATCCAGTTGTCGCCTCTCGGGAAATTTGTTTCATTTCTTTAAGCTACAGCTTCTTTATTTCGTTTCTTTGCTTTGCAACGAATTCAATTAAAGCTAGTAATAAATAGATGCTTACGGCTATGTTGACACATCTACTAACTGTGCGTCGGATGAGTTTCCTTACATAGATCTGATGTATTTGACAAGTAGACAATACTAGTTTTCAGTAATTTTCAAAAATACCTAGATTTTATTTTAAGCTATTGAATAGATTTTCAACTGATCAAAATTGAAATGAAATTAATTTTGGTTAAATTTATTTTAAATACACAGGAGTAAGAATATTTCTTGATTTCCAGTTGAAAAATGCTTGAACAAAAATGTTTCATTATCAGTTTCCAATTTCTTATTAAATTTTTGTGTAAATTTTTAAATATTCCAGTATCACTTTGATATTGAATATATCAATTCATAGTTTTAGCTGTGAAATTATAAAAGATTATTCGTCAGTATAACAGTTTCATAGCTATTAGCTGAAATCAAGAAGAGAAAAAGCCACATAAAGCTATAACTTACAAAATATAAACTTTTAAGAAATAAAAAGTCTAGTTTGCACATCTACAGGTTTGAACCTACTAAACCATACCAAATTTATTAAAATTGGACTTGTATTTAAAAAGCCTTACGACGGACAAAATTTGCGTTTGCGTAATATACAGGGTGTCCCAGACTTAGAGGACAATAGTGCGGAGGGTGGTTCCTCGTGATGAGACGAGCAAAAAATCGTAAGATTACCAAACTTAATAATTTTTTGAAAATGAAATTAAATTTCTTTTTCTATTTGAAAACTATTTGAACTACTAAAAAAGTTATGAGCACCTAAAGTAAAAAAAATCCGTTTTTTTCTTAAAAAATTTAAATTTAAATGCAATTTTCTCGAAAAACAACCAAAATCCTAATTATTTTTTAAGACGTTGTTTTTTCCATGGTCAATTCTCTATTAATCCGCTCTAATTTGTTTTATTCTCAGAGCAGTCATTTATCGGAAAAAAATGAGTTTCGGATATAACCACTTTTTTCCTCACTGGAGCTTCTGGACCAACGTATAATGATAAGGATGCAAACACTCACGACGCAGCACCCGGTAAACATGGGATTTCGATGCTGGAACTCTGCTTGCAGTCTTACGCGTACTAATAGTCGGATCATTGTGCACTATTCGTTCTATTTCGTCATCAACCTGTGCAAGCCAATTACCAGGGCCAAGCTCTCCTCTTATTCGCTGGACAGAACCGCTGGTCCTTAACTTTTTAAATGTGCCATTAAATACTCTAACTGAGGGAAGTTGCCTGATGGGAAACTGAGCCTCAAATTCTCTTCTGGCCTGGATTGCACTGCTTTTGCAAAATGCAAACCGTAACAAAAAAGACACAGTTTCGATAGAATCGGAAATAAACTACAAAAAAGACACCTTATCAGATTCGCAAATAAACTACTTAACTATTGAAAAAGAATTGTTAGCCATTTTCTGGGCCACAAAATATTTTAGGCCGTATCTTTTCGGACCATAGTGGCGGCCGTAGCCTAGTGGGTAGAATGCGTGGCCCCTAAGCTAAAGAACCGCTGTAGCCCGGGTTCAATTCCAGCTCAGACAGAAAGTTTCTTTCAATTGAATTAATTTTTCTGTTCGGTCGTCACCTCTCTGCAGACAATGGCAAACCTCAGAGAGTAAAAATTGCCATGTAAAGCTCCTTGAGAACATAACCCGTTCGGAATCGGCATAAAACACATAGGTCCAGTTCTCGATCATTTGTGATCAAACATTTAAGAGCACGCACAACACAATTGATCAATAGGAAGCTAGGTCAAAGTCCTTTCAAGGGCTGAAATGGCCAGTTTATTTTTTTATATCTTTTCGGACGAAAATTTAAAATTCTAACTGATGTGGATTAGGCTCAACGGTAGCATTTAATGTCCAAATAGGTTCATGCTTCCTGATCATGAAGCAGATAACAACACCATAAACAAAAACAGCAACAAAGGCTGAAAATCATCTTGTCGCCTCTCGGGAAATTTGTTTCATTTCTTTAAGCTACAGCTTCTTTATTTCGTTTCTTTGCTTTGCAACGAATTCAATTAAAGCTAGTAATAAACCATTGACTTGGTTGATGGGCCTCAAGGAACCCAACTCTAATCTCGTAAGATGGCGTCTTAAATAAGAGGAATTTGACAAAGAAATTGTATATAACAAAGGTAAATTAAACACAAACGCTGACGCACTAAGTCGCATACGACAAGACACCGATGACAAAGACGTCTTGGACATTCATATAAACAACACATTCTCAATCCAAGGAATACATTGAGATATCACTGTCCATTTAGACGACGAAATTGCAATATCAGAAAAACCCCTAAACGAATTTAATCTTCAAATGATTTTGGAAAAATCAACAGAAGGACCAGAATCCATTATAGCAACACTATTTAGAAATAAACAACGACGAACCATTAGGCAAACAGAGTTAACATAAGAACTATTACTCAAAATCTTTAAGGACCATATGTCACCAAACAAACTGACAGTAATATTTACAGACGACAATACTTTTAAAAACATACAAAAATTTATTCAAAATATATTTCAAGTAATAGACTATTTCGGCTACTTTGTTGTTCAATAAAACTATTAGACGTTACTGAAAATGACGAACAAGATAAACTTATCAAAGACTTTCATGACAACAGCAATCACAGAGGACTAACTGAGATATATCATCACCTTAAAAGAAAATATTTTTTTTCTTATATGAAAAACAAAATTACGCAGACCATTAATAATTGCGAAAAATGTCAAACCTAGAAATATGATAGAAACCCACAAAAACCTAAATTCCAGATGCCTGAAACTGCACTCAAACCATTAGATATCCTTCATACAGATATATATACCATTAATAATTTTCAAATCAATTATTGATAAATTTTCAAAGTTTTCATCAGCATACACCCTACCTTCACAAGCCAATACATCAATATTAAAATCTTTTAAAAATTACATAAGCTTACATGGCAATCCCAAAAAAAAATAGTGTGTGACCAAGGGTCAAAATTCGCGGCTTATATATTCAAAGATTTTTGCACACAATTTGAAATAGAATTACATTACACATCATTCCAACAAACAAGTAGCAGTTCACCAGTAGAAAGAATGCATTCCACCTTAATTGAAATATATAGAATAATTCTAACCACAAGAAAAGAGAAAAATTTAACATTAGACAACAATGAAATTCTAGCTGAAACACTAATTACATACAATAATTTCATTCACTCAACAACAAAATACACACCGTACGCACCATTCATTTAATCATCATTTAATAATGAACATGAATATTTACAAAAACTCAACGAATTTCAAAACAAGCTTTATGGTCCAGTTAGCCTCGCATGGCACAGCAGCGCATGCAACGCAGATAAGCAGCTAGCACACAGCTAAATAAATGGTGATTATGCAAAGCATAGTCACATGGTCAAAATAAAACGATAAAAAAGAAGAATACAACGATTTTATTTTAATAAATTAACCGCACTTGATCAAACAATTTTACAACTTCACATCTGTTTTGCCAAAACGTCAAATACATAGAAGAATACACAGATATTAAAATGAAATAGATCTTCCATGTTTATCTATGTAGTCAGAGATGCATTTCTGTTTTTATCTGAGCATTGCCATGCGTTGCCATGTTGTGCATAATCAGATACACACAAATCCTATTAAACAGATTTTGATGTGACGCTTGTTAAGCCATGCACTGCTATGCCATGCGAGGCTAACTGGACCATTACCCAATTATAAGAGAAAAAGTTGACAATATAACGAACAAAAGACTAAATCATTTAAATCAATCAAGAGAGGACCCAGAAGACAGAGAAATTAACGACACTGTGTTTAGAAAAGAGTGTAGAAGGAATAAGATCACTCCTAGGTTCTCGAAACAGAAAGTTAAAGCAAATAATAAGATAACAATACTCACTACAAAAAAAAAAGAAAATACACAAAATAAGAATAAAGAAAAAATGACAGATAAAGATATAAGTTTCTATTATATAAATGTATACTATTATATGCTTCTAGGTTGCCTTTTATATCATCACAACGCATCGACATTAAGAACATTAAAAACAATCAAAGTCTCATCGGGCTAAAATTAGGATCTGCAAAAGTAATAAAAATCTTCAATAATCTAATATGTGTAGTAAATCTAAACGATTATGACACAAACATACAAAAAATTTCATATACAATACATTAGACAATTTCAAAAAACATAATGACAACGAACTAAAAAGCACAATTCAAATAACAAAACTTACATTTATTGATTTATTTTACTTATTTGTATTTCATCAATGGAATAGTTTCTTTACTGACTACAATTAACAAACGAGAAAAATAAATTAAATAAAATTTCAATTAAAATAATAATAATAATACTATAATTAAAAACATATTATTTTAAACAAATTAACGATAAAAGCTATTTAACAAATTTTTTAAAACAAATTTTGAGCATAAAAAATCAATTTCAATTTCTTTAGATACTCTGTTAAATTCAATTAAGGCATGATTTAGAGGAGCATTTATTGAGTAGTTAGTTCTCAACATTCCGATGTAAAATAAATCGTAGAACCGAAGATTTCTTATAGGAATATTAAAGTTAATCAACCCTAAAAGACGCGGAAAATCAAAAGCACCACCAACAAGATCGAAGATGAACATTAAGAAAAGCATTATTCTCTATTTTGCAATGTTTTTAAATCTTTAAGTAAGCATCAAACATTATATGAGGGAAGAAGTTCAATAGGATATAAAGATCGTAAAGCGTAACGGGTAAAAACTTTTTGTAGCCGCTCGAAGCGATTAATATGGATTCCAAATCAACGAGGCATATTCCAGTCTAGATCTAACCAAAGAAGTATAAAAAGTTTTATTCATGTATGGGTTCAAAAAGACGGTACTATTACACCGAACAAAAGCCACCATAGCATAAGCTTTCGAGATTATAAAATCTAAACCTAATTAGCTAATTTAAACCTAATTTAGCTCATTTTAGTAATAAAATATTGTGAGATACTTTATCGATGCTTTAGAGATGTCGGTATAAATTGTATCAACTTGACATCCATTTCGAAAAGCCGCAATACAATCAGAAAAAAATAGCAAGATTGTATATAATTGAGCGTCCAGTAACGAATCCATGTTGATTAGGACAGATCCAGCGTTTAGCTACAAAGTAAAGCTTGTCTTTAATGATGTCTTCAAAGAGTTTCGAGAAAGTAGATAGTTTAGAAATTGGCCTATACTTAGATATATAATTTTTGTAGCCGTTTTTAAATATTGGTGTTATTAAAGCAACCTTCCAGTCATCAAGAAAATTACCCGTAGCAAGAGTTTTGTTTAAAATAGCTTTAATGGGTTCCTAAACAATTTTTTAACAAAAAAGCAGATATACCATCAATATCTGTCTTCATTGATGGTTTTAAACTTATAATTTCTTTTATGGCGTCATCAGATGATAAAACAAACGAACCAAAATCGAAAGAAGAATGAATATTAACGAGGAAATCATCACAAATATCACTGTCATAAGCAGTTTTAAAGTTTGACTGAAAATATTCAGCAAAAAGATATGCCGCTTCATTAGCACTATTTGCAATTTTGCCTTTATAAAAATCAGCTGAAGGTATAGTAGCACAATTTTTTTTTTGATTTGACAAATCGCCAAAAAGCTTTAGGGTTAGATTTAATAATAATTTCAAACCTTAAAAAGAATTTGTTATACAAATATTTATTTAAAAAATTAAATTCCCTCATATAATGCTTTTATTTTTCATAAAAAACCAAATTATTACTTTGCTTGTATATTTAAAAAAACTTGTTTCTTTGGTTTTTAAGTTCTTTAAGGCCATAAGTAAACCAAGGCAGCTTAGCAGAAGTAGTTGGAATATAAGGAATGTTTTTATTACAAATCTCATTTATATTGGCCTTAAATTGAAAAAACATTCAGAGACATCAGCACCGTTAAACATGGTGTCCCAATCAAGATTGACCAAAATATTATTTAAAAGATTCCAATCACATAATTTATAATCGAAAGCTTTCACATTGTCAATTGTATTTATTTGTGAAAAAAAATTCGAGTTCTATGGCCAACGGAACATGGTGCATGTCAGAAGCAGCAAAAGGAAATGGATTTTCAACGATCTTAAAATTTATAGTATTGCTTATAAAAACTAAATCTAGACTTCTTTTAAGCATATTAGAAATGTTATTAATTTGAACTAAATCACAACTTAAAAAATTGCCAACAAGATAAATTTCATTACCACTAATCTATTTCATTACCACTATTATATTTAATGATAATCCAACAATGTTATCAACATGAGCCATATAAAGATTATCTGCGGAATTCGGAGGGATGTAAGATACACAAATAAGCACGTCTCCCAATGCACCCTGAAGTTTAACACACAACTGATCCAAAATAGAATCCGGATTTTGAAGCATAACAACTGAGGAATTAAATTTACGATTAACAGCAATCAGCATACCACCACCTCTCATACAGACAGTTTTTAATGAATCACGATCTTTACGAAACGTAATATACAAATTTGAATAAAAAAACTCCTCATCAAAAAAGTGCAAATTTAGCCACGTCTCAGTGAGAACAACAACATCAAATTCAAAGAGAACTATGCTGTAATATAAGACTAGCTTTAGTTCTTATAGCAGAAATTTTCTGATAATAGATATTTATTGCATTAGATTTCGTTCGAGGCTGTTGTTGTCGATGTCGTTGCTGCTGTTTTAACTGCTGCTGATTTTTTTGTGGTTGCTGTTGGTATGTATGTGGTTTTTGTTTTTGTTTTTGTTCTAGGTGTGTTTGTTGATGATTTTGTGTTTGCTGTTGTTGTTGCTGTTGTTTTTGCTGTTGTTTTTTCTGTTGCAGTGGCTGCTGTTGTTGTTGTTGGTTGTGTGTTTTTTTGTTGTTGTTGCTGTTGTTGTAGTTGTTGGTGTGTTTGTTGTATTATCTGACTTCGTTGTTGCCGATGTTGTTGTTGTGGTCATTGTTGCTGTTTCTGTTGTTGAGCACTGTTAGGAGCAAGAGCATTATCGCTTGTAGTTAAGTCCCATGCAATATTTTGACCGGCTTTCGAAAAATTTCAAAAGGACGAATTTTGATGTTTGATGGCCACAGAGTGGGGTTAAGTAGCTTATCATACAGATAAGGTGCTATTCCCAACTTGAAATTAACGCTTCTTAAGTTGACAATATCCGCTTCTTTCTTTACCAGACTAAAGCATGCCAGTTTATGTTCATCGATATTAGCATGCTTTGTAACGTAGGAAATTATTTGGGCGCTAGTAACTGTCGGCTTGCTATTCCTATTGACATCTAGCTCGGTGGTATCAATGGCCGCATTCTAGCCGAAAAAGTGCTCAAGTAGCGAAGTAGCATAAAATATTTTCGCTATATAAATTGTGACATCTCAAGGAACATGTTCTGTGAGAGCATACCATTCAGCCCGAAAGTTGTGGAACAGTTCTTTCCGCTGAATGCAGGCATTCTCACAAACAACTACCTCACTAGCCTTATTTGGTTGCGATGCGATATTTTTACTTTGCAAAATTATGCCGCGCTCAGCAGCAGCGAGTGAGTGGGAACTGGTGGCAGTCCCAAACGTAGCAGAAATGGTGTGATCCGGCGCAGGCACGGCAGCAGCAGCAATCTCAGAAAACCTAGGAGTAATGCCATTAGTATTAAATACAGCGAATGAACAATTATTAACAGCAGCTGAAGACTAAATTAAGCGAACTAGAACAAAAACGTCGAACATTAACACCTATCAAAAGAAATAAACGAGGACTCATAAACGGCCTTGGCACAGCAATCAAATTTATAACAGGGAACATGGATGCTCATAAACTCAACGATCAAATCAGTAACTTAAACAGTAATGAAATGAAGATGCAAAACGAAATTGCACTACAACATAGCCCAAACACACAAATGATTATTAGATTCAAAAATTTGACAAATTTTATAAATAAGGAACAAAAAGATATTGAAAATTACTTTAATCTTAGCATCAAACAGAATAAATAAAGAAGAAAACATATTGCAACAAATGCAATATATTAATCCAATAAATTACAATCTAGACATTTTAAACAACTACATTCAGACATATCTGAAGCAATTATACTTGCGAAATTAAATATAATATCAAAGTTTATTCGCAATGAAAATGAATTACAAGAAATCCACAATTACATAACAAATCAATCCATAAAAGTGAATTCAAATGAGCACTTATATGAATTGTTAGGCTTACAAGCTTATTATAATAATTCAAACATAATTTTTAATGTTACAATACCCAATTTATCCCTAGCAGAATACACATTATCTCATATTGTACCACTACCAATAAATGAAACTAAGCATATAATAACCAAACCACATATAACATACAATAAAAACAACATTCAGTACTTCGACAAGGCTTGTTCCATAATCGAAAATATCTACTATTGCAAAAAGTCAACATATTTCGAAACAATAGAAGTATCAATAATGTTGATTCAATGTTGATTCAACATGCATTAGGCGAATTTCATACAACAAAACATCCAAATGTGCTATAAGTGACGTTGGAAGGCTTGAAACCATATTGCAACCTGAAGAAAACTATCTTTTATAAATGTACCAAAAATATTAATAAGTTCTACTTGCAGTATTAACTAACACACCATAGAAGGTACAGCAATAATCCACTACAAGATTTGTTCTGTCATCTTAAATGGAATAACATACGAAGACAACTCAATTATACAATGGGATGAAGTTAACGTAGCGTCACCAGTACTCGCAGATGTTCACCATGAATCCATAACAGAAACACTTACTCTACAAAAACTACAACACTACCAATTTTAAAATCAAGAATCAGTGAAATTCCTGCAACAAGAAACAAAGAGGCAGATGAACTACACTTACATCATCATTACCATACTGGGCATACTATTTGTAATACGATAATTTTGTATTATATTATAGTATAGACATAGAAATATAGATAGAGACAAATGCTCTATTATTTACAGTTGCTCTATGCTACGGCTAAAGTAGGGCTGATGTAGGGCCGTATTATGATATTAGTCGACCAACTCAATTTGTCTGCTTGATTTTTCAAAAGCATTCGACACTGTATGTCATGAACTCCTTTGTAAAAATTAAAACATTTTTTAGTTTCTATGACAATGCCACTCATCTATTAAGTAGCTATTTGTCGAATAGAGTAAAACGAGTCATTTTTCTCATCATAAAGCTGTTTGATGCGGTGTTGTGCTTCAGGGATTGGTTTTTGGTCCGCTTCTCTTCTATTTGTTAGAAAATGAAATTTTTCGATGCTGCACATATTCTTCAATGTAAGCTTCAGAATAACTCATGGAAGATTTAGTATGCAAACTTATCAATTTACATTTCTTTTTACATTAAAATTATTATAACACTTTTATTTATATAATAAATTTACATTATCCTAAAATTAAGTTAAAATGACTACACAGTCTGTTTCGGAAATCGCTACATTTCTTCTTCAGAAGTCTTTGAGTGATTAAGCTGTGATCAAACTCTCTGTTTAAGTCTTATCTGATTTCACACATTTTGGAACTCATGCATTCTAATATAAATATTTCGAACTTATTATGATATTTAAAAAATAAATAGAGTTTTCAAAGCACAACGCATGCGCAGTCTCTGCACAGTATTAACATATTATAAATTACTAGCAAATACCCGCTGCTTCGCCTGCAATAAAAATATTAAATACCATGTAAAAATTTTAAATCTTAAAATGAAAGTATTTAGTTGTATTAAAACAAATTCAAAATATAAAAATTATTGTGTTCGTTTTGTTTAATTATGAAAAAATGGTGCATATATTAAGAAATGACTTTATTTAATTTGAATAACTTATTTTAATGGTAATTGTTATGATGACATAAATTTACCTGGCTTTCTTTTTTTTACTTTTGAAAAAGTCCTGCATAACAGCGTTATAAAAAAATTTGGGTAAAAATTTTTAAAATTTGTATTCAAAAGTGTAATTTTTTACATATTTTCTGAAAATAAATATATTCTTCTTTAATTGTTGTAGTCAATCGGCCTTCTTCAGTTATTAATTGTTGTAATTGAGCTTCGGCCAAAAAACAATTCTTCTTAAATTTAAAAAAAAAAACCGATATAATGACATCAAACTTTTGGCGATACCTCAAAAACTATAGACTTTCTCAATGCATAAAAATGCATTTTTGCATGGACAGTCGTTGATTAATAAAAAAAACGGTAAGTTTCTTTTCTTTATGGAAATATTTTGTACGGATATTAGGTATGTTTTAAAATAACCTGTTATTATGACATTAAAATTCTTGCGATATCTCAAAACTATAGATTTTCTCAGTATAACTCATAAGCCTCAGAATGAGAAAAAAACGATCGACATTTCATGTTTTGACTCAGCAAGCAAACATTTCCGCAATTTGCAAATCAATTTTCATCCAATTTTCTTTGTTTGAAAGTTCAATTAAGTAAATTGGGAAAATGAGAAAAAGTTGACCGTTACCTCACCAATGCAATGTTTTATATTGTTTTCAAAAAACCTCTAAAATATCCAATTTGTACTAAACAATAGGCCAAGAGTTGCTTTTGTTGTACATATTTTTTTTTAATTTTAATTATTTTTTAATTTTCATTTTCCTTATTCTTTCATATAACATAATGTACCTGCAAAAATTGTTCTATTTTGACACAAACTGTTTCTATCATTAAAAATCATGGGCCACCTACCACCCCCCCCCCTATGATTTTTTGATGAAAACTGATTTGCATAAAATGTTTTTATTTTTTTTGCAATGTGTTACAGCTTAAAAACTAATTTATGTGAAAAACATTTTCAAATATAGCTTAAAAAATAATTCTGTGAAAAATATTACAAATATTTCAAACTATTCCAACGTTATATACATAAATCTATGTTTTGATCTATTACCTTATCTATATATTCATAGTTAACGTTAAAGTTATAGTAGAATTTGTTCTGACCCAATTCAATGAATTTTTTATGATCGTTTTGTGAATTTGTAAAAGTGTAAATTGACCTTCGAACAAAACACATGCTAGACGTTTCCGTTCGAAACATCAATGCATGACAATCAGAATTTTCTGATATATATAGCATTCTTACTGATGTATAGTATTGCCCGGCAGACGTTGTCCTGTAGCAGACCACCTAACTGCTATATACGAATTTTCATGCTGTTCGAAAAAAACAAAATGTATATATTCGTCATTTTTAGTACAGTTGCCGAAAGTAGCCGTATGAACTAAATTAACAAATTTTAGTCTTATACAACCAAAACCGTTCGAAGTATAACATTTTAGGGCGGTAATGGGGATGTGGCAAAATTTTTTCACTTAAACCATCTCATACTCGAAACTATAGAATGCCAGAATTTCAGCTCAATTGAGCTTAAACCTAGAGCGCTTTGCTTTACTCCAAGCTTATCTCCCGAAAAGTGGACTTAACTTAAGTGAGTCATGCCCATTTTTAGTAAAGTTAGCGAAAGTAACCATACAACGTAGATTAACCAATTCTAGTCTCATACGACCAATATCGTCTGAAATATAGCATTTTTTGCAAAAAGTGGGCATGGAAAGTAGACATGGCAAATCTAGCATAGCATATTACGATAAAGTTGGAATAACAAATCGTTTGATACCTATATCGTGTTAATCTGTTCAGTGGTTCTTGCGTGATTGTCAAACATCCGTGCAGTGTCACAACGCTTTTATATATTCGTATAGATAGACTAACACAATCTCAAGTGGGGCAAAGCTGGCTGGCAAGAATGCAAAACATAATTAATGCGGATAACTAAATTCTGGCAACTCCCCTCAAGACATTAACAAAGAAAATTAATTAACACTGTATGAAAGCAAGAATCTCCCTGAAAGTAAAGCTGGATCCACTGATCACCTTCAGCCAGGATACAATTATTTGACAAGGTAGCCGCGTAGACTGGCTTTTTTCTCACGAGCGGCGATGGGTAGTTGTCAAAATTAGCTGTTTATGCAATTAATCAAAGAAAAGTGAAAAATAAGCGACGAATTAAGCATAGCTAGTCAACCACAACAAACTAAAAACATTTCAATCAACTTCGCGAATAAATTTAATGAATCAAAGATAAGTTAAAAAAAGCACATTGCTAGTCAACAGCAGCAAACTACAACATTCTTTAGCTGTTTTTGACAACTACCAATCGCCAAAAAACTGTCACGGCTACCTTGTCAAATAATTGTATCATGACCTTCAGCATATTTTGAAAGTTTTTTTCATATGAAGTTTTCGCTCCGAGAGAAAAATTTCTGCACGCTCTCAACTTGATTAACATTATTTGAAATCACACAAAAATATGCTGAAGGTTATCAGTGAATTCAGCTTAACTACACAACAATGTTGTCGTGTTATATTGAGAGAAGCTCTCTCGACAAAGAGAGAAAAGCTTTGTTTGCTGTTATGTTGCGCTGCTGGTTGAATGTAGGCATAAAATAAAATGCGCGATTTTAAAATAATTAAAGAATACATTTTTCAAAAACCTTGGTAAGCTATAACAATCTATATTATCATAGGAATCGAATAAAAAAAGAATTATTAAAATCGGTTCAGCGGTAACCGAGCTTATTCTGGATCAAATTCGTGAGTCTCCTTTTATATAATAGTATAGAAGATAAACTCACCAAGTGATTCACCCAAGTAATATAATGTTTGATACATTTAGTGTACAAGCAATGCATTGCTTTGAAATCACATGCTTCGAATAAGTTGTAAAACTCAGATGTTTTGATGAAGGACTTGGGATGCTGAAAACCTCCAAAGCCACTTATAAATTATACTAGGTTTTTTGTTAATTTTACATAAGCTTTTTTCTCTGTGTAATGTTAGACTTAAAATCATTGAAATTGTTGCCGAGCATTTTAAATTATATCCCAACTATGCTTTTAACAGATCTAATTTTCGAAGTGCAAATACATAAAGTTCGAGAAAAATGAATTCGACATTTTTTATAAAGATTCTGCGAAAGTTATATATAAAACTGCAAATTTATATACAAAAATAAATGCTTGTTTTAGAAGAGACAAAGAAATTATATTAGAAACAGCATTAGGAGAAGTTTTCAAAAAACAAATAAATTTTGAAAAGTAAAACGATTAGAAAGAGTGTTTTGAAATGATTATTATGTTGCTGTCAATATTTTGCAGTATTATAATATTCGTTATTTCTGTTTATTATTTAATACATAACGATAACTTGTTATGAGATGAAATATAAATGTTAAACAAATTTAATAAGTATTTTGTTTAAATACGTAGAAATTTTTTTATTTCCAAAATGCTACATTTTTTCTATTTATTTTTTTAATAAAACCGCAAACTAACACACAAAATTTATCGCTAAAAATATAATTCAAGACACTGGAATCTAAAACGCCCACTCTCAAAATAGAATTAGTATTTAATGGTAATGGAAAAAAAAGTTGCATTACCGCTAAAATTTTAATGGCAATGGAAAATTTTAATGCTAATGTAAAAAATTTGCATTACCACCGAATTTTAATGGTAATGGAAGATAGTTACATTACCATTAAAATTTAAAAAAACATCACCAATCGAGCGCGAAGACAAAAACTTAGCGACACGAATTTAGAAATGCTTATATTAAAAAAAGTTAATACATTTAAGCTACCACCAAAATTTGTTTTTGATTTCACAATTGCTTCCTTAGACAATAATTTTTTTACTATCGTTATATCCATACTTCTATACTATTATATAAGAATGAAACTTTTAAAAAGTTTGCATGTTTGTGGCTGCCAGCAAACTCAAGAACCGCTGAACGCATTTGTGTCAAATTTTCACTATTCGAATCAAAATTGATCATAGATGGTTCATAAATACTCAAAATTTTGAAATATATAATAGCGAACAAGTAATTGACTGAGAAACTGGCTTAAATCCCAATTTTTGGTAAAATTCGGCACATTCTCCCATTTCCTTTGTAGTCTAGTGGAGAGTGCGCTAGACTCTCAACCCAGAGGTCCCTGGTTCGAGTCCGGGCTCGGGCATAGTTCTTTTCACTTTCATTGTTCTTTCCTACATTTAAGAATTATGGAAAACTAAAAATCTACAGCTAAATTGTGGAAAATGTGGAATTAAAGGAATGGAACAACTAAGGGCTGGAATGCTTGCCGAGGTTAAGGCATAACACTAGCCTCGGTCAAAAGCAGTTGAAATTGTCTTTCGCGGTTGTTTCGCCTAATCAATAATTCACTTATTGTTCCGATCAATTCCTCTCAATAAATCTATCACTTTCCTTTCAGGTCAAAGACCAAACCTTGTTTGTATAAGGCGCATGCCTTGGTTCTTTGATCTTTTTTTTTTTAAAAAAAAATTTCCTGCCTAAATAGTAAAATATATCTAAAAATGACGTATGAACATATGAAAAATCTTTCCGATTCCAATAGTCTAAGGTGACATGCATCTACTATCAATGGTTTTGTCGTAAAATTGACATTTTAATAAAAAACTAAATAATTTTCTTGCAATCAGTTCATTTGTTGTTCGCGTGTTTCTTTGTAACTACAACAACAACTGTGCGTTGAGATGAAAAGAGAACAACGAGTGTAGTTTTTATTGCATTAACCTAAACCAGGAAATAAATTATTGATCAAAATAATAAGTGACTCATTTTCATTGTAATATTTTGTTTGCCAAATGCAATTTTAAGACTTATTGAGAACTCGAAAATTTTAAATAGAGTTTTAGCAATTCATTAATGAGGTTAAATGATTTCATATTGTTTGAATGTAATTCTTTTAAAATAAAATTTGTTAGTATTTAAATATGTTCAACAATACGTTTGTTGAAGCAAAAATTGAGTGTTGCTTTAGCTTTATGATTGTTTGTACAAAAATTTAATAAGCCCAACCTCAGTATAAATACCAATACTAATACCAAATAGGAACCTTTTTTGGTAATCTTATCGTATTCTCTTTGTGTATTGTCAATACAAAATTTTAATTTCCATACAAATTTCATATTCAAATTTTAAAATACTTTTAACTTATTTGAATATTGAACCTATTACATTCTCTTTTTTACAAACGCAAAAGTGGGTGAATTTGCATAAAGCTGGATGACGAAAAGAAGAGAATTTAATAACTTTAAAATATCATAGTAAATTTTATCAAGTTATAAGCAAAATAATTAGAATTTATCTTGAAGGACCCGAGCTTCTTATGATCAATTGTGTTGTGTGATCATAAGAGCCAAGCTTTATTTTTGCCAAGCTTTATTTTTTTAATAAAAAAAACTACTGAAATGCAGATACGATGAAAGACATTTTGGCAAAAAAAGAAAAGAAAAGAAAGGAGTCTTAGTATGTGCCATTATATGTTTTTAGTTTTTTTTCCATATACTGGAAAAACTTAAAAAGGTTTTGAATTCGAGTCAACGCGATCATTTTCCTGTCATCAAACTTTTTTCCAATCGTTGTGAACCGAAGGACTAAAATGCTACAAGTTACTTACGTTTGAGTTGGATCTACATTCATGTTGTGATATTCGTTGTATTCCACATTAATTATAGAACCGTGTTATGGTCTTGCCTTAGCCAATTCAAGTTTATTAACCCTAGAAAGAAAATCTACGTCAAATTAACGCATGCGTGCACGAATTATTTTTGTTACTTACAGAAGAGGTTTGAAGTTTTTGTTTTTTTGTTAATGAATAAATATATATAAACACATAAATTGTGATATTTATTATTATACCTATGTGTACATACATATATAAAAATGTTTGGTTTACTCAAATCAATAAATAAGGCCTGACGTTGTAGCTAGTTAAAACTCATGCGTCAATTTGACGCATGATTATCTTTTACGTACATCGCAATATGATTATCTTGCTAGGGTTAAAATCATCACAAATTCTCACAATACAACTAATATATTATTAATTTTACCTTTTTTTAATATATTAATATATTAGCAAAACCAAGGTAATATAGAACAGGTATGTCCTGCGATTATTCAAAAATCATTTATTCGTAGAAAAGAAAACTTAACCAAGCTTCATTTTTGAAATAATAAAAAAAACTATTGAAATGCAGATGCGATAAAAGACATGTGCAAAAAAGAAAAAGATTATTTTAGTTTTATATGTACTGGAAAAATGTAAAAAGTTTTTGAATCCGAGTCAACGCGAACATTTTCTAGATATTAAACTTTTTTTTCAATCGTTGTAAACCAAGGGACTTATGCGCCATGCGTTACTTAGGTGAAAGTTGGATTTACATTTAATTTTTGATATTCGTTGCATTCTTTATTAATAATAGGCCAGTGCTATGGTCCTGCCTTAACCATTTAAGGTTTATTAAAATCTTCTTCACAAATTCCCACACTATTATTAATTGTGGGTTATCTAAAGATATATAAATAGATAGATATATAAATAGATAGCGGAATCCTAGGACCGAGACGAATACCGAAAAAGTATCCAATTCGTACCTTTATAAAGCAATCAACGCGCTTAGGATTTAAGTTTTTGGTTAAAAAATTATTTTAATGCCATATGTGTTTTATGAAAGGCTGTTCTGTTTTTGTGTCATAACTTTGGCTAAGATCATGCTAGAAGCTCCAGATTGTGTTTGTTTATAGTTCTTTATACCAGTGGAACACAGCTACATTAATATCTCAGTTAAGTCGACTTAAGAGATTATTACTTATCGACACAAATATATTGTTTAATCGAGAATGGGCTATTGACATTTTCTTCGTGTCATGTTTTTTATAGTTTTGGTTGTTGCATCTTTTATTTCACTATTATTGTAATGAGAAGGGAATCGCAAAAATATCTGAAATTTTTCAAAAAACCTTTAAAGCTGTTATTTGCGTTACCCACTGTTACAACAAAAAAAAATATTTCCGTATCGCGAGCAAAGCTGCGAAGGGTTGCTATTTTTTTTTGTTTTAGTGCAAAATTTTTTTATCAAAACCACCCTTGGCTTAATCCTGGCTACGGGCTCGTCACTGAACTTCAATTTTGCTTTTAACATCACTTTCAGGAACACATTTAAAAAAATTTGAAAGAGAGTTTTGAAGACACTTTTTCTTTTCTTATTTTGTGCCCTGGACAACTTAATGTTCCTTTTTGTGCTGTTATGAACAAAATTAAAAAAAAAAAATTGCTAAATAAAGGCGCTTTTTCTGATAAGGGTTCTGCTAAGGGCGTTTTTTCCAATAAGAAAAAATTAAACAAAAAACATTTATTATTTGAAAATGTTTTTCACATAAATTAGTTTTTAAGCTGTAGAACATTGCAAAAACAATAACAAAAGCATTTTAGGCAAATTATTTTTCATCAAAAAATCATAGAGGGGATAGATGGCCAATGATTTTTAATGATAAACACTGTTTGTGTCAAAAAAGATTAATTTTTGTATATAAACTATGTTATATGAAAGAATAAGAAAAATGAAAATTAAAAAAAAAATTAAAATTAAAGATAAATTTGTACAACAAAAGTAACTCTTGGCCTATTTTTGAGTACAAGTTGTATATTTAGAGGTTCTTCGAAAGCAACATAAAACATTGTATTGGTGAGGTAACAGTAAACTTTTTCTCATTTTCCCAATTTAGTTAATTGAACTTTCAAGCAAAGAAAATTTGATGAAAATCGATTTGAAAATTGCGGAAATGTTTGCTTGCTAAGTCAGAACATGACATTTCAATCGTTTTTTTCTCATGCTGAGGCTTAAGAAAATGAGTTATACTGAGAAAATCTATGGTTTAGAGATATCGCAATGATTTTAATGTCATAATAACAGGTTTTTTAAAACATACCTTATATCTGTACAAAATATTTCCAAAAAGAAAAGATTTTAATTTTTACCGTTAATTTTATTAATAAACGACTGTCCATACAAAAATGCATTGTTGTGCATTGAGAAAGTCTATAGTTTTTGAGATATCGCCATAGTTGGATGTCATTATAACGGTTTTTTTAAATTTAAGAATATATTTATTTTCAGAATATATGTAAAAAATTACAAAAAAAAAGAAAGCCAGGTAAATTTATGTCATCATAACATTTACAGTTTAAATAAAATATTCAAATTAAATAAAGTAATTTTTTAATATTTATAAAATTTTTACGTAATCAAACAAAACAAACACAATAATTTTTATATTTAGAATTTGATTCAATATAAATAAATACTTAAATTTTAAGATTTAAAATTTTTACATGGTATTTAATATTTTTATAGCAGGCGAAGCAGCGGGTATTTGCTAGTAGTACTATATAAATTCTTTTTTCGGTGTATCTAAAAACCGCACAAAGCATCCCCAAAACTTTGAATTTGTTTTTAAGAAAATAAAAGTTCATAAAAAATTATTAAAAATTTGTGGAGAAAGTTTCTAATATCATTCTTAGGGAAAAAAGTTAAAGCGAATTAACTTTTTGGTGAAGTGCGTTTTCGTTCTTCGTGTGGCTTCGTTTGTCTTCGAAATGATTTTATCATTGGTTCTGTTCATTAGTCTTCGGTTCATCTTCGTTTGGATTCGTTTATCATACCAAATTTGTTCGCTGTTTGCCTGCTGAAGGCTGGTTGCCGAACAGAAATATTATTTCAATTTTAAACATTCTATCTAAACTGTGGATTGAAACCGGACTAGCGCAGTTGCTTAGCATACGGACCACACACTCTTCTCAGTAGGCTATGGCCACCACCAATCATGTTATGCATTAAGCTTATTTTTCTTAGACCTCATGTTCAAGTTTTTTGAAAAAAAAAGATTATTCAGAAGACATCTGATAAGAAATAGCACATTTTTAAGCAGAAACAAAATAAAAGAAATTAGTGATATATCGAAAACGTTGTGACAAAAAAAAAAAAAGATTTAAAAAATGGATAGTAGAATTCAAACTAAAGACGATTACACGAAATTTCTCAACTAGAAAAACAAGCTAAGATTTCACATTTGTTTTTTAATTTTTGGAACTGAAGTAAAATGTTCTTCTTCTCAATCAAGTTAATTAGTTCAGAGATTTTATGTTCTCTCAAAATATATTTTTGCACATAGAATTGTAATTAGATATTTTTATTATCATTTATCTTGTTACTGTTGTTTTTCTTGTTGAAAATGCTAGTGTCTTTTTATTAACATCAACAACAACAACGTTGACTATGAAATGTTGTACTTCCTCCTCGCTGTCTATGTTTTGCAAGATAGTGTACCACAAAGTCGAGCACGTTGTCTGCCTTCATTTGGTGCCTTCCTAGTTGTGCTTGACTGATGGTCTCGTTAAGTTGGATGCATCTCAGTCATCAGAGGTTAGTCGGTCTGTGAGTTAGACGATTTTTCTATGCTTTTAATTTGTATTCCTGTTTTTTTTTTTACTTTATCTCTGTTTTCTGTTCAGTGAGACGGTAAGGCAGTCAATGTATGTAGAATAAATCTAAAATTACAGTTTTTGTTTACTCCACGCAGTTTGATGGAGTGTGGCGGCATTGGTTGTAAAGGTAAGTTATTATTTTCATTGTCTCAACGATCTGTCGTCAAAGCAAACTCAATAAAATTTGATACCAATTTAAAATTTTTAAGTCATATTCGAAAGCAATGTTATGAGTAAATAAAATATACATATTTAAAAGTATAGTGTTGGCTATAGATGCCTGGAGTCAACAAATAGGGTTATAAAACCGGAGATTATATTTGATTATAATTGACATTATTATTATTATAATTGACATTCAATACTTATTTGGCAATGACCAATATCGAAATTCTTTGG
This sequence comes from Dichetophora obliterata, assembly GCA_963920525.1. NCBI lineage: Eukaryota > Metazoa > Arthropoda > Insecta > Diptera > Sciomyzidae > Dichetophora > Dichetophora obliterata. The sequence continues at coordinate 141,530,441 of OY986435.1, read as the reverse complement.
GAACTTTCGAAAAAAAAGATCATAAGCTAGAGAATAATTTTCGTCAATGGTAATTATCGAATTCAATAGAACCATGATATATTTGTTATTGAACATTGTTCTTTTTCACCCGACTACGGCGAGGCAAAAGGAGAGGTATATGTGTTTGACCGGTATGTATGAATGTTTTTTTTTTTTTTTATATTTTATTCGCGAAGGGGGAACATTCAAAAGGCCCCACCGTGCAGGTGGGAGTGTACGATTTTTACGCACTAAACCTACATGATACCTTGCGGTATCACAACCTCTACATTGAATCTTCGACCCTGAAGAACCCCGTGGGACTGCCGTAAGGCATAACTTCGCGGGGCTTGGGAACAGCACTAGGCTAGAAACTGTTTGGCTACTGCCGGGATCTACTGTGAAATAGTCGTCGGGTCAACAACCTTTTCCTCATCTGTCTTGCGCGCGCTCAACTCTTCGCAGCTCTTCGGTTATTTTTCTAGCCAGGGTGCTAATCATCGCCCAGTTCTCTTCGCTCTTTAGCATATTAGAAACCATATTTAGCTGTGTTAACGTTTCGCCGAGACAGGCCGAAGCCTCAAGTCTGGCGTTATGGAACATGGAGCACACAAAAAGAACGTGCGCCACGTCTTGGAGCGTGTTTCCTGAGCAATTAGTGCAGTAAGGATCGCTCGCGTGTTTATACTTGTGGAGGTATGCCCTGAAGCAACCATGTCCGCTCAGTATCTGTGTAAGGTAGCAGTTCACTGAACCGTGGCTTCTACCATACCACTCGGTTAGGCTAGGAATGAGCTGGTACGTCCACCGGCCCTTCTCTGAACTATCCCAGCGGTATTGCCATTTTTGCAAGCTTCTCTCTCTAGCGAGTTTTTTATTAGCTGCTACGCTTTCGCTATCAGCTGTGAGTAGCGCTTCTTCCACGAGAAGGTCAATAGGGATCGCGCTAGCTAGAACCAGTGCTGCATCTCCGGATACCGTTCTGAAGCTGCAGCAGACCCTGAGAGCGCCAAGTCTGTAAACTGACTCTACTCCGTGACGGTAGGACTTCGTTTTCATCGCTGTGGACCATACAGTCGCACCATACATCATAGTAGATCGCACTACGTTGAGGAGCAGTGTTTGTCGTGCTTGTTTGGGGCCTCTTGTGTTCGGCATTATTCTAGATAGCGCCAGACATGCTTCAGATGCTTTCTTGTGTGCGTACTGCATATGTTGCTTAAATGACAGTCTGGAATCGATCATTACACCGAGATATTTAATGAACGGCTTCGATTCAATTACTGTTCCACGAATACTGATGCTGGCGGTTTCTAGTTTTTACCGACTACTAATAAGTACCATCTCAGTCTTATGTTCAGCTAGACTTAGTCCCGCTTTTCGCAGCCAATCGCAAATCATAGCGATAGTTACACTACTGAGGGCCTCAACTTCTTCACTGTGTTTTGCTGTCGCCACAACTGCAAGGTCGTCGGCAAAGCCAACAATCTTGACGTCTGCTGGCACCTCAAGCCTGAGAACCCCATCATACATGACGTTCCATAGCAGGGGGCCAAGAACCGACCCCTGTGGGACTCCGCCGGAGACATTGTACGTCTTCGTGCCTTCTTCTGTGTCGTAGAGCAGGACTCTTTCACTGAAATAGTGTGACACGATCTTCGTGAGATATCGTGGTACTCCAAAGTTCCTGAGGGCTGTCATTATCAGACTCCAGTTAGATAAGTTGAAAGCGTTCTTTACGTCGAGTGTTGCCACCAAACAGTACTGCTTTGCTCCCCTCACTCCCTCAATTGCTTCCTGCTCGGTGCTCGTAGCTAGCTTAATATCATCCGTCGTTGATTGGGCCTTTTGAAACCCAAATTGTCGAGCGGAAAGTCCTCCTCCAGCTTGGATCGCGTTTTCCAGGCGGTTGCACACCACTCGCTCAAAGACTTTGCCTATTGTGTCGAGTAGGCAAATCGGCCTGTAGTCTGAGGGGGCGCCCGTGGAGCCACTGCCTTTCGGTATGAGCACTAGCTTCTGGGTTTTCCACTGTGTTGGGAAAATGCCCTCTAGAAGGCACGCGTTGAAAAGCTGGGCGAACTGATGCGGCTGCGACATAATCGCAATCTTCAGTGCCTGGTTCGGAATAACATCAAGATCTGGCGCCTTGTCGTTTTTTATGTTTCTTACTACGCTAGCAATCTCTTCTATGGTTACAGTCAATATGGTCCGTAACTCGATGTGTTCCTCGACCGGCTGGGCCGCTGGCTGCTGTGGGAAGAGTGTTCTACCTATAACACTTAGTACCTGCGGGTCCATAGGTGCTGGTCGCCCGAACGACTTCAGTTTTTCATAAATAATCTGTATGCAGTACCCCATGGATTGGTTTCTGCCTCATCACACAGCTGTAGGAAGCAATGACGCTTACTCGTACGGATTGCTTTTTTCAGGCCTTTCTTGAGCATTCAATAGGTTTCGCGGAGTTCGTTGAAGCTATATGAACTCTTGCACGGTAGTACATCCTTCTTGCTTCAAGGCATTTCCTGCGTGCTTCAGCAATTTCCGCCGTCTACCAGTAGACCGGGTCTTGCTTGCGCTTGCTCGACCTCCTCGAGATCATCGCTGCATCGCAAGCTTTTCTTGTTTGGTCGAGGGTCTGCCTTGCCATATCATTTGGCGTTCCAGACAGATGCATATCGGCCATTACTTCTTTCAAAATATCTTCGTCTAGTGTTTCGACTCTGTACGAATATTTATTTCCCGTATTTATGCTGTGTCGGCTACGTGGTCGACCATCGAACTTATAAATGATAGCTTGGTGGTCGCTGTACGTGAACAGATTGCTAACACGGCACTCTGCTTGCCTACTTAACTCGCTGCTGGCGAAAGTCAGATCGATGATGGAGCTTCCGCCTGCACAGCTGGATGTTGCTTGGGATCCATTATTGAGCAGCACCACGTCTAGTAGCGCAAACGCTTCAAGGAGAATAAAGCCACGTTGGTTTGTTTTTTGACTTCCCCAGTCAACTGCCCACGCGTTAAAGTCACTGGCGATAAGGAGTGGTTTCAGGCCTCTCGTTTTGCTGACTATCGTGTCAAGAATCTCTGTGTATTCCTGGATCGACAGACTTGGCGCTAGGTAGCAACTCACGACATGTATGCCATCTCCTTCTGCGCGAACGAAACCGTTTGCACGTGTATGAAGACTTAGATAGCAGGGAGCCCTTCCACAAGACCATAGGGCGGCTTTCCCGGTAATGTCCGAGGCCCATGCTACTACGGTTTTTTCGGCGTAAGGTTCACTCAATATAGCCAGGTCGATGGCCTGGTCTCTGACGGTTTGCCCTAGGAGGTCCTGTGCTGCGCCACAATCGTTGAGGTTTAACTGTAGTACTCTCATCTGCGTCTCCGTTGGTTGGCTCCTTGAACGGACTGGCATTTCAGACTTCCGGTGCGGTGGTTGGAGTCTTGGCTTTCTTTAGCTTTGCAAAGAAAGCAGCTCGCCTTTGCTTCGCAATCTTTGGCCTTATGGCCATCTCTACCACATTTCATACAGCACCCACTCCGGTCTGTACTTTTGCAGCTTCTTGCGATGTGCCCAAAGTCAAGGTATCTGAAGCACCTGATTGGAGCTGCCTACTCAGCCAACTTTGATTTCACTGATTTCTATTAGTTTTTTCGCCTGTGGAGCCGGTAGGCCTACGACTGCTGTTTGGGTGCCGGCGTACGCTTTGCGAAGTGACTTAACGTTAGCCACAATGGTGTCGCCAAGCACCCTCTAAATTGCTCTTCGCACCTCTTCGGATGTCGTTACCTCGTCGAGATCCTTTATCTCTATTAGGGTCTCTTCCGTGAGCGCTTTTGTCTCGGTGTGACCGGCGAACACCGAGTCGAACTTCTCTTTCAACTGTTGGGTCGTCTGGGTGGTTGAACGCTTCAGTTGAATCAACACCTCACCCTTCTCTGTGCGTCTTACTCTAGAGACGTTTTCTCCGAACTCGTCGAGTGACTTTTCCTGCTTCATCTTGAGGATGATGTCACTGTATGAAAGCTCGCCTACTTTCGCCACCACGATTGCGTCCGGTCTTACTAGCTTTGGTGGTGGTTTTTTCCGTTTCTTGCCGCTTTCTTGCCTTGCTGATCACCTTGGTCCAGGGCTTATCATTACGCTTCGACTGCGACGATTTTCGATCAGCGTGGGGGATTTCTTCAGTGGAAGAGGGGTTGGGTGTGTCTACTTGGACCGCCAACTGCTGTACTCTTTTCTTTTTTGGTGGCGTAGCTCCAAAGAGCTTTGCTCGTTTGCCCTTTTTGAGGCTGCCTTCGACGCCTTTGAGAACAATGGATCTGTTTGGCAATCCTTATCGGCACGAGGTGCCTGACTGAGCGGTTGTGGATCCCCCGAGTTAGCATTTAGCTCTTTAGATCCTACTTACTTTAATTCTCTCGCGAGGTCAGAGTACGCGAGTTTAGAGAGATTAGTAAGCCTCTTTATCTCGTGGTGAACGTTCGTTCTACTCTTGACGTATTCTGCCAGACCATCGATGTAAAGCTTCAGTTTGTCCAGGCTAGAACTGACAGGATCGTCAACTCTAGGGCTTGGTGTTCCTTCCGAGGGTAATTTATCTTTACTGTCTTTTAGTTGCATCAGGGTCTTTGTGCCTCTGGGAGTGCCTTTAATAGGCGAACGCTGGATCTTTGAGCTCAATGTAAAAGGGCTCTAAGCTTTTTTGTTGCTCGTAGCTTTAACTGGTGCAGCGGCCGAGTGCGCCACCATTGCAGCAGTGTTAGGGTATGAATCCGTGCCCCTGGCTTAGATACTGCCGACCTGGCATCAGGTTTAGATACTACCGACCACTACGGTACAGACGCAGACCAGGAAGTCGCCCAATATGGGTCAGACGCGCCTGGATTTCCTAACTGGGGTCCGCGGGTTCGTTATGCCCGGAGGTCCTGAGGGACACAGAACCTCCCATGCGGGTTGTATGTATGTATGTTTGTATGTATGTATGTATGGCTGTTTCACTCTCACTTCTTCTGAGTTTATTTATTATGGAATTGTTAAAAATGCAATTCAACTAAGAACGACAGTTATAAAATACTCTCTTAAGTTAAAAAGCAAGTATAAAGTAAAATCGATTCGATAGAATTGTATCGTGGAAAGTCGTAACACAATCAGCCCTATCGGGAATAATTTTTCATGCGGAATCGAACAAGGGAGTTTTCATTTTTTAGATAAGGTTCAAGAACATTTGGAATATTTTTCGCATAAACAAATCAGATTTAAATTGCCAATTAATGATACCTTAGTTGAAAGTTAAAAATAATATTCGTCTTTATTGTTTCTTTCTTTTTAGTTTTATTTATTTATTTATTTATTGATTCATCAATAGAGTAAACACTCTGGCAGATTACTTTAATTACAATTTAATTTAACTTATTCTAAACAGGTTTTGCTAAACTTAACAGGATTTATTTTTTCCATTCTCTCCTTTCCTTGTTTTGTTTTGTTTTGTTTGTTTGTGCTTACGCTCGACGTGGGCATATTTCGCCCACAGGATTGAAATCATTTCAAAAATCATGTCAAAAAGAAAAGAAGAGGAGGAAAAATATAAAGGGACTTATATCTATAACTAAGATAAGAATGGAAGAGAGATCTAAGAAGGAAATAGGTAAATGGAGAGGATACGCTTAAATGTGTGCTGTGGCATGAAAGATAAATAAAAAGTCACTTATGTTTATTTATTTTATTCATCCAAAGAGTAAATACTTCGGTAGCCTACTTCAAATTACAATTCACTATTCCATATATATTTATTTATTTAATTATTTTTAGTTATTCATTAATTTCTTTGGATACAATATCCTAACAGACAACTTAAAACTTATAAAAAATGAAAACAAAATATCCTTCTTAATTAATAAAGAATTAACAAAATAAGATTTAACGAAATGTAAAAATCTAAATCATTCTCTAAAGAATTATACAATGTTATAGCGCGAGTAATGGGCTCTTTAAGAGCATACAGAGTTCTATGCATTTGGGAATGAAATAAAGAGTAATGCCGCAACGACCTTGCAGGAATATTAAAATCAACAACATTTAATAGCTCGTGATAATAGATCATGAATAAACACTAAAGATTGCATTTTTCTTCTTGTTTCGAGTGATTTAAAGCCCATTAGCATGATTCGTGAATGATACGAAGGCAAAGATTCATCAAAATTCAAAGCACGGAGCGCAAAACGGGAAAATGATTTTTGGATTTATTCCAAACGAGAAATTCCAAACCTCACAAAAGCATTATAGAGGCAAATCAAAGAATAATGATTAGAAAATTCTGAGCTATTACGGCGCACAAAAGCAAGCAAGGAATATGATTTTGGAATGAGATAATTTAAATGGTCAACAAAAGTGAACTTAGAATCAAATATAACTCTTAAATCCTTAATGGAATTAACTCTTTGCAAGGGTTCCCAAAAATGAGTAAGAAAAAGTGAGAAAGTTATTGGACTTAGAGAATGTCACATAAAAACATTTGTTAAAATTTAATGGTAGAAGATTTAAAAAACTCCAAGAAAGCAGATTATTGAGATCACTCTGAAAGAGAGCAGCATCATTTAAGTCAGATACTTCACTAAATAACTTCAGCATAAGTCATCAGCATAAGGTAAACATCTTGTGGTATGAAAACATTTACTGACATCATTAATAAATAATGTAAAAAGCAAAGGGCCAAGAATACTCCCCTGTGGAACACCAGAAGAGGCTATAAAGTTATTTGATTTTACGCCATTTATCTCTACAAAACATGTTCTATTTGAAAGATAACACTGTATCCAATTCAAAAAATTAGAATGAAAACCTATTTTGGCATGCTGTTGAGTACAGAATAAATAACAAGAATAAATTATTTTTCTAACACTTTCAAATAGCTTACAAACATTAGATAGCTTAGAAACGGGTCTATAGTTCGAGACATCATTTTTATTACCTCCTTTTAGAACAGGTGTTACGCCCTTTACCAACTGTCGATAAAATTGCCTGTCCTTAAAGACTTGTTAAATAGATCACACAATGGAATAGCTAAAGACATGGCACATTTATTAAACAAAATCGATGAGATGCCATCAATATCAGCTTTAACCCAAATTTTCATTAAAGACATCGCTTTACTAATTTCATCAAAAGTTAAAACTAACTAACCCAGGATTAAAAATGAATCTACATTATCTAAAATTGAATAAAAGAATAGATTATATAAATTGCCAAAAAGGATTCGTTTTAATGTTATTCTATATATACAATTCAAAATATATTGCTTATAGAGAAATTTATTCAAAAATTAAACTCTCTCATTTAATGAACATGCATCACATGATAACAAGAATCATTAGTCGTCTTAAACAAAGTTATATTCTTATTGCGCCAATTTTTTAGTTTTGTAAGACCCCTAGTATACCAGGGTACTTATATACTTAAGGCGAAAAATGAGGAATATGCTCCGTGCAAATAGTAACCAACTTGCACTTAAACAACTCGAAACAATGTGGCAGCTGAAGATTAAACAACAACTCATTCAAGTTAATATTGACAAAGATATTATTTAAGAAATCAAAATTGCATAATTTAAAATATTTATTATGTGGAATACTTTGCACAAATTCATAGAACACGAATTCTAAAAGAAGAGGAATATGATGAATACCTGGTGGTGCAATCGGACATAAACATTCTGATAAGTGAGCTTTAAAAGATTCTGAAACAAATAATAAATTTAAGAATTCTATTAAGTGAATTAAAAAAGTATTTATTTAAATTAAATCAATACTAAATAAACTATCAATGAAATTAATTTCAAAAGAATAATTGACATTAGAAGGTATCAGCACATCCGCAAGAAAACTCCAAACAATTCTATTTAGGTTGAAATCACCAAGAAAACATAAGTGATTAGCAGTATTATTAAATGTAGAATGTAGTCTAAGAATATTATCAACATGCGCTGCATATTTATCAGAAATATTTGGTGGTATATAGGAGACATATAAGAATAGCACCTTTTGGATCCTTAATCATAACGCACAGTTGATCGAGCAGCGAATCACAATTATGCAGCAAAACAATAGATGAGCAGAGATTGCGTTTAACTGCTATCAAAACACCACCTCCACGAGAGAGATTTTAATAATTCTTTTTTTATTCGATTCCTATGATAATATAGATTGTTATAGCTTACCAAGGTTTTTGAAAAATGTATTATTTAATTATTTCAAAATCACGCATCTTATTTGATGCCTACATTCAACCAGCAGCGCAACATAACAGTAAACAAAGCTTTTCTCTCTTTGTCGAGAGAGCTTCTCTCAATATAGAACGACAACCATGTTGTGTAGTTAAGCTGAATTCATTGATAACCTTCAGCATGTTTTTGTGGGATTTAAAATAATGTTAATCAATTGAGAGCGTGCAGAAATTTTTCTCGCTGAGCGAAAACTTCATATGGAAAAAACTTTCAAAATATGCTGAAGGTGATCAGTGGATCCAGCTTTACTTTCAGGGAGATTCTTGCTTTCATACAGTGTTAATTAATTTTCTTTGTTAATGTCTTGAGGGGAGTTGCCAGAATTTAGTTATCAGAACTAATTATGTTTTGCATTCTTGCCAGCCAGCTTTTCCCCACTTGCGATTGTGTTAGTCTATCTATACGAATATATAAAAGCGTTGTGACACTGCACGGATGTTTGACAATCACGCAAGAACCACTGAACAGATTAACACGATATAGGTATCAAACGATTTGTTATTCCAATTTTATCGTAATATGCTATGTTAGATTTGCCATGTCTACTTTTCATGCCCACTTTTTGCAAAAAATGCTATATTTCAGAAGATTTTGGTCGTATGAGACTAGAATTTGTTAATCTACGTTGTATGGTTACTTTCGTTAACTTTACTAAAAATGGGCATGACTCACTTAAGTTAAGTCCACTTTTCGGGAGATAAGCTTGGAGTAAAGCAAAGCGCTCTAGGTTTAAGCTCAATTGAGCTGAAATTCTGGCATTCTATTGTTTCGAGTATGAGATGGTTTAAGTGAAAAAATTTTGCCACATCCCCATTACCGCCCAGAATTAATCAAAAATGTTATACTTCGAACGGTTTTGGTTGTAAATTTAGTTCATACGGCTACTTTCGGCAATTGTACTAAAAATGACGAATAAATAAATTTTTTTTCGAAAAGCATGAAAATTTGTATATAGCAGTTAGGTGGTCTGCTACAGGACAACGTCTGCCGGGCAATACTATACATCAGTAAGAATGCTATATATATCAGAAAATTCTGATCGTCATGCATTGATGTTTCAAACGGAAACGTCTAGCATGTTTTTTGTTCGAAGGTCAATTTACACTTTTACAAATTCACAAAACGATCATAAAAAATTCATTGAATTGGGTCAGAACAAATTCTACTATAACTTTAACGTTAACTATGAATATATAGATAAGGAAATAGATTAAAACTTTGATTTATGTATATAACTTTGGAATAGTTTGAAATATTTGAAATATTTTTCACAGAATATTTTTTAAGCTATATTTGAAAATGTTTTTCACATGAATTAGTTTTTAAGCTGTAACACATTGCAAAAAAAAAATAACCAAAATTATAAGATTTCTAAAAAAAAAAACAGTTATATGTATGTCGGCGTTTTATAAATTTGCATCCAAATTAGTTTTAATATGGGCTTAAAGTTGACACTTATTATACCCTACACCAGAACAGGCGAGGATACATTAGCAGGAGAGGGGGTTGGGATAACGGGATAAAACTATGTACATATGTTTATGTACACCCAAGAGTATGCAGTATTCAATATTTTTGAGTTGGCTTACGAAAACGGCCATCTCCCATACAACCCACTATAGTTAAAACCCTGAAAAACCTTATCGCTGTAATCCTTGCCGTCTTGCGAACGACTGAAACGACTGAACGACTGAAACGACTGCAGTTCCTCAGCAACTGACGTTGGTTTTGAGTGTCATCTCAAGCAATGTTATCCACATGCAGCTATTCCCTATGAAACAAGTTTTACTACCGCCACTACACATTAAGATGAGGATAGAGAGCAACTTCAGCAAGGCTTTGATTGCACGCGGAAACGAACTAGCGTGCGAACGATTGTAGTACATTTTCCCTCGTTTGCGTAAATTAAAAAAAGAAGGTAAATACTCGTTTGCAACTAATATTTTACTCATAAAATTTTCATAGTTTTTTTATTATAAATTCAATGATATATTGAATTCAGATGTGCTTAATGGCTCGGACATCCGCAAATTGACGAAAGACGAGAATTTTCATAATTCTCTTAAAGAGGAAAAACTACTGCTTCGAATAGATTGAAAACTGTTATCCAAAATGTTTTTGGCAGCCATCGGGTGGACAATTGGCATGTGTTTATGAAAGAAATGCTGCAATCTTTCGACAATATCGGCGCACATGTGTCTCTGATGGTGCAATTTTTGCATCACCACAAGGGTCACTTTTATCGTCAATTGCCGTCTGAATCCGACGAGCATTGCGAGAGATACTACCAGATTTCAGCCCAGTTGATCATTGGTGCAGTGGAAAAAAAGTGGATTCCTTTTTGGCGGATCTTTGTTGGAATTTGCAAATGTAATTGAATGATGCCGAATGACATTAGTCCCGTAGTCTACTAGATCGGATGTACTGGAAAGGAAGGAGAGCAGTGCAATCTAGTATACGTAGGATCAACAAAGAGAACACTTAGCACAAGAATCAGTGAAAAGAGAAAAAGGACAACGACAGCTTTAGCACAACACATTATATACAGCGGCCACACAGCTGATTTAGATAACACAACAATTTTGGAAAAAGAGAAAAACTACAACAAAAGATTCACGATAGAGAGTCTTAGAATTCAGCAGAAACTAAGCACAACAATGAACACAAAAGAAGACAAAGATAAAACAAAAACTATCTACACTAGCTTTAACTTAATATAATAGTTCCATCGTTCAAACTGTTGAGTGCTATATGTTGGATTAAATTAAATATAATTGTTAGCACTTTAATTGTTCTAAATGTTAATTATCAATGGTTGTATAGTGTAAAATATAAAGTTGAATTCCTTTTTTAATTAAATTATGTAAGTTTAATTGTAAAAATATTGTTATATATTTAAAAACTAAATAAAAAATGTTAGCAGATTCAAATCCCTGAAGAAGCAGAAAAGAAATCTGCGAAACGTCGGAGGAAAATAAAAATATATATAAAGGTTTCTATTCTTTTTTAAAACATTATTTTTAAAACAGCTTGACCAAAAAGGCTCAAAATTAAAATAAACCACAACATTCCACTACATTTCTTGTTTTTATCCAAAAGATAGTTGATAATTGTTTAGAAAATTAGTTATTCTTAACTTCAATTCTTACTTTAAAAACAATGAAATTATCTTTTTCTGTGACACGGCGTGACACGTCGTGATCGTTCCTAAGAAAATAACTTCGTGCGTGCCCGTGCTACACTCAAAAATATTTGTGTGTAAATACTACTAATAACTGCGTCCATTCTACGAGTTTTATTCGTAGTTTTCAGCCACGAATAGGATTCGTAGAATCGACATATATTAGTACATATTACGAATATGTTATTCATCTTCTAAAAAAAAATTCTGTCTGAGCTGGGGTTTGAACTTCGGCTCTTTAGTTTACGGGCAACGTACTCTACCAGTAGGCTACAGTCACTTTACAATCATACAGTTCCTTATGTTCTAGAGATGTTTTTACTAATATTATTTTTCATTCGTAAATAGTACGAAAGCATTGGTAAATACTACGAATGTAATGAAAGAAATTACGAAGTTATTCGTACGAGAAATTTATGAATATTATTATTTATATGAACACAATCATTCGTACAATGCACTAATACGAATTGATTTATTTTTATTTACGAATATTATTAGTATATAAAACAAATATATTCGTAGATATTACATCAGGTATTAGAAAAATTTAACGAATGAATTCGTAAGGATATCACAATAAAAACACTTTGTATATTGTACGAATATTTGTAGAATGTACGAATGTTTTGTTTACTTATATCATTCGTAGAAATTTTACTAATAAATTTTTTGAGTGTACATGTTAAGAAAAGCAAAGTTGTGCTTGCTTCTCCGTGCTCGAACAGTGCACTAAAATTCTACTACTTTCACTTCAGCCACTCGCCCATTCCCATCATACAATTTTTCAAAAATTGACCTCATGGCTTTCGATTATTTTTGGGCTATGGGTTCCTATTAAAATTCTAAGAACACAAGTTCATTTATTTTTTTTATATCGCCATTCGTTAAAAAATTATTGACCTTTCAATTCTGCAAATCATTCGAAAACGCCAGAATTGGAAAGTTTTTAATTATTTGTATCTACGTCAGTTTTAATCCAATTTTTATAAATGAGGTACCGTTAGAAAGGTATTAGAAAGTAATTTCTGGAAAAAATAAATTATTCTAAAATTTTGGATGTTAAGGCTGCCATCATACAAAAAAAAAAAAAAAAATTTATTTGCTAACTTCTCAAAAAAACGCGTAATTTTTTTCGATTTTTTATTTTTGAAATTTGAAGAAGAATGTTGCCTTCAAGTCAAAACCAATTTTATGATGGAGCTTTTATATATTTTTTCGCAATTTCAATTTTTGTGCACATACCTTATCATTTTGAGGCAATTTATCGCATATAAATTTCATAACGGTAAAGATATTTGCAAAATTTAATCTGCAAAATGGTTTGCTTTATAAGGATCAATATTTTATTCATAAGTTTCGATGATCTTACACTTGACCTTGGTAGAGAAAGCTGGTAAATATCGAAAAAATATTTTTAATTTTTTTTTTTACTTTTATTTGTAAAAAGGTTAATCAAAATTTTGTTTCAAGATTGCCATATTGAAGATTATTAAATTCTAACTGATTTTGTTCCATAAAGTTTTAAAATCGGTTTCAAAACAAAAAAGTTATGATGGTTTGATCAGCTGATATATTAAAAAATCCTCTGAGGCTGAATATCGTTGAGTTTTAATCTCCCTATTATTGATGGGAATAAAACTGTGTATCTTTTGTGTGCCGGTTATAGCTTGCACATTTCTAAATTTTGACATCAACTCATCTTCAACATTTTAAAAAGACTCTTTTGAGCAAAACCGATAACATATCTCTCTCGCGTTTGTTAATTAGTCTTCAAATGGTCTTTGAAGACTGGCTCTCATACCATTTCGTTTGAAAAACCAATTTGGAAAATATGAAGAAGTCAGCAGATGTTTTTATATCGGAATTCAGCAAACAATTTGATTTGCTAGTACAACACGATTTCATCGCTAAAATCAAGCGGATTATTTATAGTGCTATAAAATAATAAATAAAACTAATAAAAATAATAAAAAACACATTTTTTTGTGTTTAAAAAAAATCACATCAGGGCTTGGATTTTGATGACTTGGCTAAAAAAACTGAAAATGACAAAAATTACCTAACAACTGCAGAAAATTATCTAACAACTGACAAAAATTACCTAAAAAACGCAAACAATTGCATGAAAAATAAACAAAAAATTTAGCCTTAGAAGTAAATTATTACTGAATTAAAATTTATTTTATACTAGTTTATCCTGAGTTTTTATCTAACACTTGTTGCATTTTTCTACATACCCTTTCGTCAGTTTCACCACGTGCAAGGCTTTTTCTTCATCGAAGTCTATAAACAAAGCTACTCCTTTGTCGAGAGGTAATGTTTTTGATTGAAGGGACTCTAGTGTTAAAGGAATATGTTTAAAAGTTTGCATTTTGACATTTTTTAGTACGAAAAAAAAATAAAAAAATTATTTAAAAATTACACTAAAACATCCAAAATTACTATAAAATAACTTAAAAATCTGTAAAAATGACCAATAAATGCCCTAAATCTAGCAAAAATGACCTGAAAACGATGAAAAATGACAAAAAATGTCCTAAAAACTTTTCATATTTGGAATTTAGTAAACATAAATGGACGTTTTAAATAAGCAGGAAATGTCTTAGAAGCAGCAGAAAAAAGATGATATGTCATCGAAATCCTAGCCCTGGCTATAAAAATTCCAATATTTTTAATTTGTAACAAAAATTTTGAAAAATATATTTATCATTTTCATAGCTACATTGCAAAGTTTTACATCGTGTTTTTTCGTGCGTGATCGAGCGTTTTCTTGCTTTGTCTTGCGTGTTCGTGCGTTTTCGTGCAAGTACGAAAAATTAATATTGTGTTCAAAAATGTTAAACGCGCCCATCTCTAGTTCAAACACACTAAATAAGCTTTAGCTTCCTTAATTGTTTCGACACTGAAGTCAGTTGCAGTCGTACCCTGCAGTCTTTCCAACCATTTGCAAGACGGCAAAGATTACAGCGGTTATTCTATAGTGTTATTCACATAGGTTATTACTATAGTGGGTTTTATGGAAGGTGGGTATTTCCGGAAGCGTATTCTAAAAATATTCAATAATGCACATCCGTGGGTATACATAAACATTTGTACCTAAGTTTAACCTAATTATCTTTACACCTTTTCCTGCTAATGCACGCTCACCAGTTCTGGTGTAGGGTATAATAAGTGCCAACTTATTTGGATGTAAACTTTTGAAGCGCTCACATAAGCTTAGCAACTTTTTATCACTTTTACCGGGAACTTTTTAACAAATTTTATAATTTTGGAAAAACTGTAAAATTTTCGTACGGTGAAATTCATTTCAATTTCTCTTAAAAAAGAAACATTTCTTGATAATTTGAATAATTACACAAAAACTAAATGTCGTATCGGAAAGTGCTTTAACGTTATTTTATTACCTTTCTATTATTATCTTTCTAGAATAAAAAACTTACAAATTTTGTCAATTACCACATATTTTTCACAACCATTACTTGAAGTATAAGCAAAATATAAAAATTATTAAACATGAATGAACATCATGTGATACCACTAAGTTTTTAAAATATTTACTTCTGGCACTCTTACTTCTAAGATTATAACTGCGTTATTCTTTTTACTTTTAAGAATATCGTCAAAGAAATATATCATCAAAATTACGAAATATTTCAAATAAATAACATAATAAATTTTTTATCATATTTTATACTTCTTTATTAAATATTATTTTTATTTTATTCTGTTTTTTTTTCTATTAGAAAAAATATCGTCTTAACAAATGTAGACTGCCGAATCTAAAATTTTTAATTCGCCCACTAAATATTAGTACAAAAATATACTGCCGAATCTTGAAAATAATATTTTAAATTTTCCTATGCAAGAAGGATACATTTTGAAAGTTTTGTTAAATTCAGGAAAATCTATTGCCACAACGTTTTACATCCCGTAAAAAATTACATTTTCCATGTATAATGCCTGATATTTAAAAAAAAGTGAAAACATTCGATTTCCACCAATGGAAACTAGCCGGCCTTTGTAGTCTAGTGGAGAGTGCGCTAGACTCTCAACCCAAAGGTCCCTGGTTCGAATCCGGGCTCGGGCATGGTTCTTTTCACTTTCTTTGTTCTTTCTTTGTCCTACATTTAAGAATTATGGAAAACTAAAAATCCACAACTAAATTGTGGAAAATGTGAAGGAATGGAACAACTAAGGGCTTGAAATGCTTGCCGAGGTTAAGGCATAACACTAGCCTCGGTTAAAAAGCAATTCAAATTGTCTTTCGCGGTTGTTTCCCCTAATCAATAATTCACGTATAGTTCCAATCAATTCTTCTAGATAATCTATCCCTTTCCTTTCAGGTCAAAGACCAAACCTTGTTTGTATAAGGCGCATGCCTTGGTTCTTTGATCTTTTAAAAAAAAAAAAAAAAAAATAAGAAAAAGTTGTCGTTGTTTTTTGCCTAAAACTTAAAAACTTGAGCTGATGGCGAAAAACAGACATCACTAATATTAATCTAGAATTGTTATCCACTTACCTATCCTGCAATTTCTTCACTGTTCTTATTTTAAATTGATGAATTTAACACTGATATCACGGTGTTACAAAAAATGAATTTTTTTCTGTTCTATGAACCAAATGCACATATTTGGAAAGAGGGGAAAAAATAAAAATACACGTGTATCGTCGATTTTCATGTACATGTCAGAATTTTTTTTTTTAAGTTTGAAGTATAAAGCTCGTAGTGGCCTGTGTAGAAGCCTTTGGACCGATTTTTAACCCTTTTTCAGTGATCTAATCGAGCTGATTTTTTGCAGGCAGACTCGTGGAAATGTCTGTAGCACGTCAAATTTTTTAAGAACAATTTTTATCAATTCTCAGATTTTCCCCAATTTTTATTATTTTTGAAAAAAAAATATTTTTTTCACTTTTCTTAGCATAACTTGAAGGGACTCCAAATTTTTAAGCTACTAAAGCGTTAGGAAAAAAAAATGTTTTTTGACCCATCCTACTCGATATAGTTGTAGTTAATCAATAGTAACCTTCTAACACTAAACAGTTTTTGACTTTTACAACACTTACAACTGGTCTAGGGGCCCTCAAACGATACTACATGTCCATCCAACTTCCATCGGACATGTCCATCCGCCTTGATTTCTTGCACACGAACGATAGTACATGTGTGATGACTTGACAGGTCGGATGGACATGTAGTATCGTTTGAGGGCCCCTTCTGACAGATGAAATAAGGAATTGCAATATTGTTTTAAGTTCTGTTGTGCGAAAACGTATTTCTATATATTTCATCTGAAAAAAATGCAGTTTCCGACGCGAAATAACTTTTGTTACGTTTGTGGCTTATTCGCACCAAGTAAAAATTTCAAAAATATTACTAAAACAGTGGTGAATTCTTTTCAGAAAATATTTAAGACTGCTTATGTTCCTTACTTGTGGTATACTTCGGAAGTCGTGTGCGACTATTGCTACAGAAATTGAAATGGAAGGTCAACAATAAAGTACGGTGTACCAACAATTTGGCTACCACGTACGGAGCACTGCAATGAATTGTGCTACTTTTGTGTAACTTTTGCTCAAACAAAAGGGTACCAATACATTCACCGCAACAAAATTCGCTACGCTAATGTAGAATCGGTAATTCCAGCAGTTCTATAATCACCAGAAGACCGTGTATCGGCTTCAGTGGAGATTTTTGATAATGTTCCCGAAATAAGCGATGCAGAATCAACAGTTGTACCAAAACTGCTATCAACTTTTCTTCCATCGAATGCGAGATGCGAGAGTCCACAAGTATCGGAATTTGTGGCAACACCCAGTGAAATTGGGACTGTAATACCGCATTTTATAACGCAAGCCGACTTCAATGACCTTGTACGAGATGGAAATTTGTCGAGGAGAACAGCAGAACTCTTTGCATCACGCTTTAAGCAGTGGAATATAGTGGCGGCTGATTTTAAAATAACAGCTGCTCGTGATCGAGGTAGCACTATTCCATATGACCAATTTTTTAGATTGCACGAAGATCGGGAAAAAAACTTGGCTTATTGTTGTGACATTGATTCGCTGTTTGCAAAAATCGGTTACCCACATATTTCAGAGGAGTGGCGACTTTTCATCGATGCATCGGTCAACAGCCTTAAAGTCGTGCTGCTTCATATCGGCAACACACATCCATCTGTCTCGATCGCATATGCCACAAACCTCAAGGAAACATACGAAGGCATGGAATTAATATTACAGTTGATAAAGTACAAAGAGCATAATTGGAAAATATGCTACGATCTGAAAGTGGTCGGTTTACTCATGGGTGTTAAGCGTGGATTTCCAACCCACCAGTCCTTTTTGTGTACATGGGAAGGTCGAAAAAGAGATGAGCATTACACTGAATTTAAGTGGAAGCCGCGAACATGCTACAAAGTAGGCGTAGAAAGTATAGAGAATCTACCATTGGTGCAGCCGTCTCAAATCATTTTGCCTCCATTACACATTAAGCTCGGTCTCGTATCAAATTTAGTTAAAAAACTGGATCGTGATGGCGAGGCCATTGCAACTTTGCGCAACATTTTCCCGAAATTGAGCGGCGCAAAGATTCATGCAGGTATTTTTTTTAAGAAGTCATTCAGTAACTTTATGTTTTTTAATGATTTTTTGATTTGAGGTGTTTTCAATGGTCCGCAGATAAAATAAATAATTGCAAGTTCTGAATTTTCATCAAAATTAAATGCTATCGAACAACGTGCATGGAATGGTACAGTTGCCGTTATTGAGCAGTTTCTTGGCAACAAACGAGCTGCCAATTATAAAAATATTGTCGCAGAAATGATTTCGGCATATGGCGAAATGGGCATTTTAATGTCGCTAAAGATCCATTTTCTTCACAATCATTTAGATTTTTTCCCTGATGATTTAGGAGCTTGTAGCGATGAGCATGGCGAAAGGTTCCATCAGAACATTGCGGCTATTAAAAAGCGCTTTAAAGGAAAAGACATTACGCATATGCTTGGCGAATACTGTTGGTCCATTTGTCGCGATACTGAAGCAAATGCTTACAACCGCAAAAATAAAAGGCATAAATTTCTTTAAAAATATTAAAATTTTTAATGTAACAATTCTTTATTTTTATAAAACAAAAGTAATAAAAAAATTGTTTTTTTAACGAACTGAAACCTTAAAAAAAAGATAACCATTAAAAAAAGAAAAAAATATATACTTCAAACTTAAAAAAAAAAATTCTGACGTGTACATGAAAATCGCCGATGCACGTGTATTTTTATTTTTTATTCCCTTTCCGAAAAAGTAAATTTGGTTCATGGGACAGAATGTGCGTAACACGGTGTATTTAAGCCTCCCCGCAAGTGCAGGGGATCCACCACTGGTGCGAAGCAGATTCAATCGTACGCGACAAGTTAATATTTATTTATGCCTCCATTATTTGCCTTTGTTTATTGTATCTAGCTAAAGCGGAATTAATTCTGAACTGAAGTTTTTGCCCCGTTTTGCGAAAAGTTTTCCTTGTTGGAATTCATCGAAATCATGGAAGTCTGCCTTTCAAAAATTTCTCTATTTTAAAAAAATGTGAAAGAACGTGAACTTTAAGAACATAGTAATAAGAATTTATGTTTAAATTTAAGAATATAAGAAATAAAGGAAGTCTCATCTCCACATTAGGAACAACAGCACAAATTAACTTTCCAATTTTATCTATTTTTAATAGTTTCTATAGTTCAACAATTTTTATTACATTAATATTTCATATTTTAAATATTTCATATCTCAATTCATACAGTTTGTTCAGAAATATTTAATTTTTAAAAATTTTCTACTTAAACTATATTACTATTCTATATCTACTATAAGGTGCGTAAATAATGGCTAACCAGTTTCAAGATAATGTTCAATATATCTTTTATATAACACAGTAAGGGGTTAACTTATTTAGATTAAAAATATGCGCTGTTTCGCTAACAATTTTTTTGTAACTTGTTGGCCTTTGTAGTCTAGTGGTGAGTGCGCTAGACTATCAACCCTGAGATCCCTGGTCATCCATGCTCGGCTAGACTGTCAACCATGCTCGGGCATGGTCCTTTTCACTTTCTTTGTTCTTTCCTACATTTAAGAATTATGGAAAACTAAAAAAATTTACAACTAAATTGTGGAAAGAGTAGAATTAAAGGACAGGAACAACTAAGGGCTGAAAATGCTTGCCGAGGTCAAGGCATAACACTAGCCTCGGTGAAAAGCAAATCAAATTATCTTTCACGTTTGTTTCGCCTAACCAATAATTCACGTATGGTTCCAATCAATTCTTCTAAGTAATATATCACTTTTCTTTCAGGTCAAAGACCAAACCTTGTTTGTATAAGGTAAAATTAAAAAAAATTGGTAAAACTACAAACATAATGTTGATTATTAACTTCATCCCTAATTATTGTTTAAAAATAATGTTTTCTATTTTTTCATGTTTTTTTAAATATAATACTCTTTTGGTTTGTATATCTACATATGTAATCGGTGCTACATTATAAGTTTATTCTTGTTAAGCAAATTGATAATAATAATAATAATAATAATAATAATGCATGGTTTTTGCTCTCACAATGGTAATTTAATTGCAGTTCTCATGCATTCATGCTGACATAATTGCTGTAGTAAAATGTCAAATTCTCTTACTTGTTCTTTAAAAAAAACAGCACAATACAGCACGATTACGAAATATATACTCAAATGGTAGTGAATATTATTCGTTTTAGTTAGCTAACAAATTAGCGGGTTGGTAAAAGTGGAACTTGAAACTAATATCTAAATAATAGAGTAAATAAAGAGGTGTCTAGAAAACAAGGCATTTAATATATAAAGCAATTATGAATAGCGGTCTGTTGCAAAAGATAATTTCTTAATTTTTTTTAATTTGTTTTTATTAGCTTTTTATATTAACTGTTCATATACTGACCTCTTCGAAGAATGTCAACATATTAATATCAGTTAAAAACTCAAATTTGCAGCTTTATTGTTGACAAGATCATTTACTAGATGATTATATATTTTTATGCGTTGTACAAATTAAAGATCTTTTTGTATCTTACTGTCCTAATTTATTTTCAAATAAATACAAATTCATCCTGCCACAAAGAGTATAAATTTCACAAACAATCAGTTGGCTATTTCTGGATAAATTGATGATAAAGTTTTTGCAACAAAATTCTGACCCTGAATTCACTTTAAATTCTGATTTAAGCTAAAATAAATAAAAAATAATAGAGTGCAGTTAAATAAATACGGTTGATCATGAAACAAATGTGAACTCCCAAAGTTATCGCATTAATGGTTAACTAAGTGATACAATTTTTATGCATGCTCTAGTGTTAAGGAAAAATACAATTATTGTTGTCCACAAACTAACTTTTTATGCAACCAATTATTGTTTTACTTTTTATCGTGCTTTTCCTTTGAAAGCAACAACCGTTTGAGCGTTCGTTATCATATCACATGCATTTTATGATGTTTCCGATATTCAATTATGTTTATTATGGTAATACATATATCATATTTGCCAAAACTCGCCGATGCGTGTAAATAGTGTGGGAAAAAATATGTTTGGATTATTTTTGTTTTGTATTTTGTTATGTTCGTGTTATTTAAGCAGACCCGTAACAGAAATTTGTATGGTATTTGTATTTTATTAAAATATATATCTTACCAATATGATGTTCATACAAAATAAATTATGTACATTACTATTATTATTCTTTATTGGAATTTTTTTATTTTTAAATATCGGAGTAAAAGTGGAGTGCATGGCTACTTATTTTATTTGTAGATTAAGCTTTGAGAAAATTTTTTCCACTTGTAAAACGATAAAAATTATGAATTACAGTCAAATCTGGATATACCGAACCCCCGTGAACAACTCGAAAATGTAAACGTTTTAGTAACTGACATTTCAGAAGCACAAATGAAAAAAAAAGTTTCAAGATTTAAGCCAAAACATCCATTTTTGAAAAAAAGCAGTCTCGAAAATGCGAAAAGTCTAGATACAATGAACAGGCCTTACAAAAATTAGTTCACTACATCCAGACTCGACTGTATTTTCATATCTACTGAAAAGCGTTACTGCAAAAAATTGTATCAAGGTTATTTTATAAATCGATTTTAACCCATTGAGTTTCACAGAGGTGCAATTTTGAGCTTCATTCCTGAATGGATTTAAAAAAAAAAAAACAAAAATATGTACTTAAGTAGTTTTGAATGCTTCTAATTTATCAAAATTTATTTTTGGATCTTAAGTACTGAAAAACTACAATTGTTTTATGTTCTTTTAAATTGTTAGTTCCATTAAAATTCATATATAAAGGAGGATATAATTTTTATAAAAATGTATAAGATTTTGTGTTATGTAATAATCTATATCTATACTACAATTTATAAAAGGAGACTCACGAATTTGATCCAGAATAAGCTCGGTAACCGCTGAACCGATTTTCATAATTCTTTTTTTAATTCGATTCCTATGATAATATAGATTGTTATAGCTTACCAAGGTTTTCGAAAAATGTATTCTTTAATTATTGCAAAATCACGCATTTTATTTGATGCCTACATTCAACCAGCAGCGCAATATAACAGCAAACAAAGCTTTTCTCTCTTTGTCGAGAGAGCTTCTCTCAATATAACACGACAGCTATGCTAGCAGTGTGACCAGAAAATTTTTGAAAAATATGCTTTTTGTTAAAAAAAAATATGCTAAATATTCCACTTTAAATTTTTATATTCCACAAAAATATTTCACTTTCAATTTCAAAGATATACATATATCTAAATAAGTCTAAATATGCATATAAAAAACACAGAAGCAAGTTTAAAAACATTTATTCATTTGATTACTATCGCACTTAAATTTATAAAACAGAAGTTAATATTAAATAAATTATATTAATAAGACGTAACCGAAACATATATCAGTTGCTTTGTACTTTACAAAAGTCTTTTCAAGAGTTATATTCTCTTAAAAATAGTCAAATACTTTTCTCACAGAGAAAACTTCATTTTTAAATTAGAAACATATAGGTGTATAACATATTGTCACCTACAATTACTTAAAATTCAAAAAACCATAACAATGATTTTAATTTTTTGTAGGAGAAGCCAAAAACGTTTTAAAATGGGACATATTTTAGATTTAAAAGCCGTTTTCTGGAACCTAAAAATATCTACTTAATAAATGAAATTATGAAGAAATTATGACCTTAAAATCTACTATATGTGCTATTTTAAAACGTTTTTGGCTTCTCCTATAAAAAATTATAAACATTGTTATAGTTTTTGGAATTTTAAGTAATGATACACAATATACAAAACAAAAATTCTGGCACATCTTCGAGGTCAATTCTTAAATTGTTGCTTGTATTATTATCATAGAAATTCGCATTTCTAAATTTTTTTATTAAGCTATCTGGTATTTGATAGGTATTAAAACACTTTTTTTGAACATGCAGCCATTTTATTTAAGAGTTTTTCTTGCATTCTATTTCGAATTTTCGTTTAAATAAGAAAGATTCATATAACTAAAAATTTTCTCAACCTGA
Organism: Dichetophora obliterata; assembly: GCA_963920525.1. Lineage (NCBI taxonomy): Eukaryota > Metazoa > Arthropoda > Insecta > Diptera > Sciomyzidae > Dichetophora > Dichetophora obliterata. Next base: position 141,507,387 of record OY986435.1, on the reverse strand, counting down.
GCATTGCTAAATGGTAAGCTAAGCGAGAAAAGCACAAATTTTGATAAATCTTCAGATTCCGAACTTTGATCAATAACTTTTTTCTGCTTTGTTGTTTTGAATCCACATTTTAAAATAGTTCAAAGAAATAGCTATTGTTAGCAATTATAGTGGTATTCACGATGTGGTGCATTTGTGATAAAATTTTGCAAAATTTACAATACTTACAACTTATAGTGAACGAACCTTCAGTAAAGTACATATTGTATTTTTAAAATCCGCTGATTTTTGCATGTACTTCTGTTTGGAAATATTAATTTAAATCATCATTTAACTAAAGGAAATCATACAAAAATTGAAATGAAAGAATAAATTATATTAATTCTTATTAAATAAACTCACAGCGTAGCCTTTAGCTTGCTCCATGCTGAGTAGAAATGCTTGTACAATCAGCTGATCTAATACAAAACGAAATTTACACCGAATACAATAGTGTTCCATCGTTGTATATTTTCCACAGGGTTGTATTTTGAAAACTGTGCATTTTGTTTTTGTTATATTACAAAATTTACTACAAATATCAAATTTATCAAAAATACTCAATACAAGAGAAAATACAACACATCGTGAATACCCCTAATGTTTTCTTAAGTAAATTACTTACTGCTGTAACATAATCCTTAAAAAATCCAACCAAACAAGCATATAAGCAAATTTACTTCACTTTATAAGCTGCGTGAAGTTATTAAATGAATTGCAATAAAATTGACAACGAAGAAGTAAACCGCAAAATGAATTCCTTATATTACGTTTTACAAGGTGGTTCAGAGATGAAAAAATATAAAGTGTCGATAGCCAAAAAATAACCATGTAGAAACCAAATAGACATTTTTGGTTGCAATTTTTGTGAATTTTGAAAAATATAATCATACGAAAAATATTCCACTTTTTATGCTGCATATTTTTATAAAAAAAAATATGCTTCCCGAAGTTAAAATATGCCAAAGTGGAATATAATATTCCACTCTGGTCACACTGATGCTGAGTAGTTAAGCTGAATTCACTGATAACCTTCAGCATGTTTTTGTGTGATTTAAAATAATGTTAATCAAGTTGAGAGCGTGTAAAAATTTTTCTCTCTCAGCTAAAGCTTCATATGAAAAAAATTTTCAAACATGCTGAAGGTGATCAGTTGATCCAGCTTTACTTTTAAGGAGATTCTTGCTTTCATACAGTGTTAATTAATTCTCTTTGTTAATGTCTTGAGGGGAGTTGCCAGAATTTAGTTATCAGAATTAATTATGTTTTGCAGCCTTGCCAGCCAGCTTTTCCCCACTTGAGATTGTTTTAGTCTATCTATACGAATATATAAAAGCGTAGTGGCACTGCATGGATGTTTGACAATCACGCAAGAACCATTGAACAGATTAACACGATATAGGTATCAAACGATTTGTTATTCCAACTTTATCGTAATATGCTATGTTAGATTTGCCACGTCTACTTTTCATGCCCAAGTTTTGCAAAAAATGCTGTATTTCAGAAGATTTTGGTCGTATGAGACTAGAAATTGGTAATCTATGTTGTATGGTTACTTTCGTTAACGTTACTAAAAATGGGCATGACCCACTTTAGTTAAGTCCACTTTTCGGGGGATAAGCTTGGAGTAAAGCAAAGCGCACTAGGCTTAAGCTCAATTGAGCTGAAATTCTGGCATTCTATTGTCTCAAGTATGAGATGGTTTAAGTGAAAAAATTATGCCACACCCCCCTTGCCACCCTAAAATGTTATACTTTGAACGGTTTTGGTTGTATTAGACTAAAATTTGTTAATTTAGTTCATACGGCTACTTTCGGCAACTGTACTAAAAATGGCGAATATATAAATTTTTTTTTCGAACAGCATGAAAATTCGTATATAGCAGTAAGATGGTCTGCAGCAGGACAACATCTCCCGGGCAATACTATACATCAATAAGAATGCTGTATATATCAGAAAATTCTGATCGTCATGCATTGATGTTTGAAACGGAAACGTCTAGCATGTGTTTTGTTCGAAGGTCAAATTACGCTTTTACAAATTCACAAAACGATCATAAAAAATTCATTGAATTGGGTCGGGACAAATTCTACTATAACTTTAACGTTAACTATGAATATATAGATAAGGAAATAGATTAAAACATAGAGTTATGTTGATTTACTTTGGAATAGTTTGAAATATTTGAAATATTTTTCACAGAATTATTTTTTAAGCTATATTTGAAAATGTTTTTCACATGAATTAGTTTTTAAGCTGTAACACATTGCAAAAAAAATAACAACATTTTAAGCAAATTAGTTTTCATCAAAAAATCATAGGGGGGGGGGGGGTGGTAGGTGGCCCATGATTTTTAATGATAGAAACAGTTTGTGTCTAAATATAACAATTTTTGTAGGTAAATTATGTTATATGATAGAATAAGGAAAATGAAAAAAAAAAATTAAAATTAAAAAAAATATGTACAACAAAAGCAACTCTTGGCCTATTGTTTAGTACAAGTTGGATATTTTAGAAGTTTTTTGAAAACAATATAAAACATTGCATTGGTGAGGTAACGGTAAAGCTTTTCTCATTTACCCAATTTACTGAATTGAACTTTCAAACAAAGAAAATTGGATTAAAATCGATTTGTAAATTGCGGAAATGTTTGCTTGCTGAGTCAAAACATGAAATGTCGATCGTTTTTTTCTCATTCTGAGGCTTATGAGTTATACTGAGAAAATCTATAGTTTTGAGATATCGCAAGAATTTTAATGTCATAATAACAGGTTTTTTTAAAGCATATCTAATATCCGTTAAAAATATTTCCGAAAAGAAATAAAAATTACCGTTTAATTTATTAATCAACGAATGTTCATACAAGAATGGATTGTTATGCATTGAGAAAGTCTATAGTTTTTGAGATATCGCTAAAAGTTTGATGTCACTATAACGGTTTTTTTTTTAAATTTAAGAAGAATTGTTGTTTGGCCGAAGCCCAATAACAACAATTAATAACTGAAGAAGGCCGATTAACTACAACAATTAAAGAAGAATATATTTATTTTCAGAAAATATGTTAAAAATTACATTTTTGAATACAAATTTTATAAATTTTTTACCCAAATTTTTTTATAACGCTGTTATATAGGACTTTTTCAAAAGTAAAAAAAAAGAAAGCCAGGTAAATTTATGTCATCATAACAATTACCATTAAAATAAGTTATTCAAATTAAATAAAGTCATTTCTTAATATATATACCATTTTTTCATAATTAAACAAAACGAATACAATAATTTTTATATTTTGAATTTGTTTTAATACAACTAAATACTTTCATTTTAAGATTTAAAATTTTTACATGGTATTTAATATTTTTTCGCAGGCGAAGCAGCGGGTATTTGTTAGTGTTCAATATTTGCTTTTTTTTCTTGTTAGAACACTTATAAAAACAACTTCCCTGAAAATTAAAAAAAAAACTCAACGAAACTTGGGAAAAAAATTAACCAAAACTTCTACCTGGATTCGCGCCTGTCGCTAACTACAATGCTGCTACCACACAACGCTTCTGCCACATCCTTCTGCTACATCCTTCCGGCATACCTTCTTCTCCTACTTCACTTCCGTTACAACGCTCTGTGACAATGAGTAAAAATAATTGTTTTAATTCATTCCCCTCCAACACATGGACTTTTTCTTGCAAAAGTAATAACATAAATATTTTTTAATTTAACTCTTAATTTTGTATTTTTTCATGTAAGGATAATTCTTTTACAAACCGTACGGATTTGGATAAAAATTGACTGACACATCTGCGTTTGGCTGAAACTTTTTTCACGGATTCTAAATCGAAAAATAAAAGATACGTGTCCGAGGATTTTTTTGTTCGCATATTTTCGATTTTCGAGTTTTTTAGCTTGGAGACTCATTTTTAAAAAATGTATAATTTCGGTTCTATTTGAGCAACAAACTTATTTATTTTTTCATTTTGAGAAAAAATCTTTTTAAAAAAAATCATCATAAAATGAATATTGTTATTAACAATTTAATTGTTTAAATCAATTTTTAGCAACTGCCCCCACCCCGTAGCAATTTAAATTAATTATTTTATTTTTGATTTATAATTATTTATTTTTATTATAATTTTTTTATATATAAATAATTTTATTTATTTTATATTTTTATCGTATTCTCCGTTAAATTTTACATAAAAAACATTTTTTCAAAATATGGTACCTTTATTATTATTATTATTAAAACATTAAATATTGTTTTAATAAATTTAAAAAATCTCTTCCGCCGAAGACTTTGTGGAAAATCTAAAGAAATTTAGCATCGGCGGTAAGCAAACCGCTTATTGTCAGATAGATCCTGAAGTTCTTAACGATTTTTTCCTGTCTAACACTCTCTCTCCTCAAAATAGTTTCAGTTTTCAGCGGTCACTGAATGTCCGACCTCTGCACCGAAAGAAGTGGTATTTCTGGAACAGGGCACTATCTGTCCGTTTTCTTTTGGACGTTATGAATGTTTCAAAGCGGATATAACGAATTTTGTACACCCACCTAAAATTGCCATACCCACTTTTACTGCCCTTGAATTAATAAATTTGCTATATTTCAGGCTGTGTTGGTCGTATTAGACTTAAGTTTGGTAATATAATTCGTAGTATATATCCTGAGACAATTTGTGTCCATACCAAACCTCTCAAAAAAGTCCCGAGTATCAGACTCAACTTTATTTTAACGAACAACGAGTTTTTTGTGAAAAAAAATTATCGCACATTGATATTAAGCCCAATGCAAACAAGCTTCAGCGAATAGGACCCGAGAACAAGTTCATATATTGTGTCAATAAAGTAGCTGATATGTATCGAAACTGGCCTGAGTCTTAACTATAATGTACCCTAAACATACCCAACATACCAACCTTGAAGGATACCTGAAATAGTACCGAAGTAAGCCTGTATTATGTCAATAAAGTGTTCAAAAACGAGCGACTATATTCGGACACAATAAACTGATGAGTGCCCCATTCAGTCTTCGTTCGTACGCTGTGCCTGTCCAAGATGTTTCAGAACTAGCACTTCTTTCGGTGCAGAGGTCGGACATTTACTAACACGGGGAAACGGCATTATTGTTGCCAGGTCGCCGGGATTGTTCCGGTTTTTCAATTGATTTTCCGAATCCCGGTTTTTGTCTTGAAGTCATGGATTTTGCTGAAAAGAAAAGAAACGCACTTAACCCTCCATCACTAATCTTAGAGTTATCTATGCAAGATTTCAAATGCAATACATATGTAACGATATAAAAGTCAAACTCTAATCTATATTCAATATTTGTACTTCAATAATATTCAGTTTCTAGTGGTCTCCTAGAGCGCAATTAACAATTAATAAACAAACAAAATTATAATAAAAATTATTCATATATAGATATTATATAGCTTAAAATTTCTAGCATAGGTTGTAGCGACAAATACCTTTATTTATAATGCACTTAGATTTTATTGTTTCCGATAAATTGGGACCAAAATATCTTGACCCCTGCTGAAAACACCACTTAGCGAGAAGAAGATACATTCAAAAACTTTTTTGGAATATTGTTTTTTGTATTGTATTATTTAAGAAAAAAAATTTCAAGTCGTTATGTTTTATGTTCTTTTCACAATAAATTTTTTGAATTGAGTCTTTTTTATTTTTCCAACGTGCAATGTCATTTTAACGTGGCAGTTGAAATTTTTAATGGAGAAGTGGTAATGAATTTTCTTTAAGTCTTAAAACTGTCAGAATATGTAAATGCTGATCTCTAATATTCAATTATTGCTGATTGTGAGATGTGTTCGGTGAACTCCTGTGAGCATTTCTTTATAAATTCAACACAGGAATTATTTGAAATAAAAATTATGTAATTTATAAGGATTTAATTGTGACCTCTGATGATTTTCAATAAAGAGCTCTAATTCAAGTTCTTTATAAAAGAAGGCGTTATTTATATTTTTAGTTCCTTTCAGTAATGCTTACTGTGATAACTTAAGCCTTCTTAATTTTAGTCTTCTAAGTAATTTGATCTGATTAAGGCAGTATTATTTATCAGATTAAATAATGAACAAAACTGTTTTAGCTTAAGACCATTTTTAGATTGCCCAAAGGCTTGTCCATTATTTTAGTATGGGAACAGACCTAATATAAACACTTGCTGCATTATTAATTTTGTATAGAGGGCACAGTTTAAAAAGCATGTTATGAATTATGATTTAGCATATATATGTGTAAACTATTCACTGATTTTTTATAACATAATTTTGACTATCACGAAAAATCGCGACCTTAAAAAGCTAATAAAAAAACTGTTTACTTTGCGCGAGTTTTAGTAAAAAAAGTTAAGTTTCCCGATGTTTTCCGGTATTGATTTAAAGCTTAACTGAAAGATCACGAAATTCACTTTCGGAAGTAGTAATTTTTGCTTTCGGAAAATTGCACTTGTTTTAACTGTGTGCCACGTTGAATATTTAGCTGTGGATTCTCAAGAAGCAGGTAAGTTTACTATAATACATTAATTTTGATACCGCTCGTGTAAAATTAAGAGCAGAATTTTTAAAAACAGCAATTAAAAAAAGTAATTCTTCCGAATTTCAAATTATCTATTTTATTTTCTTTAAATTTTAGTACCTGCCAGTTTTAGAGGTTTAACGAGAAAACATCTTTTTGATATTTGCAAAAGCAGAATGCATGTGACCTTATTGGAAAATTGCAATCCTTAAAGGAGTACCTGTTTAGATTGGATGATTTCACTGCCGAACATTTGAAAGAAATAAAGCAAAAGTTTTCTCATTTCAAATCTGTAATCAAACGTATATGGACTATTGCAGGCAAAAACGTTGAAACATTTCCGATTAAAAGTGACAAATGGCTTGAAGTAACATTTTACATTCCAAGGGTAGCACATCGGCAAGGTCGGCCATTAAAACCATTATTATAGAGTCGAGTAAGAGAACCAAAAGAAGAAAAACAGCAGAATTGCGCGCAAGTACTGATTTAGAAGTGCTTGATTATGCAACTCAGTCAAAGTTAGGAAAAAGCTGCAAGAAATATGAGGCTTTAGTGCCAACTACAAAATATAAAAAAGCATTCCTTTGCGATCAACAAATAAATGCATCAACTTTAAAGATAAATGTAGCAAAGCCCACTGAGATAAATGTAAAGAAACATGCCCTGTTACAGTCTTCTTAAGAAAACAAAAATTGGAGTGTTTTCCTGAGGCGAAAGCATTCTACGTTACTGAAACGTGTGCTGAAGTAAAACTACAAAGTGTACTAAGTCATACGGTTACACGATTATTAATATATTTAAAAGTTGTTAAACTTTTGAAAGAAGAAGAGAAAAGCATTTTTCTTTTAATATACAAGTGGGGTTGTGATGGCGCGCAACAGGCGCAATATAAGCAAAAGTTTGAAAATTTAGCCGATTCCGACTCTAATTTATTTCAGAGTTCTTTCGTGCCTCTCAAACTTCTATGCGAAAGTAATAATAAAATAGTCTGATGGAATCTAACTCCGTCCTCGCCAAGTTATTGCCGCCCTTTAAGGATTAGGTTTATTAAAGAAACTGCTGATACAGCAAAGGAAGAAATAACCTATATTAAAAAAGCCTGAAACGCTTTACAAAAAACTAATTTGGCAATGGCAGCCAAAACTTACTCAGCAAAGCACAAGATACTGCTCCCCATGATAGATGGAAACGTGTGTAATGCTGCCACCAACACTTCATCAGCAATGAGATGCTACATTCTCTCTACATTCACTCTATATACAGATGTTTACAACCCACAATTCACCCAAGGAAATTGGAATACCCACTAGACCCGTTTTCTGACACCTCAAAGGTGTTCAATCAGATTGAGATCAGATGACTGGGGTGGCCAAGACAACACTTTAAATCCGATTTCTTTAAGCCTTTTTTAAGTTATTTTGGTAGTGTGATTGGGATCATTGCCATGTTGAAACATAATATCTGAGGTCTATACATTAAATTTTCGTCAAGTAAAGTGAGATTCGATTAGAAAATATTAATGTAATACTTAGCAGTCACCTTTCCAACTATTCGCAGTAGAGTGCCAACTCCTCCGCCATCATACATCCCCACAACATAACCCTACCGCCTCCAAACTTCAAACGTTCCGTACCTTTAGAGTTCTTCCTTGTTTTCACCAAGTGTGCTACCTTCCATCTGATCCCATCCAAGTAATTTTGATTTAATCTGACAATATGACCTTCTTCTAGTCCTCGATAGTCCAATGTGAGTAGTCTCAAGCTAAATTTAGACGAAGCTTTTGATGACGTTTTGTGATCAGAGGTTTCTTCACTTTTCTCGACCTCGCAAACCAGCAGAACGCTATTTATTTTAAACTGTCGCTGCTGACAAATATAAATTATCATATCGAATTACATTTTTGTAGATTTGCATTGCCGTCTCCACTTTGTACTAGAGCAGATCTCGAAGAATATACCGCTCTTGTTCTATGCTCAAAACTTTCTTCGGTCCACTTGCACAAATTGGAGGTGGTGTTGTCATATTTTTGCGTATTTTTATAAGGACTCTTAAGCTGTCATCGAGTTTGAAAGCTATTGCACGACATCTTTTATCTTTCAACGGACGAATTTTTAGTCTTAGTAGAACTGTTAAAAATTTACTTACCAGCTCCAAAATATTCACAATACGAAACATTTTTTAACAATTCTCCCTTTTTTTGCTTTTAACTGCATTCACTGATAATTATTAAACATAATTAAACACAAAAAATGGACCACATACATTTTTTTGTACTTATTTTAGAATAAAAAAATAACCCTTTTTTAGATTGCTCTCCTCATGTACTCATTTTAAAGAAAACACAATAACAAAGAAGCAAGTGCTTGATAAGTAAGATCGGAAAACTAGTCTTATTGTGCATTTAAATACAGAGTAAGCAATCACGTGGTCAGTTGTTTGTGACTTCTGTATGTGATTTCAAAGGATTTTAATAATTTAACTTTGAGCAAGGAAGTAAATTCGGAAGCGCTTAAGTTTTGTCTCTCCATTTTATACGCCAGAATTCATCTATTTAAAACAATTTTACATCTTTCCTACAAAATTTCGGTCAAATAATGTTAATCAGAACAGAAAGGAAAAAAATATCAGTCCAAAAGACGAAAACATTGCTTCAAAAAGAGTTCCGAGTGAGAATGGGATTGATCTAGGATGTGCCTAAGACAGGTTATGATAATACCAATGACGGAAATATTAGTCGACGATTTTTCAAAAATCACGAATTGGCAGCTTAAATTAATGGCATTGATATTTATTTTGCTTACCGCATAAAAGTCATTTTGGAAATATTGTCAAGTGTACATAAAAACAATAAAGAATAATTTTCTCTTTACACTCTACACGTGGCATCCGATGACCTTTAACTTACTTACTTAGTTGGCGTTACAATCATATGTAGTTATTGGCCTCATCTAAAAATGTGCGCCAGCCATTTCTGTCTGGCTTGCTGGCGCCAGTTGGAAATTCCATGCTTCGTCAGGTTGTCCTCTACTTGGTCTTTCCAATGAAGATGCGGTCGTCCTTTTCTACGTTGAAAACCGCTGGGTACAGAATCGAATATTTTCTTCACTGGAGCATCGTCTTTTATGCGCTATGCACTATGTCAATGTCAGCGAACAGCTCCTACAGTTCATCATTTCACCGTATTCGGTACTTGCCATTGACGCAGATTGGTCCGTAGATCTTATGAAGAATCTTTCTCTCGAATGATCCTAAAGTCTTTTCATCTGAACTGCTCAGCGTCCAGGTTTGCGAAGCATTAAGAAGGACGGGCATGATGAGCGATTTATAGAGCGCGATTTTCGTTCGTCTAGGGAGGGCTCTATTTCATTGCCTAATGAGCCAAAAGTAACACCTGTTGGTAAGAGTTATTCTTAGTTTGATCCCAATGCTTATGTCGTTGGTTGAGTTTACGCTGGATCCTAGATAGACGAAGTCGTTCACAACTTCAAAGGAGGTGTTGTCAAAACTGTGACGTTGGTGCCAAAATGCAGGGACTGTCTGTTTGTTAACACCAAGTATTTTGTCTTATACGATTCTCTTTATTATCTGGAGAATGCTCCACTGACTTCGCGCGTATTATGGCTTATGTTATCAATGTCATCAGCACACGCGAGCAGCATAACACTCTTGCAGATTATTGTACCACTACTTCTAGATCAGCAGCTCAGATGATCTTCTCCATCATTAGGTTGGAAAAGTCGCACGATTAGGAATCAGCTAGTCTGAAACCTCGTTTGGTAACAAATGGTGTGGACAGGTCCTTCCCGAATTTAACTGCGCTGCTGGTGTTGCTCAGTGTCATCCTGCATAGTCGTATTAGTTTGCAGGAATACCAAATTCAGACATGGTGAAGTATAGGTGTATTTTGTAGTCAACAAAAAGATGGTGGGAGTAAACTTGTTTTTCTTGGGTCGACTTCAAGATATTTAGTAGCGTGAAGATCTGGTCGATGGTGGACTTTCCAGGTCTGAAGCCACACTGATGAGGTCCAATCAGTTGGCTTACAATGGACTTCAATGTTTCACATAAAATGCTCGACAGGACCTTTTATGCGATATTAAGAAAGCTTATCCCTTGGTAATTGACACCAATAGAGGGATCGCCTTTCTTGTGGATTGGGCAAAGCCCACTGAGATTCTGCGTAGAAGCTGGTGAATGCATTTAAATAGAGCTTCGTCTCCGTTCTTAAACCTTGACACTGTCATCCGTTATTGGGCTTACCAGAATATCATCTCCATTGGCATGATTGTTGTCACCCAATTTGAAGCTTGGAGAAGTGTTCCCTCCATAACATCAGTGTACTCTGTATATCCGTCACTAGATTCCCGTTTTCATCCTTGCAGTAAATGGCCCTGTTTTTAAGACCTTCAAGGCGTCTTTTTTTTTCGAAAACTGTTCAGGCCTTATTCTTGTCACCATACACCTCAATCTTTTGATGCTCGAACTTTTCTGCCTATCTTTCTTTTCGCCTGAAAATACGTCTCTCTTCCCTCCTCTTTTCTTTGTGTCGTTCCGCAGCGCGCGTTACAACCGACTGCAGGAGTGTCCACTGCGAGCATATATCATCGATCGGAGGAGTGCTTTGAAGCAGGAGTGAGAGTCGAGTGGCGAAAGCTTTGGGGGTATTGGTCGACTTGAGACGATTTCACAAGGGTTATGCTGGCCTCGTCAGGTTGAGACAGTCAGACATGTTACTCTTTAAAGGTTCGCCTCCGGTTTCCCTATGACCCCTACGATGCATAAAATGTTGGTTCATGGACCCAAAGTTATAGAAAAAGATCTGCTTCCAATATAAGCATAAGCCCGCATAAGCATTGTCGACAATAACGGCAAAACTTTTCAAGAAATTTTTTCAGAGTGTCATGCAGTCGAGCTGTTTTAAACTAATTACTGTTAACTTCTGATCCACTGATAAGTATGAGGCGAAATTATGAGGTGTACTATGCAACTGGCGTGCCGACTTCAGGTACCGTAGGTAATACTTAAAACACGCTAAGTGTTGAGTATGATTGTTGAAAATTTATTTAAACATTTAAATTGTTTATAAAAATATGAAAGTTTTAAAACTATTTTTTTCTCAAAATTCTTTTTTTTTATCTTCAAAATGAAACAACATGATTAATTTATTGATTTTGTTTACTGATTTTATTGGACAACCTGGTAAAAGGTAAGCAGCTCAGGTAAAAATCAAAGGAATGTTTTTTTAAACTTTTTAGGGCCTAAATGATAGGAATATGACCTCAAAAATTATTATTTCATGATTATTCTATCCTAGCCATTGAAAGGGTTTTAAAAAAATTCATTGAAAGGCCTTTAAAAAAAATCAAAAACATAGTGGAATTATTAAAATAATTGATTAATTAAACTTCAGTATTAAAGCTTATACAAAGCTTTAACATGCAACTTTCTAAATTTGAAAGAATTTTAAAGAAAAATATAAGTTTATTTTCCTGTTTCCTGTTTAAATAAAAACTTTTTGAATATCTTTTAACCCTTTTACGTTTATTACTAATCCAAAAGAGTAAAAATGATTTTGTGTAGGTATTTACAATCTATCTACTAGTATCGCCTGTGGGCGATAATCGACCAACTGTCTGAAAAACAGTGAACAAAAATTAACGTTAATGCAATGTAGTGTAAATTTGACATAGAAATCATAACATTAAAAATGCATAGCGTAGATGACAGTACTTATTTGCCATTTTTGCAGCGGTGAAGTTTGTGTACTTGAACTCTAACACAAACATAAACCCTTTGAATTAAGATTGTGAGCTTTAGATCAAGTAAGTCTTCAAGAAGGCAACAACTCTGTATAGAGTCAATCACTTAGCTGACTAGACAGGCTGTTTCGGAAATCGCTACATATTCCTCTTCAGCAGTCCTTGAGTGATTAAGCTGTGATCAACTCACTGTTTAAACTAGCATATGTATGTGCAGATTCTGGAATTTATTCTTATGAATTGTATGGCTGCGAATTTGACATTTCAAAGCAGTAGGCTATTTATAGATCACCGCCATCAACTCTATCAAGGGTTACCATCTGTTCTAGTTGCTTCTTCATTTATTTCAATATTCATTGGTGTTCGATTGTTTGTTGAAATGCACCATAGAAATGAAACGATTTTTTGCTTCGCCAGAAGCTAGTGTTCTAACTGAAAGGTGGCTATTTTCACAAGCAAATGTTCAATTACACATGACTTTGACCGAAAAATCGATCAATTATTAGATTATTTAATTAATTTGACATTAATTAAACTTATTTGGCCGTGCTCTGCCATAGTTAAGTTAATTAGTTTTTATGATCTATTGAATAATTACATGAATTAAGATTGTGAGCTTTAGATCAAGTAAGTTTTCAAGAAGGCAACAACAACAACAACAACAACTCTGTATAGAGTCAATCACTTAGCTGACTAGACAGTCTGTTTCGGAAATCGCTACATATTCCTCTTCAGTATTCTTTGAGTGATTAAGCTGTGATAGTTGAGTTGTTGTTGTTGTTGTTGCCTTCTTGAAAACTTATTTGATCTAAAGATCACATCTTAATCACTCAAGGACTGCTGAAGAGGAATATGTAGCGATTTCCGAAACAGACTGTCTAGTCAGCTAAGTGATTGACTCTATACAGAGTTGTTGTTGTTGTTGTTGCCTTCTTGAAAACTTACTTGATCTAAAGCTCACAATCTTAATTCATGTAATTATTCAATAGATCATAGAAACTAATTAAATAAACCCTTTGCTATTGCAGCTCATAAAAATGAACACAAACTTAGTCATTTCGTAGGCTCACTGGAAGAACTGCTTTGCAAAAGTTTGTCAAACGGAGTTTATATCCTTCCCGAGTTAACATCGAGAGGAGTAAAATGTATGAGCTGGCTCTATTATTAATCTTACCAACATTTCTTCCAAATATATTCAGCCTTTTGGGATCCGTACAAAGAACTCAATAACTGAATAAAATTGCCGAAAATAGCTCATAGATATTATTGATCTTGAGGTGATGCTTAGAGGAGCAAATGTAAAAGATGGTCCCCTATAATGTTTCATCTTAAACATTACTTTTAATCACCTCATGGTTTCTCTCATAGTTTTACATTTTTCGGAAGCAAAATTAATTCTTTTTAATGCTCATATTTCAGATATTAGGTCATCAGTCCATTTTTGTTTCTTCTCATTTGTGCAACAGTACCTTTTGAATGCTAAATGATTTGTTCCCCTCCATTTATAATAAATACTAACAAATTTACGACAACTTTCATTCTTCATAGTATGAAAATATATCACGGTTCGCTGGAAAGTTTTTGAACCCAAAAGTTGCTTCCCTCCAAAAATTCCTGTTGGTACTTACTTAAGAAACCACACAGATCATATTTTAGTAAAAAAAATAATAATCCGTCAGGCGCTTTTTTAATGTTTGTATTTTAAGACTTAAATTTGAAAAAATCAATTTTCTTGTTTCAAAATGTATTATGTTTTTTTTTTATATTTAAAGTATAAGGACACAAGTAATTTAATATAAAATATTGAATACATAAAATATACATATATTATGAATATTAACTAAATATTGAATATCTTGAATACAGATGCAACAGATAAAAGGAAAGGGAATCATAAATACAAATCTTTTCAAGTGATAACGGTTATAGTTACATACAGACCACAGAGTTTTTCTGCACAATTTTATTTCCTTTCATCTGTTTTCGAAATAAACAACTTTCATAGCTTGTTTACTGAAGATTCCTAGTCCTCTTTGTTACCTTTTGCAGAATTCCGCTACATGCTCAAGAACTGTTTGGATTAGTCCAATATCAAATAGACGCTTTACACTGGTGTCTTTACATTTTCTGTAAAGCTGAACCCTGTAAGATTTTTTTGCTGGTAGTTCTTCCTTGAAATCTGATCCGTCTTCTGACTTTACACTCAAACAAATTTTGATAATTTTCCTCCGCTGTCGATGCCCAATTTTAATGTTTCGTCAGATCCGCTGTGATAATCCACGACTTCTTTAACATCTTTGCAATAAATTTCAGTTTTTTGAGTTTTAACTTGTTTAGACTTAACTTTCGTGATATTAATTTTTTTAAAGTTCTATTTACTCCTCTCTCGAATAGTTTCCTGTTTTTTGTGATTGACCGAAAAGCTCTTACAATTCCGGTCATGACGTGGTTTGAAATATCAAACGCTGTTTTTAACTTTCTCACGCCTTCTACTGTAATTTGGGTTTTTTTGGATTCGTTGCTGACACTAGGTCTTACAACCACTTTTACATTTTTCCCTCCTTGAGGCTGCTTCGGAGATAGTTTATGTTTTTTTAGTTCGAATTTAAGTTTTGTGCAACTATGCTATTCTTAATTAGTTTGGTCATAATCATTCTTTGTTCTGTAGGAGTAAATTTTGACACAATATATTCTATTGTCGTATTAATGCGTTTTCCACGAGATTGAGGTTTAACTGAGGTAATTTTTTTTTGTGTTTGCTTTTATCTTGAATTTTTTCAATACACTTTTACATACATTGCCGACAAGCAGATTTTTATTAATTAGTGATTTTGCGATTTCACATATCTTGCAACAAACTTCCAAATTTGTACTCGACCGCAATGTTTCAGATTGTATTAGGGTCTGGATGTAGTCAGGCCATTCTATTTTAGGTACATTTTTCACTCTGCTTGTTTTCATATCAAAGTGATGCAATTTTCTTTTCCAAGATTCACACAAAGCACGAGGAAAACGATTGTTTTCGAAAGGTACATATATGTATATAGTTGAGTTTTTTTAGCAGCTTTTGCTTTATGCACTTAGACATAAAATGCATTTTTGTACGTTTTTTAAAACACACTTGGCAAATTCTCTTCATGTGACAAAAAAAATCTTTCAACATTTTCTAACATTTGTCACTAAAAAAAATCTTCCAACATTTCCTAATGGAAAAATATTTAAATAAAAACGATTTACTATACAGTAACATAAATTAACTTAAAAAAGCGCCTGACGGATTTTTTTACAGAAATATGATCAGTGTGTTACCACGAGTAAGTACCAACATGATTTTTTGGAGGGAAGCAACTTTTTGGTTAAAAAATTTTCCAGCCAACCGTGATATAGATATTAAGGAAATTTATTTCACCAAAACTATTTTGGTAGCTGCATTACTAAATAAAAAATAAGCTTAAGCCCAGTGCGTTGCTGCCACACCCCCTTTCCCGCCAAATGTTATCAGTGAAACAGCATGTTTAAATTGTGGTCGAATACTGAATTCCGAAGCTGTGCAGATCGATAATTCCATAGTTATTCTATAAATCAGAAGTAACTAAATCATAAAAGCCATAACTTTTGATTGGAAAGAGATATTTGGGTGAATTTTTCACATAAATTATTTTGGAAACTTGACTTTTTTGTAAAAAATATAACAACATTTTGGGAAAAAAAATTTCGCCAAATTCAAAGGCGGTTTTGATGACGAAAACAGTAAAATGATTTTTGCGCTTAGCTGGAAGAATTTTTGCAAATAAATGCCATGTCATATGAAACGTTATCAGATGTGCAATTTTTACTTGATTTTATTTTTAGCCAGCTGGCATTCTAGCTCAAAATGAGCTCAATATGAACTATTTGCGATTTTTCGTTTAAAGTCATTAATTACTTATGAGACACATATGAGGAAAAAGTGAGTTAATTGGCGCATGTTTTTGACGTAAGTATAAGGTCAATATGAGGTAAGTCGTGAACTCAAAATGTTCTCGTAATTAGCTCATATTGAGCTTCTTGTGAAAATGTATGAAATGCTTCTTGTGAAATCAGTTGATCTCGTCTATTATTTGGTGTCGGTTGTGTTTTATCGTGTTATGTAAAAGCCTTTGTTTGTTATATTCGTGAGTGCATTAAAATAGTTCAATATTGTTATTATTTAAATATCACATTTTACTATACTAATAACATTAATATAAAACTTTTCGTTTAAATAATAATTGTGCATTTAAGTTGTGTAATTTTAATTCTTGCATTTTAACTTTGTTTAACATATTTAGTTAATGCAGTGTTGTTGTTGTTTTTGCATGCTTGCTGTGTTTTAGTTTCTTCTTTGTGCTGTTGTTGTTTTTTATTTTCTACTAAACTGTGCACAGGTCTAAATAAAATAACCCTAAAAGCACATTTTGCATCTGTACATTTTGTTCTGGTCCATGTGAGCAGATGTTTCATGCATCTTGTGCCGGTATTTCCAAGTCATGCTTGGACGACTTAAAACCTCAGCGATCAGGACTTTGCTGGTACTGTGTTTCCTGTAGGGCACTTTCCCCAGATGAACTTTATTCAAAAATTAGGCTTTTTTGGGAAAGTCTTAACTCATTAAACAACAATTTTCGAGAAATTGTAACATTTTTTAGTGAAGTTAGGGCCGCACACAGTACCAGCGTCTATGATGAAAATTCCATTTCGGAAAATATCCCGCTTTCTTTGTCACAGACTGTTTCTTCCGGGACACAAACAATCCTTTCTTCAGAAGACCACACTTTTCTTTTCAAAAGAAAGAGAAAAAAAAAAAAAATAAGAAGCGAAAATCATCTGGATCTACTTCTCAGGCCAAGCAGTCCTCAGCACCGCTTTTGAACAGGAACACTCCAGTTACTTCTTCGTCACCTTCTAACATTCCTTCTTTGACTAATAGTTCAGTTTTGACTCTTATTGAGCCTAGAAATCTATCAAACTTAAGGGCAGTGTCGAGGAAAAAAAATGTATTTATTTCACGTCATCAGCCGGACACAACTGTTGAAAATGTATTGACTTTTATCAAACATAATAACTTGTTGAGTCAAAATGCATTTTGTTCATGCAAAAAAATAGGTAATAAACCTTCCTATGTTTCCTTTATTCTCACAGCTCCAGCTGAAGAGTTTGCAACTGTTCTAAACTCTAATTTGTGGACTGATAATATACTCGTTACAGAGTTTCAGCCTAAGGATAAGCCTAGATTGACGACTCAAGCCGTTCGTCAATCCTAAAAAAACTAAATAGGCTATCCCTTTACTATCAAAATGTAAGGGGATTACGCTCTAAGACGCGAGACATATTTTTAATGTCTCAGAATTTCTCTAAGGATATTATCGCATTGACTGAAACTTGGTTAAACGGAAGCATTACTGACATTGTTTGATAACAGCTTTGAAGTTTATAGATGAGATAGACACGCTGACAATACTTCTACTGTCTGTGGAGGTGTCTTATTAGCTGTAAGAAACTCCTTCGTTAGTTCCATTATTGTTATTCCCTGCTCTGCTAACATCGAACTTATATGCGTTAAGGTTGTACATTGCAATTCTTATGTAAATCTTATTAATGCATACGTTCCTCCTAAGAGAAGTGTAGAAGTTTATGCAAGCCTTAGAATAGAGTACGTTATAAGCATAATTGACGTTAATGACGACATTTTATTGTTAGATGATTTTAATCTGCCTGACTTGAAATGGGAATCTTCTGACGATGATACATGTTTTTGTGCATCTAATTCGAAGACTCGCCAAGAGCATATATTTGTTGATAATATATGTTCTGACTTACAACAAGTGAGTTGCATTTATAATAGTCGTGAAAGACTTCTTGACCTGGTCTTAACTACAGACAGTAACAATGTAATTGTTGAGAGGGCCCCTCATGCTTTGACTTCTGTTGATGAATACCATCCACCATTGAGCATATGGTACAAATCAGACAGGGATAATATAGTAAGGTCTAACTCAATAGATAAAGTTTATGAATTCAATTTTAAAACAGCTGACTTTTTGCAGTTGAATCATTTACTTCAAAGGAAACTTTATGTTATTTTTGAATATGTTAATAATAACACTCTTGATGATTCATTTAATTTTTTTTTATATGGAAATCTTTGCTATATTTTGTCTGTCCGTGCCATATAGCCTCAAATTTATGAAAAATTGTGCTTACCCCTGGTACACAAAGGAGTTAAAGATTCTTCGCAACAGCAGGAATAGAGCATGGAAAAAATATGTCTGTAGCTTAGACTTGAATGACCTAGAAATCTACAAGCGTTTGTTTCTGGATTTTGAAAATTACTCAGCTACCTTATATCAAAATTATTTAGACAGTATTAAGCTGAGAATATTGTCTGATCCGAAGAAATTCTGGGGTTTCATAAACACCAAAAAAAAATCTGATGAATTCCCTTCATCATTTAAAACCTCTGACGGATTTACTGACGATCCCGTCGTAATTTGTGGTATATTTGCCAATCTCTTTAAAGAGTCATTTTGCTCAGACTCTTTTAATCCTGATGAAGAGTACTTTGAACATATGATTTCTCCACCCATTGTTTCGTTGGATTCTATATCCTTTACTTCATTTAAAGTATATTGGATTGATCGATGAGGATTTTAATGCTGGACCTGACGGAACTCCTGCCGCAGTGTTAACACGATGTGGTTCCGTTCTAAGTCAACCACTGTCCATGTTATTCAATAAATCAATTAGCGAAAGAATTTTTCCAGTTTTTTGGAAAAAATCTTTTATAAGTCCTATTTATAAAAAAGGTTGTAAGAACGATAAAACCAACTACAGGCCTATCGCGAAACTCTCGTCGATTCCAAAACTTTTTGAGCGGCTCGTGTATGATCGTGTGAAAATTTACTGTGGGAAGGTCATGACAACTCGTCAGCATTTGTTGCTGGCAGATCCACTGTGTCTAATCTCCTCGATTTTACAACGTTTTGCTTAAATTCATTTTAATCAGGTGTCACGGATGAAGGTCGAAATTTTAATAAACCAATAGATTTGTAGTATTTAGCTTATTTATTTCTACAAAATATCTCAATTGAAACTTTATAATAAACTTAAAGATCAAAGTAATCTTACCGCAGTTTGCGCTCCAATCTGTTCTCTGTGACAAGTGAAAGACAATGAATTTGCTAATTTTGACACACAAAGGCAAAGTAAAGTTAAAGAAGAACAATGAACATTGAACAAAAGGAACAGAAAGAAATGAGAACTGCGGTAATATTTAATTCAATTTCCCAGTGGACATTCTGCTACATTGATGTTCCCAGTTGACGTCCTGCTATATTGATGTTCCCAGTGGACGTTCTGTTACATTCCCACCTCCGTGGATCAACTCACTCGATTCACCACAATCCAAGTCAAGAACGGCCAACTTGGACACTGGCCGACGTGAAATGCCCGTTTTGGTTCGTACATCTGCTCGCCGTATTACTGAATCTTTGCCACAATAGACTCTTTCTACCCTGCCACGACACCACTGTTTCCTTGCCATGTTTGAATCACACACGAAGACTAGATCTCCTACCTGCAGTGCTTTCGTTTTCTGACACCACTTTGTGCGGCGTGTCAATGTTGGCAAATATTCAGTAATCCAACGTTTCCAAAACCGATCCCTTAACTGACGCGCGATTTGCCACTGTTTCCGCACAACGATTGGTTTTCCTTGCACCTCCAGCGCCCGAGGTGTTTGAGCAGTATTCGCCGCGCCTAACAAAAAATGATTCGGTGTAAGCGGCTCTTGCTGGTCGACCGAAATGGGTAGGTGCGTTAATGGTCGCGAATTTACAACATTTTCCGCCTCAATGAGAAATGAATAGAGCGTATGCTCTCGTGGAGAACTTTCCTTAAGCGTATGTTGCAGCACCCGTTTCACGCAATGGACCATACGTTCCCAAATACCACCTTCGGACGGATTGCATGGGCAATTAAATATCCACTCTATTCCTTTCGACGACATTTCATCTTGAAGTTGACCACAGTCAAACACCTCATCGAACCGTTTTGCAACCTGGTCAGCTCCAATAAAGTTCTTGCCATTGTCGCTGCGAATTCTTGCCGGCAGTCCTCGACGATTTGTAAAATTTCTAATTGCCAAAATACATGCATCAGTTGACAAGTCATGAGCAATTTCCAAATGGATGGCCCGTATGGTGAGGCATGTAAATAAAGCCACCCACCGCTTTTCCGTGCGCCGCCCTATTGTTACCGTTAGCGGACCAAAGTAGTCCAAACCAGTAAATGAAAATGGCCTTATGAATGGCGTCAACCGATCTTCTGGTAGAGGTCCCATAAACGGTACAGCTGGAACTGCGCGCCTTATTTTGCACACGTTGCAGCTTGCAATTACCTTCCGCAAGACTTGCCTCAAGCGAGGTACCCAGAATCGTTGTCGAATCTCACAAATCGTTGCCTCGTGGTTTTGATGCTTCATCAAACGATGGTGATGAATTAATAATAAATATGTAAACAAATGGTCTGACGGCAGAATAATCGGCCGTCTTGTGCTATATGGCAACCAGCTAGCTGCGTCAATTCTACCATTTACGCGTAAGATGCCTTCACTATCTATATATGGCGTCAAAGTATATAACTCACTATCTTTATAAAGGCTTTGATTGTTCTTAATTCCATTGATCTCGTTGCTATACACCTCTGCCTGCACTTGTCGTATTATAACTGCTTCAGCCATCTCCAGGTCGTCTACAGTCAAGCCTTCTACCTCACCCGCACTGTATGTTTTTCGACAACGCTTAGCAAATTTTAGAACCCAAGCCATTGTCCTTTTAAGTTTAATAAAGGAAGAAAACCGATTTATGTCTATAAAGTTATTGCTTACAGTAAATAGGGTGAATTTGGGGCGAAGCTCTTCGTCGCCGTCATCTTCTCGAAGCTCTTCGTATGTTTCGGATGGCCACATATTCTTCTCTTTCAACAAAAAATCGGGCCCTTTTAACCATCGTGACGAAGAACTCAACTCAACTAGAAACTTGGACCGAGTGGCTTCATCAGCTACATTTCTATCAGTAGGTATCCATTTCCAGTTCGATACCTCAGTAGCGGCAAGAATTTCAGCAACTCTATGTGCCACGAATGGTTTGTAGCGACGCTGCTCCGATGTAACCCACTTGAGCACCGTTTTAGAGTCCGTCCAAAGGACACAGCTAGTGACACACAGAGTGTGACTTTCGATTATATTCTGCATCAAACGCGTTCCTAGTACAGCCCCCTGCAGTTCCAAACGGGGCACGGTCAATGGCTTTAAAGGTGCACACTTTGATTTGGCGCAAACAAATGATACCTCTACATTTCCATCAACATTAATGGCTCTCCAGTACGAGACTGCTGAAAACGCCTCTTCGCTGGCGTCGACAAAGATATGTAATTGTAGTTGCTGTGGCTCACCTTGCTTGAAGTAATATCGAGGGATTTCAACATCTACAACCTTTCCCAAGTATTGACGCCACCTGCTCCATGCTTTATTAATGTGATCAGGCAGACATTCGTCCCAGCCTATGCGATGCCTCCAAACTTTACGCATAATTAATTTTGTAATTATCAAAAAATTGCATAAAAATCCCATAGGATCAAACACCGACATTATTGTACTAAGCAACTCTCTTTTGGTTGGGCATCTTCTTCCATTAATAACCTCGGCATCAACATAAAAAAATTTTAATTGAAATCTAAAGGTATCACTTCTGGGCTGCCAATACATTCCAAGAATTTTTTCCGTTGCTAGACTGTCTTCAGACCAATAGCTGTAATCCACTCTAATACTTTTATCGTCACCCTCCAGTGCCTCAGCTACCTCCAGCGAATTTGATGTAAAATTGCGTAGTACAAATCCTGCGTCTTGGTGTATGTCGCGCACTTCTTTTGCTATATTAATTGCTTGCGACACTGATTCGAAGCTATCAACGAAGTCGTCGAAGAGTGGTGCTCCAGAATGGATTTAATAGCTCGAGGGTCATTATCACGATGTTCCAAAGCATTTGTTGCTTTGACATGCTGAGCTATACACGGCGAACAAGCAGCTCCAAATGTCATAACGACCATTTCATAAACATCAGGTTGACGGCTATCATCTCCATCGCGCCAAAGAAATCTTTGGGAGCACCTATCTTCTGGCCGGACTACCACTTGGTGGAACATTTCTTTAATGTCCGCACAGACGGCCACTGCTCCAACTCGGAAATTATAGAGCACTGATGGCAGTGGTTGATACTGCTGTGGGCCTTTCAGAAGATGAGCATTCAATGAGGTAACATCTACCATGGCAGCGGCGTCGAACACTAAAAGTATTTTACCCGGCTTGTTTGGGATCACGACGGCAAAGTGGGGAAGATACCATGTTCTTGGTCCGATTATTGCAGCTTCTGCGGACGGTAACTTGCGTGCATACTGCTTGGTGACATAATCTTTAATTATGTTAATATAGGCGCTAGAAAAACTGGAATCACGCTTCATTTTGCGTTCAATTGCGACCAATCTCTTTTTGGCCATATTGTAACTATCTGGTAGCTTTGTGTTATCGTTTCTCCAAAGGAGACCAGCTTGAAATCGGCCATTTACTTTGGTGGTGGTTGTTTTAAGTATACTATGAGCTCGTATGTCATCTTTCGATTCTAAAGCTGGTGCCGGTCTAACACCAAAGCTATCTGTCAGAAAATAATCAGCCACTAACTCATGCAAGCCGTCCTCACTTGTTTGACTTAACGTCAGGCAAGATGAAGTTGTTGCCACAGCGCCCTTTGTTGGACCAAACACGACCCATCCTAAGTCAGTTTTGGCTGCGTATGGTCCCCCTTCGCGTAACTTTATGGTCTCTGTCGGCAAGCCGAGATGGCAGTGGTTCAAACCTATTAACAATTTTGGAGTTATGTTTGAATATAGCTGTGTTGGAAGCTTATTAAAACAGCTACTATTACAATTAATATCATCTGCTTGGAGGCTTTGCACTGGCAAACTCAGGTTCGATACTCCATACACATTACTCAATTTATACCTTTTGTTTTTACCGACACCACAGATATGCATGTCAACAACTGTCGCCGGTTCTTGTGCAGCTCGCCCTCCAAACCACTGTACATTTAATCGACGTTGGTTGCCTTGAAGTCCTAGTTCTTCTATAAGCGTATCATCAATCATTGTTATTGCGGAGCCCTCGTCCAGCAAGGCATATGTTTCAATTTGTTTATTTGGCCCATACAGCAGAACTGGTAACACGCGAAACAACAAATTATTTTTATTTTTAACTGCGCTGGATGCGCAACTAAGAACGGC
This sequence comes from Dichetophora obliterata, assembly GCA_963920525.1. Classification (NCBI taxonomy): domain Eukaryota; kingdom Metazoa; phylum Arthropoda; class Insecta; order Diptera; family Sciomyzidae; genus Dichetophora; species Dichetophora obliterata. The sequence goes on along the minus strand of OY986435.1, from coordinate 141,483,728 downwards.
TTCGGTTGCTCTTACAATCTCTGTAGCTGCATATGATGTTGATGGAGTCTCGCCTGTTTGCTTCATTTCTAGCGTGTTGCTATTAACTTTCTTATTTTCATGTAAATATTTATTATGACCTTTTTGACATCCATCAACAAGACATGATTTGCGACGTCGACAGCTACGAATCGAATGACCAACTTCTAAACATGCGAAGCAGATGCGAATACGTTTTGCTTCAATCCATCGTTCGTTAACGCTCAGTCCTAAAAACGTTTGGCACTCAAAAGTCTTGTGTCGTCCTTGGCATACAGGACACTTTATGGCATCATTTCGTTGATGTGAAGCGGCATGAAGTACCACGCGTCTCTTGGGTTCTGCTGACGATCTAAATGTATTATCCTGAACTGTGCAAATAAGGGAAGCTATCTCACTCAGCCAATTGCTGAAATCAGTAACAGTGGGATATGGTCTGATTTGAGCTGCGTATTTTGCCCAGTCAATTCTTTTACTCATTGGAAGTTTTCCAATTAGCTCGTCGAGCAAAGTAGGGTCCGACAAATGCTGCTGACCGTTTAAAGATTTCAAGAAAACGGCAAGGTTTCTTGCTTTGTATCTTTCAACTGCAGTCTCTGGTATCGGTGCAACTTCACGAATTTGGCGCAACTGACTCCTTATTAGCTGTTCGGGGCGACCAAAGCGGAACTGGAGTTGCTCCATCACAGCAGACACGTTGTCAGGATGAATTAACAATGACTTAACGGTCTCCCTGGCTTCACCTTTTAAACATTTCTGCAAGCTTTGGCTATTTTCTAAATTAGAGTAATTATAAATGGCGGTAGACTGAGCATAAGCTGTAGCAAACATTGGCCAATCCTCGGCTTGACCACTGAATTCAGGTAAATCCTGAACTTTCCGTAAAATAGCTGAGTGAGTTTGTGCTAAGCAGTTAGTGTCGTAGGAATGAAAGCTTCTGTGTTTGCAGGCGATGGTTGTGATCCTAGGTTAGTCGGTATTGCAGTTTCATTACTATGAACACGAAATGTTTGATGTATTGTTGGCAGCAGCGGTACAGCAATCATATCAGTGGCAGCTGCATTAGAGGCCAACGGAAAAACAAAGATGATGCAGCTGTATTGGTGCTTAACGGAATCGATGACGTGACTATGTTCGGAACTGTGGCGCTAGAAAAAGACAAAGATGATGCAGCTGTATTGGTGCTTAACGGAATCGATGACACGGTTATGTTTGGAACTGTGGCGGCAAATGAAGATGAATGCGTAGCTGCAACTGTTGACGTCGACGGCGCAGCCACTTCGAACGTTGGTGCTGTTTGACTTTGAAGAGCCTTATTTAATGTTTGACATTGAATATTACTCACCTGCAACTTAATTTGGGCACTTTTAAGCTCTTGTTCCAACGCGTTAAGTTGCCTTTGCATATTTTGTAGAATTTCATCTCTGTCACTTTGAGTGCATGATATGTTGGAGGAGCCCGCGGCTTCGGCGGCTATGGCTGGGTTTTGGTTTGTTCCTGCGGCGGCAGTGGCAGAATTTTGGTTTGTACCTGCGGCGGCATTGGCAGGATTTTGGTTTGTACCTGCGGCGGCAGTGGCAGGATTTTTAATGGCACCTACGGCGGCAGTGGCAGGATTTTTAATGGCACCTACGGCGGCAATGGCAGGGTTTTTAATGGCACCTACGGCGGCAGTGGCAGGGTTTTTGTTAGAATTTTCCATATCGCTAGAACCTGAAGCTATTACTGTAGTAACTTGTTGCTGTTGAAATCGCGGACTTTTCCTTGTTGGTGTGCGTTGCATTCCTCTCCCTCACATACACATCAATTTGGCAGAAGCAGCACTGTTTGCTTCTAAATGCAGTAACACAAGCGAACGTATTATACTTCTCGGCAGAGGAAGCTTTCGCTTTCGCGAAATAAAGAATTGTCACGGATGAAGGTCGAAATTTTAATAAACCAATAGATTTGTAGTATTTAGCTTATTTATTTCTATAAAATATCTCAATTGAAACTTTATAATAAACTTAAAGATCAAAGTAATCTTACCGCAGTTTGCGCTCCAATCTGTTCTCCGTGACAAGTGAAAGACAATGAATTTGCTAATTTTGACACACAAAGGCAAAGTAAAGTTAAAGAAGAACAATGAACATTGAACAAAAGGAACAGAAAGAAATGAGAACTGCGGTAATATTTAATTAAATTTCCCAGTGGACATTCTGCTACATTGATGTTCCCAGTAGACGTCCTGCTATATTGATATTCCCAGTGGATGTTCTGTTACATCAGGTAATCAGGTATTTACACTGATTTTAGTAAAGCATTTGATAAACTGCCACACAAGTTAATTCTATTTAAACTAAAGTTAATGGGTTTTCCACAAAATTTTTCCACAGAGCGATCTTATCAAATACGATTTAGAGGCGTATTGTCAGCTGAATTTATTGCTGAATCAGGTGTTCCTCAAGGTAGCCACCTTGGTCCACTTCTGTTTATTTTAGCCATTAATGATGTAACCCATATCATCAAACACTCTCATCTACTTATCTATGCAGATGATATGAACATATACAGAACAATAGATACTAAAGACAATTCAGATCTGCTCCAGTCTGATTTGAAATCCTTTGAAATTTGGTGTTCTAAAAATAATATGTTTCTAAATCCAGATAAATGCCAAACTATGACCTTTTCGCGAAAAAGGAATAATTTAATTTTTGATTATAAGATAAAAGATACTGCTTTAAGTCGTGTAGATGCTGTCAAGGATCTTGGTACATGCATGGATTCTAAGCTATCGTTTAACGTTCATATTGATTACTTTTGTAAAAAAGCATCTTCTATGCTCGGGTTTATGAAACGCTGGGCCAAAGAATTTAATAGTATGATCACAACTACAACGCCGTATTATGCAATTGTGCGACCTCACTTAGAGTATGCAAGTCAAGTTTGGTCCCCAAGTTACAATGTAGTACATGTTGAACGTATAGAGAGAATCCAAAAACGTTTTGTTCGGTTTGCTCTTAGGGGCTTATGTGCAACTGACACTTTAACCCTTCCTCCTTATGAGGATCGTTGAAAACTATTAAAAATGCAATCCTTGAATGAGAGAAGGAAGTCTGCAGATATCGTATATGTACACCAACTCATAACTGGTGTATTGGACTCACCAGAACTCCTAACTCTTATAAATTTTAACACTAGCCGTAGAAGCAGTAGAAATGCTAAAAATTTAATTTACTTACCTTTTAGTTGAACAAATTATAGGGCTAACAACTTTGTTAACAACTGTAGCTCTTTTGATGTTAACTTATCGAAAGGTCAACTCAAAAGTAGATTGAAAACTAACCCAGTGGTATGACTAGGAACCATCGCCACCAGTGACCGACGAGGTGGTTAGCACTTTTACTCAATTGACACCAGTGGTTACTGGAATGGTATACTCAAGCGTGCCTACCTCTTTCCTTAGTCACAGGGTCTCTATGTTCACTTATAGAAATTGCCAGTCACTTTTCCCTAACTAATTCCCTAACCATTAGAGGTTAGGAGAAGATTTTTAAAACAGTTGTGCTGCACACTATCAACAACAACAGCGTTATGCCGTTACTCAAATGCCGATTGGAGTGTTGGTTTTGTTGTTTTTTCTTGTTGAATGCTTTTGGTTACCGTCTATGTTAAAGCAGAGCAAAAAGAATTTAGTTGATTTATGGAAAGCGAACGAAAAAGTACTTCTTATAAAAATAATTTCTTATAAAACTATAATATATTGAAATAACTATTTACCAAAAAATTAAAGATGAGTGGAAGACATCTAAAAAGACTATTTAAATCAGAAAGAGAAAAGTTTTTAAATGAATTTAATAAAGTAGGAAGAGAAAAAAGTTGTAATGATAAAAAAAAAGAAACCGAAGTACAAAAAGAATTTAATGATTGTGAAAAAAAAGAAGTTAATAGTTTCATGGAAGCTTTTGAAAAAATTAGAGAAGAAAGTGAGGCAAATAGTGAAGAAAATAGTGAAGAAAATAGTGAAGAAAATGTTGTGGAAAATAATGATTGCGAAAAAGTGCATGTATTTGAGGGAATAGAAAGCTCAGGTACAGTTAATAGAACTATCGCTAAAAAACACAACAGCAACCTCACCTGTAAGTTAAGGTCATGGTTTAAAAAGCATAGACCAAACAGACGATCTGCAGAGGATTTACTTAAAATTTTAAAAGAAGAAAATCTGGATGTTAGCCAGTTTTATACCTCCTCTGCCGGCAAAACAGGACAAATAAGGACGATAGGCGGTGGCCAATATTTACACGTTGGAATAAAACTGAATTTGGAAAAAATTAGCCAAGTTTATTCCATTCCACAGAACATTTTAGTTGATGTTAATATAGATGGGTTACCACTATTTCGCAGTTCAAGAGTGCAATTGTGGCCTATACTTTTAAGAATACAAAATATTGATGCTGCTCCAATATTTCCTATTGGCTTTTTTTGGGCAAAAGCAAGGTAACAAATTGTGATGAGTTCCTCAACGATTTCGTTTCTAAGCTGTTGTCTTATAGAGACAGTGGCCTACAAATCGGAAACAGAAATATTTCAATAGATATAAGAACCATAGTATGTGATGCACCAGCAAAAGCATACATAAGTGGTATACCTGGCCATACTTCGCGCCATGGATGTTCCATATGCACACAAGTTTCGAAGGAATAATAAAAAAAGCAAATGGTACACTTGCCTACAATTTTCAGAGTTGTTCACTAACGACAACTAGCCCAAATAATTATTGTTACATGAAAAACAGCATACCAGTTGAGATCTTATGTATAAAACAAAATGCTAATAGTTTCATAATAGGACGAAAGTTGACAAATCTACAGAATTTTTTTGAAGAGCCCTGTGAATCAATGACCTTAGGAATATTTTCTGCAGACTTGGAATCCTCTAACGACACTGAGAAATTTTTACTCTCCGATGTAGAATGTAAAGCGGTTTCAATTCCATACAACGGCAGATTAGTTTTACTACCAATATTACATTGTTGTTTTTAAGTTTCCACAAAAATATCGTTTTTTTTTATATGTAATAATCTATAATTGCCCAACAAATTGAGAATTTGCAACAACAGAATTTAGAATTTGTAACAACTTGCAAGTAAAGAAACACACCTAATTTGCAAGTAAAATTTGCAAGTAAAGAAACACACCTAATATAAAACAGAATTAAAAGAAAGAAAATAGAAAAAGAAAGAAAGAAAAAACAATAACAAACCGAGCATTCGAAAGCAAAGATGAAACACTTGTGCTGCCAAATAACAACAACAACAGTGTTACAGCAACAACAACAACAGCCGTTACTCATGACTCATTCTTTGCACATACCGATTGGAATGTTGGTTTCGTTGTTATTTTTTATTGTTGATTCAGTTGATTTGTGGAAAGCGGGAGTTAAAGATGAAGAAAAGTGATCGTAACGTGGTAAACAAGTTAAAATATAAAGAATTAAAGAAAAGAATTACAAAAAATTAATTAAACAAAAAGAAAGATTTGGCAAAAAACACCTTGCGTTTTAATAAAAAAAAAATAAACTAAACTGCATCAAAATGTCCGATTCGGAGTCAAGTAGCCCACTTCCCAAAAAAAAAACGCCACAATTGCAATTGTGAAGGCTTGAAAAAGCAAATAAATAAACTGACAGGTATGTATGTAATTAAAAAATTGGGAGCAAAACAAAATGTTTCTTGCAAGTTTGGAATGTAAGCAATGGAACAATTAGCGCCTGAACTCAACGGAAATGTTTGACTTTGAGACGAACTTGGAAAAGTGTGCCAGAGATATGACACTGCCCGAGTTGTGTGTCATGTCAATGGAGTTCTTTAAGACACAAAAATCCATTCGAAATCAGGACTTGGTTAATTATCTCTACCAGAAACTAATTGATGAATTGGACACAGTAGATGACATTACGTTTGTGGCCATTTTAAAGGTGAGTGGATATATTTGGCACACTTTTCCAGGTTCGTCTCAAAGTCAAACATTTCCGTTGAGTTCAGGCTCTAATCGTTTACACCCTCCACATCACCAGTATGGAGGGTATATTTATTTTGTCATTCCGTTTGCTTTGTTTATATTTCCTGATGATGCTACCCATGGTGTAGCGAAATATCGAAATAGAAATAAAAATTTTTCTCAAACTCGAATAATTAAATCTGAGTACATAATTAAAAAATTTTACCAGTAGTCAAAATAATAACATTCAACTTTTTGTTTATTTTATACTCTGTAGATGACCTAAAAAAACGGGATAAACTAATACAAGGTAAGAACATTTTCAATTTATTTAATTCAACTAATTTATTAATGATTTATGTTCACTTACAGATCAGCTTAGATTTTTGGCCGAAGCCATTTCAAAGCAAGGAGTGCTGTTAAATTCACTTAACTCTAAACAAAAGGTTATGCACAGTCTGCGACAGAAATTTCCTGTATTGAACGGGAAACAACTTCAAGAACTCGATGAAATTATTGATCCTGACAATAGAAACGAATACGTAAGTGATTTTTACATGCAACATTTTGGATAACTCTAATTTATTCAATTTCTATAGATTGAAGCAATTAAAAGCGTTTTGCGTCCTAGTGGCATAAAAAAAAGTCTGCCGTTAATTTTGTCAGAAGACGTAACGTTTAACTACAATGTAGATGGTGTGCAGGGCAAAAAGTCACTCAAGGCTTTAAGGAATTTGTATCCAGTCCTCATTGGTAATGACAGTCGAATCTTAGATGTGATATATTCATAATGCATAAAAATTTATTTCAGATTCTATAACATGCTCAGGTGATGGAAACCCTGAAGACGAGCTGCGGAAAGCTATCCAGCTACAGAAGAAGAGGCATTTCAAAAAAATTTCAACGAAAAAAACCTCTGCAACAGAAGTGTCTAATTTTGAAATATAAAAAATATTCTTGTATTTATTTCAATCAGTTATAAAACAGATTTTGAAAAATAATGAGTTGGGGCTTTCTACAATAAGGTAATGATATAGCTTAATTTGAATTTTTTAATTGAATATGCACACATTAACTTCAAAGCTGGAAGTGCCGAATGTGCAAGTACATTGGAGTTAGTGCCGTGGTTAGTTGCTTCGAGCCACCCTTGCGCTACCTTCTAGTGACTACCATTACCGTTCGTCTATTGGCGGTACGGTGGTGTCTAAGGCTACAGCGTCAGTTCTTATGGTAGGGAAACAGCGTCAGTCCTTATGGTAGGGAAACAGCGTCAGTCCTTATGGTAGAAAAACAGCGTCAGTCTTTATGGTAGGGAAACAGCGTCAGTCCTTATGGTAGGGAGAGGGGTCAATAGCCACCTTCCTATGACATGCCCATGTTAAATTCACCAGGCTAAAGCATGGGAAGTGGATTATAACGTGCTAGGGGTGGTGCTTTAAGGGCTAGGGAATATACACGGGCGGAGGTAGTCCTCCATACCACTGGGAATGTATGATTAGATCTATGTAAACGAATGGTTAGTTGTTATGTCTTGTGTTATCCCTGAGTCCAACCCATATTATGGTGGGTAAATTTTTCAAGTGCGAAAAAGCTGTAGTAGCTGAACTCTATTGTTATTGCATGTTAAATGTAAAAAAAAGAATTATACTTTGTAGTAGTTATACCTACTTAAATTTTTTTGTTTGTTTTATTTTGTCAAGTATTATATTGTAAGGAGCAAAATTTCTGCGTAAATTTTCTCCCACATATGTTCTTATTTACCTCCTTACCTTTCCTAGGCTTGCCCTCGACTGGCGACTGGGTCACTCACTTAGGCGATGGAGAGCAATTTCAACCCCACCGGGACTTCAACGACAAGGCGAAAGCTTGCCCAAAGGGCTGACTTTAGAATTACTAAAGACATACCAGTCATATTTTTTTTTTCTATAGAAACTTCTTTATATTTTTTCTTACTTTGAAGTAATAACTTTAATAAATACTATGTAAATATTTTTCTATTTAGAACGTAAGAAAAATTAACATCCGATATAATCGGATCAATAAAAAATAATATGAACTTTATAAAGAGCCTACTTCGAGTCCTCATTTCATAAGGGAAACCAGTCGTGGGGCATATCCTTGTATGTAGGGATAAATTATATCAAAATAAAAGGAATTAAATACTTACGCAGCGTTATAATTAAATATAAAAATATATATATAAAATCTAAATAGTAGTTAGACTCAATAAAACCTATATAAGTAAATAGATATAATTAAGGTTAATCAAGAATACTTTACACCTGGGCTAGTTTAGTAGCGTAAGTAGGGTAAAAAAAGACATAGTGCTACGAAGGCTAACGTTTCCGAATTAAACGAGAGTACCAAATGTTAGGTATTACCAACAGCTTCCATAGGGTTACGTTGTGGTTAGGTTTCCTACTGGGGAGGCTCTCTTGCTAATATGTTTTTCTGTTTTATTTTTCATGCACCATGACGATAACGGACATCACACAAACAAGCCAGACAGCAGGCCAGAGGAAAGCATGAAACCAAACCAAAAGAACGGGAACATCATACGATATTCGAGAAAGTTCGACGAGAAGAGAGAAACCTACCAACAACGATGGCCCACGCTAAGAAGAAGAGAACTGGTTATAAAAGAGGAAACTTGGAGCAAATCGTGGTTGTTATTTTTCAAGTGTGCTCGAGTAAGGACGTGAGACCGGCAGCAGTATTCGTTGGTGGCAGAAAGTTCTTCCCGCACCAACCAGCAGCGACGTCAACACTCAAGAAATTAAGTAACAATTATAAGGCGACAGTGCAGCAAAAGGAAGCGTCCGCAGCGACGTCAACACTCAAGCAATTAAGTAACAATTATAATTCGACAGCGCAACAAAAGGAAGCGCCAGCAGCGACCGAGATAGGTCGAGCCGCAGCCCCGACAAGAGTAACATATAACAAAGGAAGACTTGGTGTGAAACTGCGACCCCACGGCAGAGCAACAGCAGCCAAACTTACACAACAGCTAGATTGAGGAGCCCGATAAAGTATCCACCCCTTTAATTTATCATATTATATAAATATTTTATTTAAGAAAATCCATCCCACCCACGTAATGCAAGGTATGTATTGGGGCCTCACGAAGGGATCAAAGTAGAGTGATAATTCTCGCAATTAAGTGAAAATATAGTGAACATAAAGTGGAAAAGAAGTATAACGAACGAAATAGTGAACAAGAGCGACTCATACCCAAGGAATCAGAGCGAACGGACGGGCTAATGTGGGCAGTACCGCACCCGAACGTTTGCTCCTCTGTCCCGTTTTGGGAAAGCTAATTAATAGAGACGTCGCAACGTAGCTAAAAAAGCTTCTAGAACTTCGGACTGAGGACGGGCTAATGTGGGCAGAACCGCACCCGTTCTAGGTCTCGTTTCATCCCTTCTCGGGATCAGGGGTCGTTTAGTAGGACATTTCTATAGTTAAGGGTAAACCACTGTGAGATTGATCGGAAGGGGTTTTAGGAAGTAATTTACTCAATCCAGACGGCTCGAGAGATTGACCAGAGTACCAATAGGGAACCAGCCCGGCGATTTCGAGGTCCGGGCTAATTTGGGCAGAACCGCACCCGGTCTTGGATTTAAAATTGGGAGTAAGACACATGCGACTATTTGAACCCTAATTCGGACCACGATCATAGCCTTTAACTTTGTTTTAATAAGAACCGATCAATTGCCACTAATAGGGATAGTTTCACTATGGAATTAAAGTTATCCACTCGTGATCGCCGTACCCAATACCTACCTTGTGATTCAGCGCAACTAACTTAGCGTTTAAGAAGAACATTTATCAAAGTTAAGCAATCAGTTGAATAATTTAACTGACGCCAAAATAAATTAAATTTTTTTGTTCTCGCTACAAAATACTCGGCTGAACTCATTTAGTGTAGCATGTAAGGGCTATTCTTTATTTACCTTACTTTGAATGTTGTTAAGCATTTGTAGTACCATTGAGTGTTCAGCCGGACGCATTTAACTTACGATTTAAGTACATATTATATATTTAAATTATCGTAGAATACTCACCTAAATAAAAAGGGTATTTCTTATTTTTTTTTTATTGGATTTAACCATAAAATTTACATTAAACCAATTTCAATTTCGGGAAAACTACCCACGTGTAGTTAATTATAGCCCACCTTCCGTGAGGCTAAGTAGCTATAAGAAAAATCTATATTTAAATTACCTTAGAATACTCACCTAAATAAAAGGTATTTCATATATATTTATTATTGATTAGATGTCAACATAAAATTTACATTAAAACAGAATTTAAATGTTTGTCGAAATAATGTAAAAATTATTAATAAACATGCTTTTCAAATTTCAATTTCGGGGAAAACTACCCACACGTATTTAATTGCGGCCTACCTTCCGTGAGGCTAGGTAGCGATAAGTTAAAACTTTGTTAGATATTAAACGTATTCTGAATTAGTCAATAAAGAAATATTGAGTTCCGAAACCGCTGTTTTTAATTTGGTGTCCGTTTCCGCAGGAAACGTTTTACAAATTCTTGTATCGAACCCTGGGTCCGGCGAGCGAATCCTCGGCCGGAAAATGGGTCGTTACAATATTAATTTTATTTTATTTAATTTAATTATTTCATATACAAAAATTTTCCATTTCCTTTTCCGAGATTTGAACCTGGGATCATTGCATAAGGAGCCGACCCTTTGCCAGCTGTGCCACTGAGACTGCTTTCGATATTGCGCTATTGCGTGAGTAAAATATGAGCTCATTGTGAGCTACTTTCGAGAGTTTTGCGCACACATGAGCAATGTGTTTGCTTAGTTTATAATAATAAAAGAAATCAAGCTAAGAAGTGAATGAAATTATTCAAGCGCAAAAGTGTTATAAACAAGAAACATGAGCAGATAATTTTACATATTTTTGAAACAATTTTTCTGCTATACTTAATTATAAGCTGCACCATTTTTCTTTTAATTTTTTTTTTATCTTTTTTATTCTGTTAATAATTGAATCATCACAAATACCTCATAATTAGCTCATGATAACCTTCCAATTAAGACAACTTTCAATCTCGGTTTATTTTTCACTTCATCTTTTTATGATCTCATTATGATCTCATTATCACCTGACAACTGATCCTATTTTCTATTTTCCTCTACAATCTAATACTTAACTCATAGAGAGCTCATTGCGAGTTTCACGAAAAAATTCTGATTTCGTGAGGTCATTTTGCCTGCTGGGTAATCTAACGGTACAGTTCAAATTATTTTGTGAAGAGCTTTTTTTCAACTTTTGAACAAAACAAATTTGAACGAAATATATTTAGAAATATATTTTTATCGAAAGTCAAAACTTTGATTTTAATTCCGTTTTTCTCATTCTTAGGTTACGACAAAATTCTTATAAAAAATTCATTGCACTAAAAACTGTTGCCAATTTTGAAGATATGTTAATGTTGTTGATATCAAAATTATATAAATCTGTTCAAATTAAACTGGTCAGAATTTATTATTGTAAATCGTATTTAAATAAAAAATTTACGTTAGTTGAAAAAGGGGAAGTGGTAAAACAATTTTTGCGCAAAACTGGAAGAATTTTGCAAATGAATAATATACTATAATATAATATGCAATTCTTACTTGGTTTTATTTTTACAACAAAAACAACTTTTGAAACAGTTTTTTGCTAAAAAGTCAATATTTTGGACCTTTTTTGAAAAAATATAACAAATAGTAACACAAGAGTATTTTCCATATGAGATGTTTTTAACATTAGAATGTTTCGTTTTCACTAAACGTGAAAAGGATTTGAAAATTGTCACTGGAAAGTTCTCATTGACATTTATTTCTCATTTTCAAGTTCACAATGAAAATTTATATTTTGGATTAGCTGATTTTTTACTCATTCTTATCAATTAAGAATCATAACTTAACATTTCTCACACTATTCTTTCATTGTTTATTTCTCATCCAACCAGAATAGGGCTTCTGAGATCCCCATCTAAAATTACAATAAGCTTTCAACGTTGATACTTCGGGTCAGAGGTCATAAGTTTGAAATCTAACATGATTCGCCACATGTATGGTGCAATACCTTTCATTCCTTATTCCCCTTATTTGAAAATAAATATTAAAAAACTGTACGACAACATTTGATGTTTGCGTATTAATATTTAAAATTTATTTCGGTCTAATTTAACATTTTTTCTTATATTTTTTTATTTTATATGTATAAAAATTTATATAAAAAAAAATAAAATAATTAAAAAAAGTAGAGTAAAAATTAAAAGTATAAATCTAAAAAAGGTTTTACTTAGCCAGTATTACTCTAAATTGTGAAAATTATGTGGGAACAATTGTGTCCCTTATGCGTGAAAGTGACACATAAGAACCTACTTCGTGTCAAAAACCTCTTCTTAGATACTTAAATACTTCTGGTATGTGGTCTACCACGAAATAATGCTTTAAATATCATATAATAAGTACTTGTACAGAATTTAGATTTTTCTTAAACTCATGTAACTAGTTATTATTTATAACTTTAATTCTCTTTTAATTCCCTTTCATTACTGCTTCAAATGTGTTTGGCGCCAAGAATGTGCAATGAATTAGGAACCTATTCAGTGATAAGATCTCTGGTATTCTTTTGAACAAGCAAAGAAAACCTGAATTGCAATTCTTTGCTTCAACTGCCTGATTCGCATATTAAACGGCTGTGTGATGAATTTGCCTCGATAGAATCAGGGGGCAGACGGTTCAGTACTGATCGCTGTTAGGTATTATTGCGAGACCTCATGAATGGGGGTATTTAAAGAGTTTAAAACAAGTCGTTTTTTAACGTGATTTGGAATAAAATGCATTTTAAATGCAAGCGATTTATTATCATTCCGAGTATGGGATGTGAGTTAAATTAAATTGTTATGATGGACTTTGTGTAACGAGCCAAGCTATCGAAAGTTACGCGAAAAATTATGAATTCTTTATAAGAGGAAAATTTTTGTTATATATAGCATAAAAATAACATTGTAATAACGTACTTTTCTCATTATGTAAACATATTTATGTATAAGAGAAATGTGCTAATTTTATGGCTTTGAATTATACTACAAGTTCAACTCAATCTAATGACTGCTAGGTTTTCTTAATTCCAAGTTCTTTGACTGCTTTTTACATAATTCTACAATATATGTGACGAAAGTTTATTTCAATAGCCGGTTAAGTGCGTGCGAATATTGAATAAAGTAAGCCAGAACTCACAGTAAAATATTTAAAAATATTCAGATTAGCACGATTAAATCTGCGCTAATTATGTTTATGATGTTGAACTAAGGTCTTTTTCAAGATAAAGATGCCTAAATCTTCGACCAAACAGGTGCTAAAATATCTTTTTTTAAATAAACTATAAACTGGCAGAGTTTTCTAAATTTCTCATTGATTTAATTGTTGACCTATTTATTTTTCTTTTTGTATTTTATAACTAGAAATCATGTTGTTAAGTTTAGCATCTCAATTTCCTTTTAGATTGCCGTTTATCGTCTTTATATCTTAACTTAAACAGGTTAGACAAAAGCTACCTGAGTGGTCATTGAAGTTTTAACATCCGTACATTTTTGGGCAATGCAATATTTTAAAATTATTTTCTTATCAACAAAATTGTTCTTATTATTTATAATATAAATTTCTAAATTAATGTTTTCAAGGTTCTTTCAGCATAGACAATGATTAAATTTTGTCTTAGTTACTGAATGAATTCGAATTCAGGACTCAATTTAATATTAATATAGTAACTGTCATAATAATTACTAATAATACAGGCGCAATAACCAAAATTGTATGGTTTTACCAAACCTTGCAATGTGTCTGTATAACAAAAATAACTAAAGGTTATAAATTTGCGCAAAAATTTTGACATAACAGACAATCAACGTCATAGTCAACTTTTAGGAATATTATTTACAAGGACATCTGATTTTGTTTCAACATAACTTCTCGATAACTATTGCTTTTGTCAATGCTCACCGCTGCAAGTGTTTGACCGATTTAGCGAACATAAGCAACTCAAGTCAGAAAGCTGTTTGGATAAAGAGCAGAACCTTTTTAACGTGAATCCACCTTATTTCCTTCAACTTTTCCTAACATAAAAATTAAAGACACATCATTATTAAAAGAGATGAAAAGGAATTATCTTCGACTTGACCTAAGTTAAACTATTCCTAAGTTTACTTTAAGTTAGGCATGCCTTTAAAGTTTGATGACATCACTTCGTATAGAGAATGGGTGTGGTGTTCGTCAAATTTTGCAAAAATACATTTACTTCGTACGTTTAATATATCAAAGATTGTGTATTATATACCTAGTCAATACTCACATTTTTGTGGAATTGATAAAATTTATGCTATGTTAGAAGAGTTTTTATACTGTTTGCTAAATTTCAAACTCAGAAAGAATTTTAATATTCTAAGCATACGTGAAAAATTTAGTTTCTTAAATTTATTTTTATGGAAGTTTTAGATACTTATTTAAGTTTTAGATCGTTTTCATATAGAAACTATGTATTGGACTGCCTTCCTGGTACATACATTTTGCTAAAGTATTTTGGATTATCCCTGCCAGGTAAGATTCTTAAACTGGCATTCAATAAATACAGGCAGGCTAAAAAAAACCAAGAAATTGTAAATACTGAATGTCTTACTCGTAAAAATGTGATTATGTAGGGTATTTTTCAATAGTTTCAAATCGAATTTTTTTAACACATTTAAGCTACTTCAAAAATGACGCCAGTTTATTATCATCATATAAAGTTGGCCGCTAAATCTTTTTTTTTAAATTAGATTTTTGATTCAAATAAAATTGAAGTCAACAGCATCCCCCAAACCATAAAGTTAGTAATTTTTGTCATCATTTTTCAAATTCATTCATTCCCCACGTGCAAAAGAATACACCTTGTTTAAAATTAAATGCTCCAGGACTGTTGGTTATTTAATTTAGTTTACTAAAAAAAAAAGTTATAATTGGATCGTATTTGCCCAAGAAATATTTTTTATTTTTGTATAAAAATCGATTTTTAACGTATTGCAAAAGTACAATATATTGAGAGAACATTGTAAAATTCCAGACTAGGGCTTTCAATCCCGAATCTCGAAATCCTGGGATCCTAAACCAATCGAAATCACCCCGTTCTTTTTTTATCTCTCTGTACACTTTGAAAGTCTATTTTTGATTGTGTTTTGGTTGTGAAAGACTCTGTTTACTAGGCTGTTCAACTTTCATGGAATTTTGAAAGTAGCAATAATATTATTACTGTACTAGAGTTTTATTACTATACTGTAGTTTTTTACTACAAAAGGAATATTTTATTCACATAATATTTTTTACTAACAGTTTACTAATTTATTTGAATAAGAAGTTTTTCTTTTACATTTTTTGAAAATGTAAACTTATGTTGTTTGTTTTGTTTAACTTATTTACGTTTATATTTTTATGTTTATAATAAAGTGAAATATTATTTGATATTATTTTTTCAGTCTGGTATGGCTTCAAACTAAACGGAGCCCATTTAATCCTGTTCTCTGATATGATATTTGCAGGGTTACTCAACGTCACAGCCATCTGACACCTAATGTGAGTGGTGCCCACAGAACAATTCGGAAAGTGGGTACTCAGAAGACGATCAAGTGTTTCCTCGCTGGAGGAAGTCCAGGTATCATCTGATTTCTTTTAGTTGCTTGGGCAGCTAGGATTAGAAGCGAGGCTCTTCGGAAGATTCTTCTATATTGTCGCAGAAAAGCCTCCAGGGATTGCGCTTAGCCTTTCAAAGTGCTTTTTTAAAAATTTTTAAAATGGACTTATACTCATCCTAGCATGGAGCTCTACCCGATTTTTTAGCTTTATTAAAAATCTTCCTTCACTGCGACCTTACATAACTAATTTCCGTTGACCACTAAGGAGGTTTTGATTTACCTTTTGGGGCGCCCTTAAGGCATGAGAATTCTAAAGACCCATTTAAAATCCTCGACAGCTGCTCCATCATTAATTTGAGTTCATGTGGCGTCAAAGGGGGACCATTTGAGAGAGGGGGTAACGATGCTTCCACTACCTCCCTGAATTCACACCAATTTGTTTTCTTCAGATTCCTAAAGACAGTTTGGCTATTGACATGGCCTTTTAGACCGAATGTTATATACCTATGATCACTTTCCAGTCCGTGATCCTATCATAAAAGATCTCAGAGACAAGTGTAACGTCTGAGAGTTCACACCTACTGCGAGTAACAAAAGCTGGCTTGTTCAGAACGTTACAAACATAGAAATTACTTTTGAGTAAATAATAAACAAGAACTCTTCTCCTTCATTCGCATTTTTGCATCCCCAAACTGTACGGTGTGCATTCGTGTCAGCTCCGATAACCAGGGCACGCTTCTTTCTCTCTGTTTCGGTGACCAGAAGCCGCAGATTGCCAGCCAGCGGTGGCTCAGGATGGTCATGATCTAGGTTAGCCGACGCAATCCAGCAGCTGCGCGATCCTAGCTCAAGACTAGCAGCTACTAAGTCTTGATCAATTAAATTAGGTAGTAAAAATGAGTTCGATTTTCGCTAGTATACACGATCTGGAAGTACCTGAGCAACACTGTAAAAACTAAGTCTTATTTTAAGCACTGCCTTAAAATCATCATTAGCCTTAATTTAAGCTTTTCAAATGACTGTTGAAAATCATGCAGTCTTACACTTATTTTCAGCAGGGCTTACATTAGTTTGACGTATGTGCTGCTTTTTCACTAATAATAAGGGCTGGAATTCAGCGAAGCTACTGCTGGTTTTACAATTTAACTGCCTTAAAGTAAGACAGTATTGTATGCTGGTTTGCAGCACATAAGGGCTTGTGTAATTTCAGCGAAAGCTGTCTTAAAGTTGTTGCAGCTTACTTTAATACAGTTTTTTCACCTAGTTATAAGATTTACTTTTTACAGTGAACTATCGAAAAACAATTTATAACCATCCTGAATCAGGACTACATCTTCTCCGCTTCTACTAAGGCGGATTACTAATTCTGAGCTGGCCGCCTTTGCATGGTGTAGGTTGATCTGCAGCAACCTAAACAGTTTGGAGCTTACTCTCCTCGACCTCAATTATGGTATTGTCTCCAATATTCGAATCAGATTCCAGAAGCAACTTCTCTGATTTTCATAGAATATGTCAACAATATCATATTCCGACGATTCTACCGACATCCGGTCACAATCATCTTTTGCCGCACCCTTCTTCAGAGGAGGAAAAAACCCAATTTTTCCTGACTCTACGGGCTCCATAGGTAGCTAGACCTGAGCCCTTAGTCTGCTAGGGATTTCCTCCTTCAAAAACGCTTCTTAACGTGCTCCTGGCAATATTTTACGTACCTTGGCAATAGCTGCCTTGTAGAAACTGACAAATCTGGCATCGGCGAACTACCAATCTGATTCCCCGTTTCCAGCCCATCGCAAAACAGCCAGGAGGAGAACCCGGCACCCCACCCACACGCAGAGAAAAAACATAGTTGCAACAACCATGTTTTATAAGGATCATAGTATGATTCGGATTATGATTGTTGCTAACATGTTCTTAAACATATAATATTTTCTTTGATCATTATAAAATAGTTACAACAACCATATTTAGAAAAGGAACTTTTTTGTAGGAACCAAAATATTATTGAAACAATCATTATTCTCTTATTGGGTCAAAAATAGAATGATTGCAACAACTATAATATGAATTTATTTTAGGATCCAGAATATTATTGAATATTATTCATTTTCATGCACTCCAATTTCCACAGCTATTAATTAAGATATCTCCAAAGGTTTGCCATTGACTAGGCTAAACAGAAATATTAATTAAATTGAAAAATCTTTTTGATAAAATTTTCTGTCCGAGCTGGGGTTTGAATCGCGGCTTTTTCGCTTATGAGCCGCGTACACTACCAGTAAGCCACAGCCGCTACTATCGCTCGCCTGACTAATGTCATTCATAAACATGGTACATTAAGTGCATTGTCACAAAAATAGCAATATTTGTGATAAACAAATTATGGTCAGAATTGCGAAATATGTTTACGGTAAAAAGAAACATGTTTGCTACAATTAAAGTCGAAATGTCACTTTGCTGCGTGCTGTTTTTAGGATCAGGTGATTTAAAACAAAACACAATAATTGAACAGTTGACAAACGAAACAGCACATAGCCAGGAATCGATAAAACTTATTGTGTCTGAATGAAGTGAAAGTTTTTCCTGCAAACTGTTCTTTGGATTTTGGTTATGTTCTGCTTCGTTTGCCAACAAGCAAAGAATAGTTCAGACAAACATTCAAAATTCTAATATGTTTGTCTCTATAATAATATTCACTTTTATCATGATTGACAGAACTACAACAATTTTGTTGCTACTAATAGTTGAAGCAATCATAGTATGTTGACGATTTCAACTATGTTATGATTTCAACTATAATGTTACTTTTCGTACCACCATTAGTAAATAATGACTTTATTAAGGCAAACATTTGTGTTGGCAGAAATAATACAATAATTTTAGTAAAAAAATTAATATTGCAGTAATCATGTCTCAACCATGTCTTTTCTCTGCGTGTGTGGGCCCCGAGATAATTGGTGGCAAGCTTGGCTAACGCCCACTCACGGCTCTTAGCCTGCTTGTCCAATAGAACAGACTTCGTTCTATGCCCGAGAAGTCAAGTTGCTGAGCCCAACTCCCAAGCGCGACTAGACGAGCTCTTATTGGCAGAAGAAGAGGCCTTGTCTCAAGTGGAGCTGCCGCAACGGCTCTGACCTTTAGCTAACCGCCATCCTACAGAGTAGCTTGACTACCCCCTTAACTGAGAACACTGTAACAGCTATTTACAGCCGGGTTAGGCTAAGGATTTTTGTCAGCATATCCAATATCATGAAAAATAAAATTTTTTAAATAAGGCCCTAAACTTCTTGGATAATCGCTGTGCACTCAATTCTGTACAGTCGCATGTTTATTAAAAACTTGCCTATTGTAATTTTTTTTTACAATTGAGACTAGTGATCATATTATTGATGAAAGAGGTGTTTTCTGCCACAAACATACAGAGTATTGCTAGTACGTTCTTTTATAGGATCTTTCTTTTCAGGCCTAAAAGACAGTCTGTTGAAAAGGCAGAGATTTTATGGAAGAAACTTTTGCAAGTTGTTTTGCAGTATGCTTTTGGCACCTTGTGCCAAATTTAGAAGTAAGGTGCCATTTGAAGCAAAATACAGCTTTAGCCGGAAGTGATCAGCTGCTGATAAGTTCCATGAAACGTCATACTCTGAATTTTTTGAAAAATATGAAATTTTTATTTGAACTAAAATATAAGTGATAAATTTGATTATGTAAGTTTTTGAAAGCCTTCAACATATCATTTAAGAAAACATATATAAATTTAAAATTCAAATTTTTTTGAATAGTTAAAAATCTGTTTATGAATCCAGATATGGTTTAAACCGTACTTTATTACTTGTTAAATCTATATAAATACATATATAAAATTCAATGTACGTTTGCTTGTGTGACCTGAATGAATTTCTACAACGTTCATCTGATCGCGATGAAACTTTCCAAATTGGTTATTTTATTCATGTGCAAGTTTTAGTTGTAGTACGGACACTATCCCATAGATGGTTCGCGCGGTCTGAGTCGCCTTCGCTTTCTAGCGATGCAAATCAAAGTTTTTCATGAGTAAATTGCACATGCTTGACAGATTGTCAATTGTCAATTTGCCATTTAAGCTTTAATGTGTGAGAGAGAGTTGATATTGCATGTGAAACCAGAATAAAATGATTCGTGCACATATGGCACCTCCATATATTTAAATTAGCGATATCGAGTAGCTTTGGAGTTATAGGCCGCATAGCCTAGGAATTCAGTATTCGACCACGATTTACACATGCTATTTCACTGATCAAATTTTATGAGTGTTAAACAATGGCGCGTGGCACCTCCCACACAGCGCAAATTTTCGATATCGAATATCTTTTGAAGGAAATGTCGTACAGCCTCGGAATTCGGTATTTGACCACAATTTACAAGAGCCGTTTCACTGATATCATTTTATGGGCGTTGTAAAATGGGACGTGGAACCTTCCCTACAGCGCAAATTTGCGCTATCGAATGGCTTTGGAGTTGCACAGCCTTGGAATTCAGTATTCGACCTCAATTTACAAATGCACTTTTACTGATAAGATTGTTATGGAAGTTTGGCAACGGGGGCGTGGCAGCAACTCATCGGATTTCAGCTTGTATAAAAACAAATTATAAAATTTTAAATGAAAAAAATCTAGGAACTCAAAAAGGTTGGAAAATTTAAGATTTATTATAACAAAAAACGCATAACTATTATGTTAACAAAAATATTTTTTTTGGTTGTCCATAACCATTATCGCAACTAAAATTTTTTTTTGTTGCCCATAACCATTATCGCAACAAACATTTTTTTGGTTGCCCATAACCGTTATCTAAACCAAAATTTTTTTCTTACCCATAACCGTTATCGCAGCCGAATTTTTTTTTTTTGGTTGCCATTATCGCAATAAATGTTTTTTTGCTATCCATCAACATAATAGAAACTACTGAGTTTCATAAAAATTTTGAGATTTTAAATTTTGGTCGCCATATTTGGATCCGCTGTTTCGAATTTTTAGTTTTGGATACAAAATTATAAATCAGCTACCCAGAAAATCCCCTACGCTTCAAGTTGATACCATCTAATTTAGACTTTTGGCCAGAAGATTTACTATAAATCAATGCATTCCCGTAGACAAGGGGGTTTAGGGGGTTCAAGCCCCCCAGAGGATCGAAATTTAAAAAATTGATCCGTCACTGATTATGTTGATGGATAACAAAAAAAATTTTAGTGCGATAATGTCAAAAAAAAAAATTAGGCTTCGATAGTAGTTACGGGCAACCAAAAAAAATATTGGTTGAGATAACGGTTATGGGCAACCAAAAAAAAAATTTTGTGGCAATAATGGTTATGGGCAACAGCTTTAACAACTTTTTAACAACTTTAGCATGAGCAAATAAAAACGAGACGCAAGCCGTTTTGATAAGTCACTTAAGTTAAACTTTAAGATCTTCGAAAGCCGAATCCCAGTTTGATTTCTTTGAAGCTTCAAATGGTGACTTAATTCTTTCTAAGCTTCCCACTAGTTTTCATGCTATTGGCGCTAGTGCAATCTGATTTTAGCTGATTTTAATTTGTAATTCTAAGCTATTGTTTTGTGATATTTGAAAGTGTTAGCAAACTCATATTATATGCCGACAATGTTTATTAGAAGGACAATGTTTATTAGTAAGCATGGTGTTATTGACAACTCGATGGGCTAAATACTATTCAGTATTGCATGTAAAATGCATGCAAAATCATAGACAAATCTCGCTGGATTACAATTGGCAAATATGCTGGCAATGTCTGGAATAATAAAGGCACCACTTGATGGATTTCTTGTAAATATTTTAAACACGAGTAGCATAATAAACCTAGTTTCGATGGGATTATGAATTAAATAAAAGAAAGCGGTTGGAAAAGCATGAGAATTAATGTGAAGAAAATGTTGGCACAAGAAAGCAAAAGCAGAAGTACCTTTAAGCTTCTTAGAATGCAGTTCTATGCGACGAAACTAGCTAATTATGCATTATTTTAATTTTAGTTACGTGAAGCAATAAGTTGCTACAGTAAACATAAGTATTGATAACACTCGATAACTGACTACACTCGATATATATACAGATTTTCGTTTATTTTGTGAAACTAGTATCCGGCATAGAAAAAGTACAAAATGATTACAACTTTACATTGTTCAAAGGGATATGATACGCAAGCTACAACAAAAAGGCATCGCAGTGTTAGAGGACCGTTGTAATAAGTCCATTGCTCTAAATGGAGAGTATGTCGAGAAATTAAATACTTTTTTAGTAAGCAATAATTTTTTCATTGTGCGGGCAAAGACTTTTTAGCCCATGTAGTATAAAGCATATTATAATACATAATTACAATTACAATGTTTAATTTTATTACATTATTTCTTAACTGTATATACGTGTAAGTATCCAATAATATTATTGCAATTAAATAATAAATAATATAACAATTGACGTAATTCATCCCAAATGATGTTTTTGGCATAATTTTTTTTCAGCAGATTCCTTATGCTAGTGATATCACTGCTGGTGTAACTGATCCTGTATAAGTAGTAGATAAAATCTAAATTGCCTATTGCACGCATATTCGATGCAATCGATGTTTGTTTTAAGTCACTTATTTCAGAAGGACAATGTCTTGTGCATTTTTTGAACAGCACTGCAAAGCATTAATTCCATAAATTCTGTTTTTTGGTCCAGGTTTATTTTTTCACGCCGCAAACAAAGTGGAAATCAGAAAACAAGCGTATCAAAATAGTAATAATAATTTTCTTTTTTTAAACCTGGATGTGAGTCGCTATTGCAACCATATTTCTAATAAAGTTTAGTTTTTTTATGTATTACTAAATAATGTAATGTATTACTAAATAAAAAATAAAAAAATGTGTGTCGCTGCCACGCACGGTAGAAGTGAAACCTACAGAAAACTAAACTGCGAGAGAATGAGTCGAATGCTGTATTAAGAGTGGGATAATTATAGGGTTTATTTATTATCCAAGTTCAAAAGTTATTTTATTTTACATTTACATTCAAACTCCATTTTTTTAATTTCAACAAATAACACGAGTGGCTTATGATAACTAAAATGTGAAATAAATGCTTTGGCTCGAATTTGATCAATATATCTTTGAAATACAGCGTCAATCGCTGTTTTTGATCTTGCAATCGGTTTGATGCGACTGCTGCACATTGGCTTCCAGAGGGGAAAGGGCAGGGGGACAAGTGCACCCTAGGCAGTAAAAATCTTTGATATATCTTCATATTAAATTAAAAAAAGCCGTAAGTTTATATTAAAACATTGTAAGAGAGAAGCAAATAATTTTCTAAATTGTAAGTTGCGCTTAAACTTAGTGCTTTGATAACTTTTTTAATAAAAACGTCGTTTTTAGTTGTAGAAGTGTAAAATGTTGCGAAACATGTATTTTGATAAGGTGCATCATAATCAATCAAAAATTCGATTTAGAATTTTTTGTAACGTTTTTTATTTCATATGACGATATGTTCATTATAGGAACATTAGAACTCCTCCGAAACGGCTTGACCGATTTTCATGAAATTTTGTATATATATTTGGTAGTTATGAGAATAGAATAGGTCGTGAGGTATATTTTACTCTCCTAACCCCAGTGGGCGTGGCACCTCCCATAAACTCAAATTTGCGATATCGAATATCTTTGCAGTTATAAGCCGCTTAGCCTCGTAATTCGGTATTTGACCACAATTTACACGTGCCGCTTCGATCATAACATTTTATGGGAGTTGTAAAATGGGCGTGGCACCTCCCATACAACCGAAATTCGCGATATCGAATAGCTTTGGTGTTATAGGCCACACAGCCTCGGAGTTCGGTATTCGACCACAATATACACGTTTTGTTTCACTGATAACATTTTATGGGAGTTCCAAAAATGGACGAGGCACCTCCCACACAACCCAAATTTGCAATAACGAAAAGCTTTTGAGTTATAGGCTGCACAGCCTCGGAATTCAGTATTCGAACTCAATTTACTCATGCAGTTTTACTCATAGCTTTGTAATATATTTTGAATAGAATACAAAAATACTTTTTTTAGGATAATTCATAAATAAAGCTGAGCTAAACCATTAATTTTTAAATAGTATTTTGTAATCGTTGCTGTAAGTGTTCATATTACGCGTTTTTGTCGCGATAGCGACACTGTTCTCACGTTTGCTTTCGCAGAAGCGGCTGAAAAATACATTTATTTATTTATTATTCAGTATTTTTTAGCCGCGTTTGCGAAAAAAATTGAGAACTTTGTCATTTTCCTTTTCATTTCATTTATGGAGCAATATGTTGGCATATAAGAACAAGTCTTTTGAATGCCGCAAAAAAAGGTAAATCACAATTGGGTTTACTTATGTTAAACTTGATTAAGAACTAGAAATTGAATTAATTGCGAATAAGAAAAAAAATATGCAACAAGTTTAAGCAATATTAAAATGCAAACAAAATAATTACATAATGTGAGAAGGGCTATTGATATAAAAGATATGATAAAATGATATTTTTAACAATTCAAAATGAAGCAGTTCAGAAGAGAGATAGGAGAAGATAGACAGCAAGAAGATAGATTAGAGTTATGAGAAGTATTCAAAAATTAAACGCTTGAAGGCTTTGTGGTTGGAAACTACTTTAATGTTATTCGGTAAAGAATTCCATAGTCTCATTGCACTGACGATAAAAAGTCTGCTAGAGTCATTGTAATGATGACTTGGTATCAAGAGGTTCATACTTTGAGCTGACCTGCAGAACTGGAGTTTTTCAAAAAGGTAATGTCGGCAGCGCGAGTAAATAATCTTATGCAGTAATAAGAAATTGTTCGCAAAATTTATAAGATAACGAAACCAAGTACTTTTTTGCGGAAAAGTGACACATGGTCAAACTTCTTCAAACCATAAACATAACGGGTACCATTATTCAGAGCAACTAGGTACTTGTGAGATAACCGTGAATCAAGATTGCTATAAGCGACTTCCAAGTAAGTGATTATATTCATCAGCAGCTGCAAAAATAGTTTTCGTCTCGTTTCTACGGGATCATCTACTAACAACTTTGTCTCTATCGTAATCGTAAAAAAACACGTAATATGAACACGGCCTAATAAGTTACGATACCATTTCATTTACCCTTGTTTCGCAAACACTTTTCAATACGTATTCTAATATTAAAAAAAAAATTTCTACGAATTTTATTCGTAATTTTTTTAATTCGTAGAATGGACGTAGTTTGGTACACATTTCGAATATTTTATTCGTATCAGTACAAAAACAAATGTATATTGTGCGAATACATTTACGAATGATCCTAATACCTAGTTACGAAAACTTTCTGTTAGCCGGGGTTTGAACCGCGGTTCCTTAACTCATGGGCCACGTACTCTTCCAGTAGGCTACGGCCACCTTGCAACCACACTTTTCCATATATTCGGTAATTGTTCGACAAACCAGTCTGAATGATTTCAGTTGTAAATTTTTTAAACTCAACTAAAACTTCGTACCTTCTACGAATAATGAGTACGGTCAACCTACGAATGAATTTTATGGTAAATACTACGAATGTGATGAAAAAAATTACGAAGTTATTCCCACGACAAATTGACGGATGTTAAGGAATCCCTAATTAGTCGAAGATCATTCTTCGTTGCAACAAATAGCAAGGGGCATTTAATTCAATACCGGATATAAACTTTGACGATAAGAAAATTTCTGTTTTAATGTCATTGTAAACAATCAGAAGACAAAGTAAATAAATTTAATAAAAAAATAGTGTTTTCCAAAAAGTCGGCTTATTTTTATTTTATCATAACGATGATCCAATTTGGATTTTATTGTAATTTTTCCTAAACTTAGTAATATCACAAACAGTCCTACAGCACTGAAATTTAAGAAAGTTGCAGCGATGTGGGAGCAAAGCTTCTAATTCAATAGCGAATGAAAAATTTAGGAAATTTAATAAAGTAGTCCTATTTTGGATAGACAATATAAATAAGATAATAAGATAATATGAAATAAAAATTAAATAAAATAGAACTAATTTTTTAAAAAATCTTAAATCATATTAAGCAAACGATTTTACATTAGAGTTTATTATAGTCAAAAGTTTTTTTATGTAATAAACATAAGTAAGAAATTTGAATTGAAACAACCATTTTATACTTCTTAAAATTTACGTTATTTAGCGGCTCCCACCCAGTTTGAGAATTTTATGGACTTTTTTCGCGGCACGTGTTTATATTAAACCTGGATTCAGAATCAAGCCTTGCAGGGAGGTTATGGAATATGTTAAGAAAATGTATGAAACCCTCACGCTCCATAGAAAAAAAAGTTGTTCGGCAGAAATGCTCAAAATAATCTTTGATTTATGTTATGACTTATATACATGCTCTAACCACTATTAATTAATTCATACAGCTGCCTTTTTCGTCGTACCTTGTTCATAATAGATTTTTTTAAAAGCCTTACTCACAATTTTTTGACAAAAATATTACTTTTTAAAGAGCCCTTGTTGTAATTGTTAAGAAATAAAAAGAAATTATATTTTTTTTAATATATTAATAAAAAGATTTTGTATGAACTTAACACACTTTTTTAATGTGCATATTAAAGCTGACCACTTTTAATTCGTACAGTCCCATTTCTTATAAAATAACTGGACAATTCTCAAATAATCTTCGCCAATGTGCATTTTTACCGTTATCGATAGCTTTTAGATGAGTTAGGTGAATTTTTGCTGGAATTTTTTAATTAGTCATCAACAGTGTGTGAACATGGTGCGTGGCAGGCCAATTTGTGAAGAAATTAAAAAACTAATAAGAAAAAAACATGATTCTGGAAAAAGTTATGGTGATATTTCTAAAGATTTAGGACTTCCTAGGTCATCAATAAAATATGCTATAAAATCTTTTAAAAAAAGTGGTTCATTTGCAACAAATGTTGATAAAAGCGGTCGAACATCGAAATTAACTGGAAGTGACTTAAGAGCATTGTCTACAATAAAAAAAAATAGCAGACGAAATACTGTTCGGAATTCATCGGTAGAATGGTCTCAAAAAATTGGGAAGACTGTAGGATGAGAATGGACTCGAAAAAATTTAATAAGATGGAATATGGATTTTATAAAGTATTAAAATAATAACATGAATTTTTTAATGTTTTTCTTAACATCTTATCTTTAGGCCAAAGAAAAGCCCTTATTAACAGCTGTACAGCAGAAAAAAAGTCTTTTATGGGCAAAAGATAAACGAAACTGGCTACAAAGAGAGTGGAATTCGGTAATTGTTAGTGACGAATCCAAATTCGATGTTTGCGTGGGCGATGCCCGAAAGAGGTTAATTCAAACTAAAAAGGAGGTTTACCACAAGGATTGTCTAAAGAAAACAGTAAAGTTCCCGGCAAGCGTTATGGTATGGGGCTTCATGTCTGCGAAAGGTGTTGGCAAACTTTATTTCATAAATGGCACTGTAAATGCTAAAAATTATGTTGAAGTTTTAGAAAACAATTTAATATCATCTATTCAAAAATTAAGTTCGTTAAATGAAATTATGTTTCAACAGGACGGTGCTACTCCCCATACCGCAAAATATACAAGAAACTGGCTTCAAGAAAAACAAATTAAGGTTTTAGATTGGCCCTCCTCATGCCCTGACTTGAATCCCATCGAATCTTTGTGGGCAATTATGAAACGATGACTTCGAAACCATCCTCAAAGAACTATAAGCGGCCTTAAGGACAAAATTACTGAAATATGGAATTCAATAGCGCCAACTGAACTCCAAAACCTCATAAATTCCATGCCGAGGAGATAAGAAGCAGTTATAAAAGCGAACGGAAATGTTACACAATATTAATAATATTATTTATATACCGTACGAATTAACAAGTGGTCATTTCCGAAATTGTTTAAAAAGAAATGAATTCAGTTTAAATAAAATATTTATATTAATGTATTAAAAAATATAATATGTTTATTATTTATTTACAACTACACCAAGGCGTTTTTAAAAAGTAATGGTTTCATCAAAAAGTTGTGAGTATAATTTTCAAAAAAATTTGTTATAAACAATGTCCGAAGAAAAAGGCAGCTGTATGAATTAAAAGTGGTTAGTGCTTGTATATATCGACTCTAACTATAGCCATCCGTGAGCTGGAATGGTTTTAAATAACCTTTAAAAATCGAGTTTTTTGTTATTGGCTAGTGTAATAATTGTAAAAAAAATAACTGTCCGATTATAGGCCGGAAACAGTTCGTCCAATCTGCATCAAAAAATTGTAAATGTTTGCAATCAGATTAAAGATAACGCTGTTTTTCATGCATATTTTTGATAAATTTTTATTTTATTTCCTTACAAAAACTTTCAAAATTCAAATAACTTAATTATTTTTTTAATTTATTGCAATATTTTTTCAGTAACTGTTTACTTTATAAATAATATTATAGTTTTAATATAAATCAATTTAAGCAATTCTGACTAGAAATCAATGCGAGCACTCAAAAGCTTTCCAACGTTATCTTGAAAGGCGGGATCGCATTAGAAATAATTATGTTTTTTGAATTTTAGTGAAAATAAATTTTTAAAAAATGCATGAAAAACAGCATTATCCTTAATGCGAACGCAGAAATTTTAATTTTTTTTTTGCAAATTGTAAGAGATTTTTCCGGTCTGACATTTCTGACAGTTTATTTTTTGCAACTGTTACACAAGCCAGCATGGTTACAAAAAACTAGATTTTTAGAGGTTATTTCAAACCATTCCAGGCTCACGAATGGGTTTCGCTAGAGTAAAAATATTTGGAGAATCCTCATAACATAAACTAAGGATTGTGATAACTGTGCCGTGCAACATTTTTTCGTGAGGCGCCTTAATGCACATATTATTAATTTATTCATACGTTTTGAATTAAAAAATAAATTTTTTAAATCATTCAGATAATAGGTATGTTTCCGTATTTAATTGTAGAAACTTACAAGCTGCTAGAACTGATTCATCATGGAAAAAGAAATAAGTAGATTGGTGTAAATGGGGTGTGAGATCCGGTGAAAAATATCTTCCTTAGCATGCGGGGAACATTTCAAGAATAGCGACATTTTTTTAATTTTTAATTTTTGTGAATGGTATGGATTTTGACCTCCTAAATCCAATTCTGAAAAATTTCAGTCCGCTATAAGGAGTTAATGGCTTCTTAAGTTAAAAAATGGCCTAAAAATTTAGTTTATTGTTTTCAGTAAATAAAACTGAAACCTTACAAAAAAATATTAAAAAAGAGAGTGGTCGCTATTCTTGAATAATACCAAAATATCTTGACATTTCGAGAACAAGAACTTTAATATAGTATACTAATGCGATAATATAAATTTAAAATTTTTATTATTTTTACTACAAAACTAACTTTTGTGTCATTTTTTGATTAAATATTATAACGATAAAATCACAGTTTTAAAGTGATTAATTTGCCAACCAGCAGTATATCGATGGTTAAGCGCACAAACGTGATTAGTTTTAATTATTAAATTTCCAGAAACCCTTATTTTTTTTTTGTTTTTAACTGAAATGCATTTAAATTTAAAAGAAAAATAATTTTTTTTTTTTGGAAATTTAATTATTTTCATTTATCACTTTTGTGCGCTATGTAACTTTTGTTAAAAATTATAAAATATATAATAAAAGAAAACAGAAACATTGTTTGAACATAGCTGTTTTACTTTTTGTAGATTAAAGTCTATCTAGATGTATGCTCTTACAGATATTTTTTCGCTGAACTACGAATTAATGCTATACTTTTTCTTAAATTTTTGACGTAGACTTACGTCTTACAGCGCGGTTTGTATGGGGGTCATTTTCACAAATTTGTTCGAACACATTTAGGAACTCAGTTAACACTTGCGGGTATACCTACAGCCTTTAATATTCATCGTACAAAGAACAAATATATGCCAAAATATCAGTTATAGTACGAATAAAACGAATATCTATCTTTGGATTTTGTTACTTATTAAATAAAGTCACAAAACAGCAAAATCTAAGAGGAAAAAAAATTCATATATTCGTATAAGAAAAACACAAGCTGCTTGAGTAGCTGCTTCAGTAGCTGCTTCTGTTGTTGTTGTTGTTCGTTTGGTTCGCAATAGTGTCGTTTGTTGTTTTGCTGCTTTTGTTGTGGTTCTTATTGATATATATGTAAAATGTACATATATAAATACACATTAGATGTTTTCGTTTTTATAGTTCGTTATTGGTTTTGTTTATTTTCAGAAAGATAAATACAATAGAGAATACAGATGCGTGTAGCTTAGATTAGACCTTATTTAAATGTGGAAAATTTCCATGCACTTCATAGAGCGTCCCAAAGGTTCAAACTGTGGTAATGGATGAAAAAAAAATTTGTGTAAAATTTTAGTAAGATCGGATGCATATAAGCCCGAGCGCACACAAAGTTTGCACAAGTGCATAAAAAAAAATTTTTTTTAATATATTTATTTGCAATTTCATTTTGAATAAGGAAACAGTTAAGATGTTTTTTTTTTTTAAATTTCAGTTTAATAAGGTTATTCACCTCAAATTACTTCAATAACTCAGGGAGACAGAATTTTTATTTTTGGATTTTCCGGCAATATTTGCATTATTTTCGACTTATCTTAGGGCTCTGATTTCAAAACTATTGTTTTTTTTTCTAGCATCACCAGTTTTCGAGATAAGCTTCTTCGAAATCTTAAAGTTGCATTATAAGTTTTTATTTTTTTTATGTTTATTTAAGTTGAAAAGATTAAAAAACATACATATAACAACAATAATAACTCAATATGCACATCTCTACATAATAAGAAATAAAGAAAATTTCTATGTTTTAAGGCAGTGGTTCCCAAACTATTTTGGTCGTGGAACCCTAAAATGTTTTGCCAATGATTGCGGAACCCTAAATATTAAAAAAAACTAATTTTCAAAATTTAATGATATATTACATAAAACAAGTACTATTTTTATATATCAGATTTAATTGAATAAGATAAAACTTAAAAAAGCGAATTCATGGAAATAATTTATAAAAATACAAAACATAAACCAAAATAAATGAAAAATCTTTAATGCGAAGAATGCAGCTGCTTTTTTGATTCTATTATTCTCCTAAAATTGGGTGCTATGTTTGATAATTGAACTCTCATATCAGGTGCAGCATCAAGTTTGTTCCGATATTTGGTTTTTGTCGCAACATATTTGGAAAACCCAGCTTCACACAAATAAGTGGTTGCAAACGGCAAAAGAATTCGAATAGCCTGTTTTGACAAATTTGGATATTCATCGAATACATCATACCAGAATATTGTTACTGAAACGGTTGCGAATTTGGCTTTTAATTGTGTATCCGAACTCAATTCAATCAAACTTTCATAATCCATGGAATGAAGTTCTTTTGGTTTTTCTTTTATTTTGAAAGGATTTTGTACCCAGTAATTATCTTGATTCTGTAGGCTTGGAAAGTAATCACTGAGTGATTGCTGTAAACTGGACAGATGTGTTTTTATACCATCACGAATTTCCATGTCTAAATCGACTTCAGATTCTTCAAGAAAATCATTAAGAGTCTGGAAACACTTGAAGTTATTTTTCTCCACAGCTGATATCCAATATTGTATTTTTCTTGAAAAGGCAACCAATTTATCTTTTGCTTGTAATATGTTGACTTGTTTTCCTTGCAGAGCCAAACATACTTCGTTCAATTTTCCAAATATATCAGCAAGGTATGCAAGTGTAGATAGCCATGTCATGTTATTTAATCTGTCTGATAATTCGAATTTATGACCAATAAAATATGCTAACAGTTCCTTTCGCAATTCAAATATTCGCACAAGAATTTTACCACGTGATAGCCATCTAACTTCCGTATGAAGAAGTAAAGTGGTGTGAAGGCTTCCCATATCTTCGCACATGGCTGTGAAAATACGTGATTGCAATGGTTTACTTTTAATAAAATTTATAATCTTCACTGCTTCGTCTAGAACAGATTTAAATGTCACTGAAATCCTTTTTGTTACTAATGCATATCTGTGAAGAATGCAATGAGTACTGTTACAGTTTTTTGCACCATTTTTAATCCGTGCTACAACACCACTCACTTTCCCTGTCATTGCTTTTGCTCCATCGCTGCAAACTACAATACATTTTCCCCAGTTTATTTCATGCGTTGTCATAAAATTATCAATGCAGTTGAATATCTTCTCCCCCGTGGCGTTTATTTTCACATCTTCACATAAAAGCAAATCTTCTTCAATTTTTTATAAAATCATACCGAACAAAAACAAGCAAAATTGCTAACCCAGAAACGTCTGTGGACTCATCTAGTTGTATTACATAAGCGTTACACGCCTGCAACCGTGAAATAAGTTCTATTTTAATGTCATCGGCAATATCGTTAATACGCCTCTTAACAGTATTGTTAGAAAGAGACACGCTGTCAACTTTTTTACTATACTCTTCGCCCAATACACACGAAACGATATCTTGAACACAGGGTTTAATAAGTGATTCACCAATAGCATGTGCCTCGCCTGCAAGAGCAATTCGGTAAGATACTTTATAAGACGCTTTCGTAATCTTTTGATTATCTGTTTTGAATTTTTGTACCATAAAACTCTTGCAATTATTATGGCTTTCAAGTTTTCTTTCAAAAAAAGAAATATCTTTGCCTTTATCTGTTGGGTGATTTGTTTCCAAATGTCTCTGTAGTTTTGCTGGTGCTAAGGAGCTATTTGCCAATATTTTGTTGCAAAGTAAACAAACCGCATCTGGAGCCTCCTCGTCACCAGTACTAGTAAATCCAAACGACAGGTAACTAGAATCATATTTACGTCTTTTCGTTGATACCACCTGTTTAAAATTGGAAGATGGCAGAGTTGGAAGATAAGGCTGTAGCTGTACGGAACTGGAAGTTGATGGCATTGCGGGTTCCAGAATGCCTGTATCTGTAGATTCTGAGATTTCTGCACTACTACTAACAACGTCATTTTTCTTTAACGACCCATATTTTAACCATCGATCCATTATAAGGGCAATTCTTGTTTATAGAAACAAAAATGGTAAATATATTACATACTATAATAAATAAATTATAAAAACTATTTATAGTCCTACCTGATTTATAAAAGCACAAGAGGAATAAAAAAAAATTACTTTTGTTTACTTAAAAAAATTCACTTAAAAAAAGTAACAGCCTTACGATCAGACTACGAAAATTAACTGATTTCTACAGAACCGTTCGCTGACTGGGTGTTACCAATTCAATATTTTTTAAATCAGCGTGTGCCGTTTCCTATGCACACTAGATTAGTTTTTAAAAATGATAATCGGGTTAAGCGGTATCTACACGATACAACGGCTGTTCCAACGGTTGGTACAATCTTGCGACGATTGTATTGTGTGGACGCTGTGTCGAATGGAAGAAATCGCCAATTTACGGTCGTACGTACAACACAGATTGGTACAGCCGTTGAATCGTGTAGATACCGCTTAAGAGTCACGAGTCAAACGGAAATATTTTCTATATGCTCTAAAAATGTAAGTCCCCAAGTATCATAGAATTTAAAATAGGGTAAATGCTCCCGATTGGCGACTGAAAGTGGAAAAGTCATTTATATGGAAAAATGTGCTAATTTTTTAAAAAATCTTCATAATTTTTCTAATTAAAAATTTTTATAAAACTGGTAAGCAATTCTTTTGTTATTTAATTGTTTGTTTAGTTTGTTATGCTTTGCATGGTGTCCTATAAAAGTGCGTACACTTATCAATTTCTCCAAACCCAACTAAAAAATCATATAAGAGGTGAGATGTCCACTTGTCTGGCAACTATCTGCAGACTGCCATGTGGGTATGACGTGTTATGGGAGTGCGCACACTAGTCGATCAAATAGTTTGCCAAACGTGAGCCATGATAATTTGCAAACAATATCGAACATAAACTCGCTTACTCAGCGAGAGTGAAACATTATTGTTTAGGTTTGTTTATTGTGTTTTTTGTTTATGCTTGTGTTTTCAGTCGCCATTTTTAAAAATTTTAAATTACATTTGGTGGTCGAATGTAAACTTTCCGAAAAAATGCTTGTTTTTGTAATAAAATAAAATGTGTCACGCGGAACCCCTAAATTATTTCGTGGAACCCCAGGGTTCCGCGGAACACACTTTGGGAAACACTGTTTTAAGGCAATATACCTTAGATAACCCTGCACCAAAAAGAAGTTGACTTTGGTCATATCCAAGATGGTATAATTTGTCCACACTTCTGGTTGCCATTGTGTTAATTACTTTTTCACTTAGATTTAACTTCCCACACTTCAATGCTTTGAATTGTTGGAACAAATTTGATATAATAAAATTTCACTTAAGTTTTCATTGAATGATTTCACTGACGTTTACCTCAAAAACTGGTGATGATAGAAAAAAGCAATAATAGTTTTGAAATCAGCGCACCAAGATTAGTCGAAAATAATATAAATATTGCTGGGAAAATCCAAAAATAAAAATTTGTCCCCTGAGTTATTCCAGTAATTTGAGGTGAATACCTTTATTAAACTGAAAAATTTTTGGAAAAAACAAAAAAATTTTAACTGTTTCCTTATTCCAAATGGAATTGCATATGAAATTATTAAAAAAATTTTTTCTTTCATGTACTTGTGCAAACTTTAAGCATTTGATCTTGCTAAAAATTTTCACGAATTTTTTTATCATCAATTACAACAGTTTGAGCTCTTGGGTTAGACTTTTCAAAATAAGGTCCACTCTAGTATAGCTACAGAGCCAGTATGTATTATTACTACGCAGGTTTGCGAATGCATTACTAAAAATGCGTTGTTCTTTGGAAATCTCTTTTTTTTCTGTTATGCATTATATTATTTTCCATATTAAAAATATATTTTGTTAATTAAAATTGTAGTTTTAAATTACTTTTAAAATATACATATATGTATATGGGTATTTCCACAGGAAAGTCTACCGTGACCAAAAAATTAAAACTTATTAAAAACTTATTATTTTATGATATTATCTAAGAGAAACATTTTAATTTTATTAATTTAAGCAATTTGTACATAAAATTATTAACCATGATGATCACATCGTCTGCACTGTTTCACAAATGTAGTTTTTCTTTTTCGTAAGTGTTTAGTAAATGTTTCATAAACATTTTTGTTTTATTAAAAATGGAAGGCATTGGCTAAAGATAATGAAAAAATGGTTGATGCAATTAAAGGAAAATATATTGAATTTGTTTTTAATTACCTTATTACATAATTACTTAACTACCTAATTACTTAATTACCCAATTAAATTGCAATGGAAAAAACTGTCCCGTGCGACCTGTCCCGTGCGACCGAGCTTAATATTAAATTAAAAAATAAGTGTTAAATATTATTGGGTAAAATAAAAGCAATTTAAAAGAAACACCAATGCACAATATCCATAAAATAAACTCTTTGAAATATTCCTTCAGACTTCGCTGAATTCGGCGCTTGAGTTGTTGTCCTCGAAAAAAACTTCCGTTTTTGTCCCGTGCGAACCCCGTTGTTTTTGGCAATTATTTTTAAAAGGAAAAATTACCGATAATCAACCTTAGCACCACTTATAGAGCTTACTATGAGTTATAAGTTAAGACCATTATCAAAATATAAATCCGTGTTATTACTACTTTTTTTTCAATTTAACTGCGTACGACTGTCCCGTGCGAGACCATGGAAATGCCCATATGTCCCACAGGAAAAATAAATAATTAAAATTTTTTTCGATATTTATTTCCATTTATTAAACATAACTTTGAATAACATTCAGTTTTAACCAAGATAAAAACTGAACAAGAACAAAAAATTTATCACTTAAAATATCAAATGAAAACTTTTTATAAAGCAAAACAAATTTGTACATGAATTTAATTGTGAACTTTTTAGATCAAGTAAGTTTGAAGAAGGCAACAACAACAACAAATTTGTTTTTGAATAATTTTTATTTATAAGATGAAATGCTTTAAAATAGTTTTGAAAAATATAAATGAAAAAAACCAGAATTTTTCTCTATTACTGCATAAAAGGGAATTCTACGTCTATACTTACGATACTATCGACTGTGTCTTTTTTATTAAAGAAAAATCTGAAAATTTGGTTTCAGCAGCGGCTGAATTGTGAGGCAGTGTAATTAAATTTTTAACAAAATTTGTTAGTTATACATAACGGTTTTGATCCATGCCATTTTTAAAAGAAAGCAACTTTGTTCCAAAAGTCAACAATATCCATGTAGCTTTTTAGGCCAAATTTAGAAAATCGTAGTAATTTCTATTGAGTTGTTTTTTTCGTAGCAAACAAGTTCGATAACATTGGCTGCATTCTATTCGAAAAAGCGCCCAGTTAGTGAAGTAGCATAAAATATTTTCGCTATATAAGATTGCGACCGCTGCGGGAACATGTTCTGTGAACGCATACCACTTAGCCCGAAAGTTGTGTAACAGTTCTTTCCGCTGAATGTAGCCCTTGAAAAAGTCCGGTAATTTTAACAATTTTTTGCAAGCAACACAAAACAGTGTATCTTTTAACGTAGAGTGATAAAACATTTTTAAAAAAAAATTTTGTTTTGTTTTGTCACTGAAAAAATTTACCAAAATGAAATTAAATTTCATGTTTTCACATCAAAAAAAAAAATTACCAGTTTCGGTAAAATTTTAACATTTTGGCAACGCTGATTACAACATGTACCAAGCGTTGTAACAAGCGCACACGCGCACAAGTTAGCGAAAATAATATGAAAAAAATGAACTTTGATGCTAATTCGGCTGAGAGGTGGATAGCGAAAGAATTATACACGATTAAGATGATCCCATATTAAAAGTAATTTTATTACATAAAGTAGTTTAAATAATATATCGAGATTGTCAATGTTCATAAATTTTGATAAGAAAGAGATGTTGGGTCCTTTGTTCACAAATGTTATTTTTGAGACTTGATTATTTTGTAAAATATATAAGAAATAACATAATGGAAAGAATAAATTTCGCCAAAAAATCAGGGTTTAAAAAACTACTAAAAATTTAACTGCTTTTGCTTTCGCTTTGCTATGCTGTGAGTGAATCA
Source organism: Dichetophora obliterata (assembly GCA_963920525.1). NCBI lineage: Eukaryota > Metazoa > Arthropoda > Insecta > Diptera > Sciomyzidae > Dichetophora > Dichetophora obliterata. Next base: position 141,446,912 of record OY986435.1, on the reverse strand, counting down.
AACAGCAATAGCCATAGCAGTAGCCCTATCTTCAAAATATAACTACTCATTTCGCTTTGCTGTGTATGTATTTCCTCAAAAGCAAAGCAAAGCAAAAGCAATAGCACAAAATAGATTTTGTTAAGCTGTGTATTGCTACGGCAGGTTTTCATTTCATTTTGGTTTTTCTATGTGTGGCAGCTCAGCAAAAGCAATAGCACAAAAAGGAATTTGTTAGGCTGTGTAGTGCTACGACAGTCCTACGAAATGATCTTATCTTAAACATGCAATAAGTTACCACCGCATAATATGTATTTTTAAGAGTTTTAAACATCATTTATCAGTGTTGGGGGTCGTTGATTTCGAATTCGAAGTCAGAGCTTTAAAATTCAATATGGTTAATAGGGTTGCCACCCAATATTTTTATTTTTACGAATTCGGTGGTGGCGCGAACTAAAGCGTAAAAATGGGTCGCTGAATTCGAATCCGCACGCAGAGAAAAGACATGGTTGAGACATGATTACTGCAATAATAATTTTTTTACTAAAATTATTGTATTATTTCTGCAAACACAAATTTTTGCCTTATTAAAGTCATTATTTACTAATGGTGGTGCCAAAAATAACATTATAGTTGAAATTACAACATCATTGAAATCGTCAACATACTATGATTGCCTCAACTATTAGTTGCAACAAAAATGCAGTAGTTCTGTCAATCATGATAAATTTGAATATTATTATAGAGACAAACATATTAGAATTTTGAATGTTTGTCTGAACTATTCTTTGATTGTTGGCAAACGAAGCAGAACATAACCAAACATCGAAAGAATTTATTGTGTCTGAACAGTTTGCAGGAAAACCTTTCACTTTATTCAGACAAAATAAGTTTATCGATTCCTGGATGTGCCATTTCATTTGTCAACTGTTCAATTATTGTGTTTTGTTTTAAATCGCCTTATCCTAAAAACAGCACGCAGAAAAGTGACATTTTCGACTTTAATTGTAGCAAACATATTTCTATTTACCGTAAATATATTTCACAATTCTGACCATATTTTGTTTATCACACATAATGCTTTAAATGTACTTAATGCACTTAATGTACCATGTTTATGAATGGCATTAGTCAGGCGAGCGGTAGTAGCGGCTGTGGCCTACTTGTAGTGTGCTCGGACCCCAGCTCGGACAGAAAATTTTATCAAAAAGATTTTTCAATTGAATTAATATTTCTGTTCAGCCCAGACAATGGCAAACCTCTGGAGATATCTTATTTAATAGCTGAGGAAATTGGAGTGCATTAAAATAAAAAAAAATTAAATAATTGTTTCAATAATATTCTGGATATTAAAAATAAATTCATAATATAGTTGTTGCAATCTTTCTATTTTTGACCCAATAAGAGAATAATGATTGTTGCAATAATATTTTGGTTCCTACAAAGAAGTTTCTTTTCTAAATATAGTTGTTGTAATCATTTTATCATGATGAAAGGAAATATTATATGTTTAAGAACATGTTAGCAACAATCATAATCCGAATCATACTTTGATCCTATTAAAACATGGTTGTTGCAACTATGTTTTTTCTCTGCATGCGTGGTCTGAATTTCAAAATTGTGAAATTTTTTAATAATAGGGCTGCCACCTAATAATAAGTATTTTTAGAGTTTTAAACATCATTTAACAGTGTTGGGGGGGGGGTCGGATTCAGCGACCCATTTTTACCATTTAGTTCGCGATACCATCGATTTCGTAAAATTAAAAAAATAGTTGCCATGGAATTAGCTTGGAATTTCAAAACTCTGACTTCGGTTTCGAAATCAACGACCCCCAACACTGATAAATTATGTTTAAAACTCTTAAAAATACATATTATTAGGTTTAAAACCCTATTATTTCCAAATTACATAATTTTAAAATTCTGACCACGGATTCGGATTCAGCGACCCGAATTCGTATTAAATAAAAAAAATGGAGCGATTTGATTTTTTATTTTTATCAATTTTTAAAATTCTGACTTCAGATTCAAAATCAGCGACAGTTGCTTTTGCTGTTTTGCTGTAAGTAATTTAAACCCTGCATAAATCATAGGGCCAAAAACTGACAATACCTGTTAACCACTTTTTGCTCAAAACTGGAAGAATTTTTGCAAATATATGCTATGTCACATAAAAGGTTGTCAGAAATGCAATTTTTGCTTGATTTTCTTTTTACAACAATAGCAACTTTTGTGCAAATTTTGAATGAAAAGCTAATATTTTGACCTTTTTTGAATAAAGATATATAGATATACATACACTGACATAACGGTACAGCTCAAACTATTTTTGTTAAGTCTCTTTATTGAACTCCTGAACAAAAAAAGAAATTAAATTAAATATATTTAAAAACAGCGGCATCTCCGCTCAAATCAAAACTTTGATTTTAAGCCGTTTTATCTCATTCTTAGACTACAATGTTTTATGAAAGAGTCGATGTACTAAAAATGTAATAATTTTTCTGAAGGTTTCTCTTCTACCGTGCGTGGCGGCTACTCACATTTTTTTTTTGTTTCATCAAGTTTCAAATCACAACGGCGCTTAAGAAGTTTCACTTCAAATATACGTTATTTTTTTAAAATTGGTTATTTTGAACAAAATTATTAGCTACTTCATTCAAAGAAAACACAAAAAATATATTCATTATAAGTCGATTTGTCTAACAAACCACGTCCAGGGTTAACCTGATATAAAAATGATAAAAATAATACTAATACCGCATACAGTTAAATCAGTTACTAATTTATCAGTTACACTAATTAAAAATTTAACACACACCATCCTAGTTCCAACTTTTTTTGTTTTTTCGATTGAATTGTTGCGGCCAATTTCAATACAAGTGTGCTTGTTTTGTAAACAGGTGTGGTAAAAAGAAATGCATTAATTTAACATTAGGTGGCCGTGCCACCGATCCGATTTGATCACACTTTATAAGAATAGTTATCTTATCAAAAAGTATTTCCAGAAAGTGCGATCAAATCGAATAAATATTATCTAAATCGATAATCTGGTATATTGCTTAATAAATTTATTCCAGAGGAATAAAATTTAGTGCAACTAGTTTTTTTGGAACATTTCAAGAATAACGACAGCTCTAATTTAAATTTTTTTTTTTGCAGATTATATGGAAAAAATTTCAGGCAGCTCGAAATTGGCTTAGAAGGTATAGGTATAGACAATTGAAAAAATGGCCCACAAATCTTGCTATTTTTTTAAATTTTTTTTTTTTAAATTTTTAACCACACTTTATGGGTATCATAAGAAAGGTAACTGTCTTCTTTTAATATTTTTTGTTGGATTATACGGATTTTAACCTCCTAAATCCAAATCTGGAAAAATTTCAGGCTGCTCGTAATTGGTTTAGAAGTTATAGTTCCGCACTATGGGTATTAAAAAAAAGGTAATGCGAATACCTATTCAACAAGGTATCAAACATGAAAATGCATGCATAACTTTAAAATATATAAACATTTTTAATTTAGTGCTTTCGTAAAAGGGAAACCAATAGTTTTTCAGACAAATTGTAAATATAAGAACAGGAATATCTTAAAAAGTTATGAATGGATTTGCATGTTTGATACCTCGTTGAATAGGTACTCGCATTATCTTTCTTTTGATACCCATTATGCGGAACACTGAAAAAAGCAGCAAGATTAGTGGGCCATAACTTCTAAACCAATTGCGAGCGGCCTGAAATTTTTCCAGATTTGGATTTATTAGGTTAAAGTACGTATAATCCAACAAAAAAATATTAAAAAAGAGAGTTATCGCTATTCTTGAATTATACCGTTTTTTCTAACAACTACTAAGTTGGTGCGAAAATAAACCGAATCAGCCAACTAATACGCCCAGGTTTTATATAACTGAAATCGGAAAGTTAATATATTTCCCCAAAAAAGTATCCTAGAGCAATACAATTTGGTGCACCTAGTTCTTTTATAGCAAAAACTATTTTTAATCTTAATTTTACACAGTTTTCATCTCTCTGTCGCAATTGGGTTTTGACCTTTGAACCTCTCTAGAAAAAGCATTTTAAATAACAGTCTCAAGATTTTTGGTCGTTGAAAAGATATTAAAACGAACTTTCTGACATTTTATTTTTTGGTTGAGAAGAACCCTTTTTGGAGTTTCAAAAGATAACCTTCAAATTTAAAATGTTAAAAAATTGAAATATTGAATTAAATTTAGTTTTAACTAACATAAAAATAAACTAGAACAACAAATTCATCATCAAAAATATAAAACAAAAAGTTATGATACAAAATAAATTTGTTTTTAAATAATTTTTGCTTAGACTATGAAATGTTTTCAAAATAATTTTAAAAAACGTATGCCAAAAAAACAGAATTTTTCTCCATTTCTGTATAAAAAAGAGTGATACTTTCGAAAGAGTGTGGTGTTTTTTGTGGAAAAGTGTTTTTTAATGATTTTATTTAGTTTTATCCAGTTGGCTTAAAAATATGTGTATTTGGACCATATATGTAGACTTATAGTTTTCTAAAATTATTGATATAGTTTTTAAACTCAGTTCATTCATATTCAGTTTCTAAATATGAACTCGCTGTCAAAAAATCCATCAATGTGCCGATACCATATGTAATAACGAAAGTGATGTACATTTAACCTTGTATTCTGTAAAGGGTACACAGCTACAGAGTTTTCAAATGACTGTATCAAATTTTAATATTATACGCTAATAAAACATAACAAGCGTATAATTTTAATATTATACGCTAACGAAAAGTAACTAGGATGGAAAAGGCCTCAGCTTACAGCTAAACAACACATTTTATAGAATTCGTGTCATTTATTAATATTTTTTTATGTTGATATTCCGAATTTAATTGAAATATTTTTGCAGTTTTAATAGAGATTTGCAACAGAAAATCAACTTTGCCACATATATTCTGTTTATTTAAATATTATATGGTGTGAATTTGAATGAATTGGTTCATAAATAAAATTTTTCGGACAAAATCGCACCACACCAACATATGGTATGAATGAATATAAGGTCGATATCTTCAGTGGTTCAGCCATGGTCAAAAAATACTTATCTACTTTATTTACTTCATGATCATGAAAAAATCATAGAATGGTGGACGAATGACGGTACCAGTTCGATGTAATGACACTGATAAACAGCGATAAGCTATTCTTTAACTCTACTTTGATAACCTTATTAGAAGTCGCTCAAAAGTTAACCATACGTCTATAAGACGTGTCGTTGTTTTCGTGGCTTAATGTTATGTTAATAGCAATTAAGCAATTTTTTTAATTACATGACTTTATAACATATTGCCATGTTATTCAAACACATTTTATTATAGTTTTTTTATTTATAAATACAAATAAAAACTTACAGTAAAATCATTTCACGAGAGAGAGACCAAAATATTTAAAAAGCATACGTCTCGCAGACGTAGGTTATCAAAGCAGGGTTAATAAGTGCGCTCATTTAACCCTAGGTTAATATCAGCACTCTAGAAGGCGGTAGCATAACCTACTGGGTTTAAGTAGACCTATCTAAAGAAAAGGAGAGATGTGGCCGGTTCTTTCATATTTTTGACACAGGCAGGTATGATATTTGCAGGTATGATAATCATTTGTAGTTTCTCTTCATTTTTCCCATCATTTCCCCCACGCAATAAGAAAAAAAAATTTAAAACCTATACACAACTTGCGCACTGAAAATACTAAGATCATAAACAAAAATAAAGAAAAACGACATATTGCACACTAATAGTTGTTGACATAGTGAGCACGGAACACATCGTCTAAAGCGTCACGCAAGAATTCATGATCGTTTAATGATATATGATGATATGTTTTCGGAGTTGCTTAGCACGAATCTAGCATTAGTTAAAAAAAAATACATTAAAAGAAGTTACAGATAAAGTGGCGAAAATGTGAATAGATCGAGTTTCAGCCATAAAAATGGTCAAAAATCTAAGATTTTTTTCGAAAATCTGACTTTTCCATCGTAGTTATTGGAAAATTGTACGTTAAATTTAAGTTATACAAAAATCAAAAATTAGCAATAAAATATTAAGACTTATCGTCAAATAAAAGACTCCAGCTGATGGACTTCTTTGAAGCCTTGCCAGTGGAAGATCGTGCCCAATTTTAAAAAATCGCCTTCCCCCTTCAATGCAATACCATTTTTTTGTTTGGGCCACTCTAATATACATGTTTAAACTCAAAATGAGAATTGTCAGGCCCAGTTTCCCATTCTAAGGTTAAAGAAGTCTTAAAGAAAGTAATACAATGGACAAATACAACAACAAAAAATATCTTCACTGAGTAACGAAATTAATTTAACCAAAATTAATACCGATGTGAAGGGTATTCTTTCCAAATAAGTACATTAAAACACGGCAAACGGATTTAAAGAAAAAAAGGGCAAACTAGTGAAACTGCAGAAATCGTAGATAGAAAGCCAGCGACAACAGCAGAGATACAGTCAGACATCAGGATCAAAACCAGACAAAAAGTACTAAGTATAATGCATAAACAAAAGGCATGCAAGCACCGTCACGAATATTTTGAAAATAATGAAAGAATAAACAAAAATAGTGTAAAAACAGAAACAATAAATTCGCCAAAATATCTGAAAGGATAGCAGCGAAACAACATCATCAGTCATCACCCTTACGAAAACTTACTAGAAAATGGGGATGAAAATCAACGAAAAATAATAAAATGGAACAGTGTGGAAAAAAGTGTGTTATAAAGCAGTAAACGATTTCAATGCTTGGTCAAGTTGGGTTTCATGCATGCAATAAGAAGTTTATGCTTAAGCTTACGAATCGTCAAAATTGGAATTGGAATGGAAGACTATAACAAGAAAATATTAAATAATAGTAACATATTATTTTCACGTTCATATTGGAGCTATGTTTACACCCAAAAAATCTACGTATTATGTACGAAATAATTATTACATTTGAAAAAATTTGTTGTTTTTTCAGCCAACGAAGACTTTGTGTATATTACAAATAATCGTTTGTACAATGTACAGAAGAAAAATTGTACAATAAACGCATTCGCTTCATCTACAAAAATAAATTATAAAAAATCACGAATGCATTTATAAAATGTAAAAATTCGTTCGTTTAATAACGATAGTAATATGAATAATTTTTCTTGGTATATACTGGGAAAGTCAATTTTATTTCCGTGATTCCGGGTTTTTTAAATAAAAAAATTTCTATTACAAATATTCATGTAAATACAACCATTTCAATTTAAGTTGATAGTAATATAGAATTGCAGGATGAGTGTTAATCACTGGAGAAAAAACCTTGCAAAGTTTTAGAAAAATTTTCAACATCGTGAAGGCAGCTATATATTTCAAAATTATCAGATATACTGACTTAGGAAATAATTTTTTTTTGTAGTGAATGCAATCGTGATCGAAACTTACAAATTACTCTTAATTATCGTACAACTCTTTCTCCAACTAGCATAGTATCAGAACGGTGCTGGTCATCAGCGCGTTGTATTTGAACTATTAACTACACGCTCAGAAATCTTGGATTAAATTCTAATAAAAACTGTATTGTATATATGACCACACCAGAATTGCATTAGAATCTAGTATATGTCAAATATTAAAATTGAATTCTAATCCCATAATACTAAATTCTAATACAGAATTGGAATAGAAACTAAGTTTAGAACAATACTATTCTGGTTTATATTTTAATACATTTGTAATCAAGTGTAATACTCCAGTTATTAAAAAGTAATACGAATAAAAAATTTGTATTAAATATTAATACAAATTGTATTAAATAGTAAAACAAATTGTATCAAATTGTATTAAATAGTAATACAGATTGTATTAAACAGTAATACAAGATGTATAACATTTAATACATATTGTCCTGAAAAGGTGAAAGGAAAAATCAACATTTATGGAATAAATTTATAGAACATTTATGGAATAAAGCTGTAAATCTTTTATATGTTTACTTACTTTTAAAGTTCCAAGTGAAATAAAAAGAAAATATTTGGTCAACCAATAACAAAATATTTATTCATTTAAAGTTTCTTTTATAACATACGGTTTTTCGTTAACAAAAACTATTTCCTTAGGTTTTATTTTGACATTGTCAGATTTCAGAATCAGACTGACAATTTGACAGATGCTTGATAGATTTTTTAATATACTACTTGAAAGTATAAGTTTTAATCAAAAATATATTAAAAAATGCAGGATTCCAACGCTTGGCTTAAAATTAATTCCAAGATTTCTGAGCGTGTATTGGGAACGTTACTATTCAAATAAAATAACTATCCAGTTTGATATATTTTATTTATATATAGCATAAAAAAATTTAACTTGCATTTTGAGCTTCTTCCATTTTTTGAATTAAAAAATAACTGGCAGCCGATCATTTGTTTATGGAACTTTAAAAACCACTTTCATTAAGCATATCATTGGGCTACATAAATTACAACACTTTTGGTTTTTTGAAATTTCATGTTAAATAACAAAAAATATAAAAACCGCTCGGTTAAGTGTGATATCAATACCAGGGGTTTTTTAACTACGCTGAAAATAACGTAATTGTGAATACCTTTAATGTGTTTTGTTGTTTTTGTTGCTTTATAAATGAATTAATTTACATTTTTTAGTTTCAAGTAATATATAATAAAAAATTGTATTAAAACGTTTTGAATTATTTACTTCTTAAAGTTTTTAATCCCAATCTAGTCCCGGGATACCGGGATGAGATTTTCAATCCCGGGATCGAGAAAAGGTTCCGGGATTGGACTTCCCTACTGGACAGCCTATTTTGAATTTTTTATATTTTTGTGGCTGTATTTAGCTTAAAAAATGATTTGGAAAAATAAATTATCTTAAGTTTTGCGTTATTCTAAAGAATACTTGGAGTGGTTGATTTTTACAAATTTTTGGTTATATCAACAAAAAAGGAGCAGTGAATTAGAAATATTTCGAAGATAACGAATAACAAAAGAACCCTTGTTCACAAGATTGGAAGGAGCTTCGGACACCACAAAAATATTACCACATAACTTTTGCTGTCGCTGATAAAGGATTTTACCATATAACGCAAGGAAATCGTAATCCAAATCGGGTTTGCTTGCTGGGAAAAATACTGCTATTGAATTTGCAAAATAATTGGTCATGTCATAAGTTTAATCAAGCTAAGCCATAGTCAAGCAAGTCATAGCCAAGTCAGTGTGAATATCCGTGATTTGTTTAATTTATTCCTGTATAATTTACGTTAAAAGTACCATTCCTTTTTTCAAATTAATTTTTTTTTTAATAATATGTACCTATATGTGTTTACCCTTCGGCTAGCTGTAATTTTTTTAAACAAGTGCCTTTTTTGGGCAAAAACAAATTTTTGTGTGGAAAAGTTTTTTGTTTCTATGAATTGTCAAAAACAAAAAAATGCCAAAAATAATGCTCTAAAAATTATCTTTATAACTATTTGTATAAAAAACTTTTAAAAAATTTTTTAAAAATTTTGGTAAATTTTAGTTCAAATCACTCCACGTTAACTAATATAGTCCAATTTTGGTAAGACTTAATGTTTTGGAAGGGTATTCAGATACATTATTAAAAAAAAATATAAGAAATAGTAACGGCACCAATTGAGAACGAGGATCCTTTGTCCATCCTAAATGGGTTAACTATACTTCAAAATGTACTAGTAATCCCCAGAGAATGTTATTACAATTCTAATGGTGGCAAAATTGTCACAATATGACTATAAATGGCGTAGTTATGGCGATTGAAGTCGAAATGTATCCAAAAAAAGTCACAAAAAATCGCAAAAAGAATCCTAAACGAGCAGATTTCAAACAGTTGTTTTTTGCCCAAAAAAATAACTTTTAAAAAATTCCAGATAGCTTAACGGTTAACACATAGCGAAATCCTTTCGTGGAGGGTATAACATTGAGCCAAGGAATATTTTTAACCAAGTTTATCAAACACATTCTTTTTTTGTATGGAGACCGACCCGGCCTAATATATATGAGTATTTCCGCAGAAAAGTCTACCGTGACCAGAAAATGAAAACTTATTAAAAAAGTATTATTCATAATTATCTAAGAGAAACATTTTAATTTTATTAATTGAAGCAATTTATACATAAATTAATTTACCATGATGATACAATCGTCTGCACAATAAAGATTTTCTTTTTCGTAAATGTTTTGTAAATTTTTTTGTTTTGGTAAAAATGGAAGGCATTGGCTAAAGATAATGAAAATAGAAAAATAGAAAGAAAAATAGATTAAATTTGTTTTTTAATTACTAAATTACAAAATTACTTAACTACCTTATTACTTCATCACTCAATTGAAGTACAATGGAAATTTAAGTAACTTAACGCAAGTAACGCCAGATCAAAAAGCCTAATAAAAAAAAAGTCATTGTTTCTACTAAATAAAGTGCTACTTAATTACTACGCAAATATAAAAAACTCTTTTAAAAATTAGACTTTTTCATTACTGTTTTTAATATATCTTTGTACGAATCGTACGTAACGCCATATTGGAAATATTCATATGTGGTCTTTCACTTTTGCTCATATTTCGGTAAAAATATGCAATAATGGAAAATTTCGTTCTGCATTTCATAGAGCTAGCTAATTTATTAATTTTATAATTTACTTTTTTATATTGCTTATGGTTTCGGAATTATAAGAGTTTGAAGAGGACTATCATGTTACATGATTTTGAAAGTGTGTTAAGAAGTTATTGTGCAATTTCAAAAATTTGCTCTTTTACTGAAGCAACTACCGTGATTTTTTAGTATGTCAGAGGAAAAAATTTGCAAAAATTCGAGACTGGTTACGAAATTTTAAATTTTACCATCCATGGTTTTGTCGCTGTAGTTGTTTGGGTTACTCCAAATATGGAAATGCAGCTTATTGAAAGTTTTTTTTAAAAGATCAAAGAATCAAGGCTTATACAAACATGGTTTCGTCTTTGACCTGAAAGGAAAGGGATAGATTATTTAGAGGAATTGATTGGAACCATACGTGATTTATTGATTAGGTGAAACAACCGTGAAAGACAATTTGAATTGCTTTTAATAGAGGCTAGTGTTATGCCCTAACCTCGGCAAGCATTTCCAGCCCTTAGCATTAGTTCCTGTCCATTAATTCCACATTTTTCACAATTTAGTTGTGGATTTTTAGTTTTCCATGATTCTTAAATATACCTCTGGGTTGATAGTCTAGCGCACTGTCCACTAGACTACAAAGGCCGACTAAGTTAGTCTAGTTCTGCGTTTTCCTTAGCTCTGCTTATGGCAGCATTGCATCACAGCCTCTTCGTAACTTACGGCACAAAAAGTTTTTATTAAAAAATTTTCCTACCCCTTTCATTGTGACTCTTTACGTTAAATTACATTTTTTAAAATTCTGACCCGAGGAGAAGTTTTAAGTCAATTGTTTAAGTAATTTTGTGAATTTTTTGTGAATATCTTAATATTTATTTTTTTAAGTTCTTACAAAATTTTTTCATAAGGTGTTTATTTTATAATTAATATTTTAGCTTTAATATGCATAAATTTTTGAAATTCTGGCCATGAATACAAGCACTGAAAACCTTTTCAACGATAACTCGTTGGTTGTTTTAATTTTAGTGAAAATAAATTAAAAAAATTCACGAAAACAGCATTATCTTTAACGCAGTTGCAAGACTTTTAAATTTTTTAATGCAAATTTGAGGAGGCTTTTTCGGCCTTTAATATTTGACAGTTTATTTATTTAACAACAAGGTTTTTGCAAAATGTTTTAGCTCACAAATGTTTGGCTCGTAATAGCCAAAATATTTTGGGAATCGTTCTAAAATAGACCAAGGTTAATTTTTAAAGGGGTACAAATGATTTTTTTATCTAATGGTAGTCGAGGCACCTTAATATATTTACTTAGGGTGCAGCATTTCGGTGGAAGAAGCGTTTCGGTGGGTGAAACGTTTCACCTGTGAAATTTTGACGGCGCGCTTTCATATAACCAAGTGTCATGCCGTGTTTTATGCCAACCACTCAACACAAATTCATGGTAAATATATCAGTCGTGTTGGTTTAATGTTGTTCTTAAAAAATATGAAGTGTTTGTTAAATATCTATCGAGTGGACAAAAACTGAGAGTTTAATAATTGGTCGCAAATATTCAGTACTGATCTCAATAATTGAGTAACCAAAAACCTATAAAAAATTGTGTATCTACTTTATTTAACAATTTAAAAAAAAAATTTATCAAATGTGTCCCGTGGAAGGGGCACCCTTGACTTTTGAAGGGGAGCATTTGACAAGTATGTTTATTCTCATTAAGAACTCGAAATACCAGCTGATAAAAAGTTTATACTGAAACTACATAATATTATTCAAACAAAAATTTAATACATTTGTGTATTTGTATATTGTTAGCAATAAAAAAATGTAATAAAGTAAAAAAAGTAAAAGTAATGCGAACATATTTATCACAGGTTGTTTATGCTCAAGAACACCAATCAAATGCACTTATTTTAAATAATACTTTCCAACATTTATTTTAAAAATGTACTTTGTGCGGCATCGTGATGTGAAAGATGGATGTTGAGGATACCGGCAACTTTAATTCAATTTCGTTGCGTAAAGTAAGAGCGATATCCTCAACAACCTTGTCAAAAGTGTTCCTTTTAAAAACGTCAATTGTGCCTCATACGCTCTCGGCGACATTTATATATTTTTTCCTTTTTAATAAGTTATATTAAGATTCATCTGGATATATAAATAAATAAAGAGTTATTCTTACCTTTTTTAATAAAGTACTTTGATATAACAGCTAAGATCACTTTGAAAAATCCTTACGTATATATACCATAAAATTATATCAGCGCAACAAAAAAAAGACATAGTTTCGATAGTATCGTGAGTATAGACGTAGAATTCCTTTTTATATAGTAATAGAGAAAAATTCTGGTTTTTTTTTTCATTTATATTTTTCAAAACTATTTTAAAACATTTCATCTTCTAAATAAAAATTATTCAAAAACATATTTGTTGTTGATGTTCTTCTTTAAACTTACTTGATCTAATTAAATTCATGTAAAAATTTGTTTTGTTTTATAAAAAGCTTTCGATTGATATTTTTAGTGATGAGTTTGTTGTTAATTTTTTATGTTGGTTAAAAGTAAATGTAATTCAAAGTTATGTTTAATAAATAATTGTATGTTTTACATACATATTAATAAAAACAACAACAACAGCATAAGCAGCACAACAGCGAACGACGTGAGTACGAATCAAACAAGCAAACACAACAACAACAACAACCTTAAAACAGCTACTGCAGCTAAGCAGCTTGTGCATTTCTCATACGAATATATGAATTTTCATCTTCTTTGCTATTTTATTAGATATTCGTTTTATTCCCACTAAAACTGATATTTTGGCATTTTTTTTCTTTGTACGATGAATATTAAAGGCTGTAGGTATACCCCAAAGTGTCAAATATCACTTTGAAAAAATTCGTGAAAATGACCCCCATACAAACCGCGCTGTACGACGTAATTCTACGTCAAAATTCGTTAGAGCAATTAATTGTTCTAACCTGACCTAAAGCTCAATACACGATTTTAAACTATCAAACAACTAGAATTTGTATTTAAAATCAAGAATGATTTAAACTATCAAACTTTTAGAATTTGTATTTAAATCATAGAAAATCAACATTAATATACAACTTAATAAATGGCACGCTTATATGAAACACACAATGCATAGTTTGCTGACAACGAAACGGTCCGCTTCAGTGCAGCCGATTGGCTATCTGGGAAAAAAAGCAACTCATGTGTATTTATATATGTATGTTTTACATACATATTAATAAAAACAACAACAACAAAAGCAGCACAACAACGAACGACGTAATAACGAACCACACAAGCAAACACAACAACAACAACAACCTTAAAAGCAGCATAAGCAGAACTGCAGCTAAGCAGCTTGTGCATTACTCATACGAATATATGAATTTTTCATCTTCTTAGATTTTGCTATTTTATTAGATATTCGTTTTATTCCCACTAAAACTGATATTTTGGCATTTTTTTTTCTTTGTACGATGAATATTAAAGGCTGTAGGTATACCATAAAGTGTCAAATATCACTTTGAAAAAATTCGTGAAAATGACCCCCATACAAACCGCGCTGTAAGACGTAATTCTACGTCAAAACATGAGTTGCTTTTTTCGAGTTATGTAAAAGTGTCCAACTCTGTGACACTTCGTGAAATCACATGCTGCCAAATTGCACAAATAAAATTTATTAATATTATGGTGCGTCCACATCGAAAACGCTAAAGTCAAATGTGCCCCAAAGTCAAATGTACCCCACTTTCCCCTATTAGAGTTTCTTGCTGACTTAGGAGCCTGCCCGAGACCATTAAACCGAATTATGTTTATGATTATACATGAAAACGGAAAGATTCTTTGGGTGAAACGCTTCACCCAACCATTTTTCTACAATCGAAAAACGAACATTTTCAAAGTATCCCCATATTTTTTTTGCCGAAATATAAAATTTTCAAATCGGAGCGGATAGAAATTAATGCTTAAGCCAAAAATCATTCACAAATTATAATTTTAGAGGGAGCTGTGCCTTAAAAAAAAACCAAACGTTTCAACCCACCGCACCCTACATATATAAAAAACTTAACTTGAAAATGAAATGAAAAACTTGTACATTTTAATTTTTATTTTTGAATAAATCAAATGTTCATTAAAATCCCCCCGATGGATCAATCCTGGCTACGGCACTGACTTTACCAGTTCTTAGCCGATCGTTAGATAGATCTCAAAAAGGAAAACAATTTGTTCTAAGAGCGTTTTTACCTCCGATTTCATCTTTGACTAGATATTTAAATTTTTCGTCTTTTTTCTGTCATTACCCCCAAAACTTTAATTTTTTATATAATTTTATTATATTTTAAGCTTACATTTTATTATATTTTAAGTTTTAATTTGTTAAATGTTAAATGGTAGGTAAATATATCTGTGTTTTGTGTAAAATGTAAAATTGTGACATGTTATGTATTTTTCAAGTCACCGAGGAAGGCTTAAACATTAAGTCGAAATATCGGACAAAATAATAATAAAGAAAATACAATTTTGTGTTTCTTTCATTCGGCCAAGGCCCAAAAACAACAACATTAAACATAGAAGGCCGAATTAGTTCAAAATTTTTTTATGAAAATGAAAATTTTTATAAATCATTATACTTTTGTAAGGAAAGTTTTTAATTTCATTCGTAGGGAAAAACATGACAGCTAATTAACGTTTCAGTGAAGTTTGTCTTCATTCTTGGTTGGCACCATGAAATGTCTACTTAACATATTTTTAAAACACAACTAGTTATCGAACTTGTTTTGCTACATTCCGAATTTTGTCTTCCAAAAACAAATATAACAACTTTTATGTAATACTATTATAATAATAATAAATAATATAATAACCCCATTATCAAGATCGCAAGATCTTTTCTTTTTTGTGCAAAACTTAGAATTAATACCATATATACACATACAAAATTTTATCATTGTAGTTAAAGTTTAAGCCTTTAAATTTGCGTTTTCGTCAGGATTGTATGGGGGGTGGGCGTGTCCTTTGACGGATTCCAAAAATATTTAATGGAGCATATTCTTGCATGTGACTTCACGTAATTATGAGTACCAAATTTTATTTTCTATATCTGTACTCCATGCTATTATATAAAAATGAAACTTTTAAAAAGTTAGCATGTTTGTGGCTGCCGGTAAACTCAACAACCGCTGAACGGATTTATGTCAAATTTTCACTATTCAAATCAAAATTAATCATAGGTGGTTCATGTAAGCTCAAAATTTTGATTTATATAAAAGCGAACAAGTAATTGACTGAGAAACTGGCTTAAATCCCAATTTTTGGTAAAATTCGGTACATTTTCCCATTTCCTGCCTTTACAGTAAAATATATCTAAAAATGATGTATGAACATATGAAAGATCTTTCTGATTCCAATAAAAAATTCACAGGTGATATGCATCACAGGTGATCAATGGTTTTGTCGTAAAATTGACATTTTAATAAAAAATTAAATCATGCAAGCAGTTCGTTTGTTGATTGACTTTGATGCTGTTACTGCTTGCAGCTTTCGGTTTCGGTTTTGGTTCCGTTGTTGCGTGTTCCTTTGTAACTACAACAACAACTGTGCGTGGATGCAAAGAGAACAACGTGTGTAGTTTTTATTGCATTAACTTAACAAACCAGGAAATAAAGCAATTGTTGATCAAAATAATAAGTGACACATTTTCATTGTAATATTTTGTTTGGCAAATACAATTTTAAGACTTATTGAGAATTCATAAATTGTAAATAGAGTTTTAGCAATTCATTAATGTGGTTAAATGATTTCATATTGTTTGAATGCAATTCTTTTAAAATAAAATTTTTAAATATGTATGCATATGTACACATATAAAAATATTTAAATATGTTCAACAATACGTTTGTTGAAGCATAAATTGAGTGTTGCTTTAGCTTTATGATTGTACAAATATTTAATAAGCCCAACCTTAGTATAAATACCAATACTAATACCAAAAATTTTAAATAGGAACCTATTTTGGAAATCTTATCGTATTCTCTTTATGTATTGTCAATAAAAAATTTAAATTTCCATACAAATTTCATATTCAAATTTTAAAATATTTTTAACTTATTTGAATGTTGAGCCTATTACATTCTCTTTTTTACATAACGCAAAAGTGGGTGAATTTGCATAAAGCTGGATGACTAAAAGAAGGGAATTTAATAACTTTAAAATATCATAGTACATTTTATCAAGTTATATGCAAAATAATTAGAATTTAACTTGAAGGATCCGAGCTTCTTATGATCAATTGTGTTGAGTCTGTGTGTATTTTTAAATGTGTGTACATTGATTCAAAAACAGCACCCTCAAATTTTAAGCCAACTCTAAGGCTACGTTTTCAGAAGATTTATTAAAAAAAAAGAAAACTTACCAAGCTTTATTTTTTAAATAAAAAAAACTACTGAAATGCATATATGATGAAAGAAATTTGGCAAAAAAAAAGGTAGAAAGGAGTCATGCCTTAGTTTGTGCTCTAGTATTATATGTTTTTAGTTTTTTCCATATACTGGAAAATTTAAAAAGGTTTCGAATTCGAGTCAACGCGATCATTTTCCTATATTAAATTTTTTTCTAATCGTTGTGAACCGAAGGACTTAAACGCTACAAGTTACTTCGTTGTATTCCACATTAATTTCAGGCCCGTGTTATGGTCTTGCCTAAGCCAATTCAAATTTTTTTAAATCATCACAAATTCTCACAATACAACTGCTTAATATACAGGGTCCGCCATCTAACGTTTTTTTTCAACTAGTGCTTATTTCGTGAATGGTAACACTTAGCTCATGTCTGATTTAACAGATAATTAGTTTTGTCCTTCCGCTGAACGAATATGGTTGTGTATACGCTTGAACAACGCTGGGAAATATTGCAACATTACTTTGAAAATCATGGTAATGTTGCAGAATGTGTGCGAAAATTGCGTATGGATTTTGGAAGAAGAGAAGCACCGTCAGCTCCGTATGTTCGTTATCTTGTGAAAAAAGTGAAAGGAACTGGCATCCTCATCGATAAACCAAAGCGTGAAAAGCCAAAAGCAGTGCGTACACCCGAGAATATTGCTGCTGTGGCAGAAAGTGTGCGTGAAGCGCCATCAACATCAATTCACCGTCGTTCTCAACAATTGAATATTTCGGAGACATCATTGACACGAATTTTGCATAAAGACCTTGGTATGACGCCATACAAAGTCCAATTGGTGCAGGAGTTGAAGCCAACTGACCATCCAATGCGTTTTCGCTTCGCTAAGTGGGCCTGCGATCGACTTACAGAAGATGCCGATTTTGCCAAAAAAATCATCTTTTCAGATGAAGCTCATTTTGATCTTGGCGGTTATGTAAACAAGCAAAATTGTCGCATTTGGGGCACAGAAAACCCGCACGCATACATTGAAAAGCCGCTGCACCCAAAACGAGTCACTGTTTGGTGCGGATTTTGGTCCAGAGGCATAATTGGGTCATTTTTCTTCGAAAATGAGTAAGGAGTGGCCGCTACAGTCAATGGCGATCGTTATCGGGCCATGCTGAACGAATTTTTGTTCACAAAAATTGAAGAGGAGGATATTGGCAACATTTGGTTTCAACAGGATGGCGCTACGTGCCACACAGCCGAAGCTACACTCGATGTTTTGCGCCCTGTTTTTGAAGATCGCATTATCAGCCGTAGAGCTGATGTCGTTTGGCCACCTCGGAGCTGCGATTTGACACCGTTGGACTATTATTTGTGGGGTGCCCTCAAAGATAAGTGCTACGCCGACAAGCCAGAGACAATTGACGCTTTAAAGGACTATATTCGTGAAGCCATTGGTGAAATACAGCTGCTTAAAAATTGGACCGATCGTGTAGGCTACTGGCCAGCCGAGGCAGCCATTTGAATGAAATTATTTTCCATTATTAACCGGAAGGATTGTACTTTCAAATAAAAAAGAAATTTGAGAAAAAATCCAGTAGTTTTTTTTATAGAATTTTCTAAAAAAAAAGTTATTTGGCGGACCCTTTATTATTAATTTTACCTTCTTTTAATTTATTTTTTATTAGCAAGACCAAACTTATACAGAATAGGTATCTCCTGCGATTATTCAAAAATATTATTTATTCATAGCTTTTAACCAAGCTTAATTTTTGAAATAATAAAAAAAAACTATTGAAATGCAGATACGATAAAAGACATGTGCAAAGAAAAAGAAAGATTATTTTAGTTTTATATGTACTGGAAAAATGTAGAAAGTTTTTGAATCCGAGTCAACGCGAACATTTTCTAGACATTAAACTTTTTTTCAATCGTTGTAAACCAAAGGATTTATGCGCTACGAGTTACTTAGGTGTAAGTCGGATTTACATTTAATTTTTGATATTCGTTGTATTCTTTATTTATAATAGGCCAGTGCTGTGGTCCTGCCTTAACCAATTCAAGTTTATGAAAATCTTTTACACAAATTCACACACTATTATTAATTGTGGGTTATCTAAAGAATAGATAGTCAAAGTCCTAGGACCGAGACGAATACCGAAAAAGTATCCAATTCGTACCTTTATAAAGCAATCAACGAGCTAAGGATTTAAGTTTTTGGTTAAAAAATTGTTTTAATGCCATATGAGTTCTATGAAAGGTTGTTTTGTTTTTGTGTCATAACTTTGGCTAAAATCAGAAGGTCCAGATTGTATTTGCTTATAGTTCTTTATGCACAGCTATATTAATAACTCAGTTCTGTTTTAAGTCGACTTAAGCGATTATTACTTATCGACACAAATATATTGCTTAATCTAGAATGGGCTATTGACATTTTCTTCGTGTCATGTTTTTTATAGTTTTGGTTGTTGCATCTTTCATTTCACTATTATTATAATGAGTATGGAATCGCAACAATATCTGAAATTTTTCAAAAACAATTATAACTGTTATTTGTGTTACTCACTGCTACAACAAAAATAAAAATTGTTTCCGTATCACGAGCAAAGCCGTGGAGGGTTGCTAGTTATAAATATATATCTATATATTATATTAATTATCTCAACTCTTCACCATTGATATTTTTTCCATCTGTAAATACACTTCTATGCGTGCCTTTGCTGATTACACCTTTCTCGCAGGACTGGCCTCCTGGAGGACTTAGGTGGCAGGCTAAACGAAGATTTAAATATTATAAGTGAATAGCTCATGAAAAATTGTCTGAAATTAAACGCACTGAAGTCTTTTGTACTGCCGAATAGAAAAATAAAATTATCTTTGCTGGTATTCCAGACTTCTTTATAAGAGGCAACAAAAGTTAGTTAACAATATAAAAAGCCTTGGGTATCACATTAACTCGTCCTTACTATCTACTTCATTCTGCGCAACCTTAAAATCGCAGCAGAGTTTACTTCTGTGGAAACCAGGCGCAAGCTCGTGTTGCAACTTATCATTCCTATCATTAAATATTCTGAGCTCATTTATAGTAGGCTAGATTAACGATCAGAACTTAAACTGCAAGTTACATTTATTCATGCTACTAGGTATGTCTATAACCTTCTCAGATTTGACCACATTACTCAATTCAAGAAAAGTATTCTTGGTTGAGACATTATTCGTTACCTCAATGCCCGTAATTGTTTATTTTTGCATAAGCTTATTCATTCCAAAACTCCAAAAATCTCTTTCTTTTTGAGAAACTACAATTTTGCCAGTCGACCAGAAGCAATATTATTATAATAGCTAACTGGAAGTATCTGAACACTACCAGGCTTTATTTCGTTAATGCCGTTAGGTTATGAAATAGTGTCTCCAGCTTTATTAAATGTATGGATACTAAAGGTGGCTTTAGGCAAGCAGTTTTGAATCAATTTTTTTAAAACGAAAATACATAATTGGATAAAAAACTAAATCTCTGGTTTCGATTTTTTTTTCTTTTTTATTATTTATTTTCCTTTTCTTCCTTCTCCTACTATTTATTAATATCTAAAAAAAATTGTTGTTAATCTATTGAAGCTTTTCTTCAAACTCAATATTAATATCTTCAAACGTAATCATACTCACTGCCTTTGTACAGCAAAAAATTCATTCTTATTGTACTCATATATTAAATTAAATAATAAATAAATAAATAAATAAAATTCTTGCCCGTTTAGGTGTAAGATAAATAAACTGCCACGTTACACATTTTTAATAGCTCTCTGATCTACATCCTTACATATACATAATCACTGACTTATAAAAAAAGACTTTGAACACTAACAGAAAATGTAACAAATTGACTTTACAAACGCGATGGACGTTACAAAAAAATTATAAGAAAAAAAGACTGCCACGTTACTAGAAAAAAATGGCCCACTTTGTAGCCATTAAAACTATATCCAAAACATATTTTTTCCAATTTTGTAACTCTATTAGATAAAAGATATTTTATTCTACCACGATACATAAAAATTAAAGCAAAAACAATTACATTTCGTTTTATATATACTCTGACTTCAAAAAAAATAAACACAAAAAATAATTTTGATAATTAACTGTGAAATATTCTATGAATTTTTACATGATTTTATTTATGAGCTATAATTTATTTATGAAGAAGGTAACAACAACAACAACAACAAAAACAACTCTGTATTAGATGATTTTTTCGCAATTTTATTTCTGATTCATGCACTAGGGAGTCAATATGAAGAAGGATATTAACCTGAAACACCCTGTCGTGTCCAAATGGCAACGCAAACACAAACACTTAAAATGTGCTTATTTTAGTTAAAACCATTTATATTTGCGTTAACCGGTCATTCTGAAAATTTAAAAAAAAATTACTCAGGGTGATTCGGGTTAATAGTAACCGAAATATGAAAATTCGATTTCAATATCTCTTAAACCGAGTGCGTTCAAAGCAAAACACCACTTTTACTGTATCTTTTTATAGAATTTTTCAAATTTATTCTTTTAAGGTATTAAATTTCCAACATAACCTTAAATTCTTAATCAAATTCTATTACCAGTGTTGGGAAAAATTTTGTTCTTTAATCTTAAAAGTTAAATAATTTATTTTTTTTTGAAATTTTTGGTTTTCACCGATGTAATGAATTTGATGGCTCTTGGTAATGGCAAAATAATACTATAGACTGATCAGGGCCAGATGATCACAAAGGAGGAGGTTCCCAAATTCGTTGGTTTCTTCTTTTTTTTTCTCTTAATGTATGTACATTAAAGTGGAACGAAATGTATGGAACAAAAAATCTTCATCGGCTTCATTTATTTTTGAAAAGAATGTGTCTGCATCCTTGTTTTTTTTGCGACATAATTTTTGACTTTTCCCGAGGGTTTTTGTATTTCATTGCCATATTAATTAAGTCATAATTAACAACTTGTCATAATTTTCCTATGATACCATGTACGCGCTAGAAGCTATTCGGATTCAAAGTTCAACGAATTCGGTCATTTGCGAATATGATTTTATTCCTCTATGTCGGACTTCAGGTAATTATCTAAGGTAAATACTCTAAGGTAATTATCTTCAAAAATGTCTCACATGGTTTCAACGTAAAACCAACAGTTTGCACACTATGAGATTATTTATGTTTAAACAGTGCAAAGTAGACATTTTTTACTATAATAGATATTACTTTTATGATTACAGTATTTATTTTAAATGTATACATTTAATAGACAAAGTGTTTGGTTGGAGGTAAATGTTCGAACTGTGAAAATAACAAACAAATATTAAAATTCTGCCAATAACCTACTTATAAATAAAGTTCAAAATATGCTCATATGCTAAGAAATTTATACTTTGCACATTTAGTCATAAATAGTCTTATAGCGTAAGAACTGTGGGCTTTACGTTAAAACTGTTCATGGCATTTTTTAATGTAATTATCAGATCTGTATTTTGGCGGTAAGCAGATTTTATGTCCGACATATAGGATCGGCAATATTCGCGAATGACCGAATTCAGTGAACTTTAAATCCGAATATCTTCTTTGATTTCAGATTAAGAAAAAAATTTCAGTGAAAAAAAATATAGCAAATTAGCTAGTGATGTTTTCCTTTTCATATTGAAAACGTTGTTGTTGTTTCTTTGGAAAAATTCGTAAGAGCAATAAATTGTTCTAAAATGAACTAAAAGCTCAATAAAAGATTTTAAACTATCAGACAACTAGAATTTGTATTTTAAATCAAGCATGATTTAAAATATGAAACATTTAGAATTTGTATTAAAATCATAGAAAATCCACATGAAAAATAATATTTAAAAAATAACTTATTAAATTAGAAATTTCAAATTTATTGATTTGTATATTTGCCAAAAGATATACATTTCAATAAAGATTCCTCATAATTAATATTTATTCCATAAAAACTAATACCTAAACATTTTAAATTACTTTAAAATTATTACTTGTATTTTTCGGGTATAATATCGCTTGTAACCATGACCGAGCAGAGTACAAGGAATTTGCTCAAATTGTGCTTCTTTTTATCAGCGAAAAACTAAAAATCTTAAAGTGGCAGCCACAAAAATTTAAAACTCGAGCGCAGTTCATGGTATAGGCAATTTACTCCTTAAACATTTTTTATTTCGGGATCAATTTCAACTTACTAGTAAATTTAAAAATATTTTTATTA
This sequence comes from Dichetophora obliterata, assembly GCA_963920525.1. Classification (NCBI taxonomy): domain Eukaryota; kingdom Metazoa; phylum Arthropoda; class Insecta; order Diptera; family Sciomyzidae; genus Dichetophora; species Dichetophora obliterata. The sequence goes on along the minus strand of OY986435.1, from coordinate 141,423,644 downwards.
AACTAACAGTAATTATATTCGTTTAAGAAATAGAAAAGTGAATATATTTATAGCTTTGATTTACATTAATTACCAAAAAAAGATATAAATTATATCAAAAATAAAGTTAACTGTCACATCGTTAATGAATTTATGGCAAATTAACTTCTGCGTGCATTTGGACGTCACCTGTGGTATTTTTGTCGGAAACTTTGGGTTGGCTTAGCGTTCTTCGACAGATCAATTTACTCGCATATCAAGCAGTTAATGATAGCTGCCTTACACAAAATTGGTGACAAAAGAAGAGAGAAACAAGCTTATATTAATATGGACACAGTAGATATTACAGATTGGAAAATTGATAGTTTTCCAACTTTAAACACAAATAAGTTTTTTGACGCATTCTTTTTACCAATCGCCAGCTCGGACGGATTTTCTCTTAATAGACCAGAGTCGTTAGCTCAACAACGAAAATTATTTGCAGAAAGATTAATTAGTCTAATGTCTCGATTACATGGCAAAATAAAAACAAATGATATTTCAAGTTAATGAGTAATATTAGCTGAATCTTGTTAATAAAAAAAATGTATTTAATATAAATATTTGTCCTTTCTCTAAGTTACAACATGCTTGTTATTATAAAGATAAGGTTCTCGTTAAATTCTTTGTATACTTATTTTGTATTAATAAAGAAAGCATCTTTCATATAAAAACAATGTTGTCAATCATCGTATTACTACTTTTTTAATTGTGATTTTTCTGCCTATTGTCAAAAAAATATTTATGTTATGTGTTACTATTTACAAAACTGTCTTTAATAAGAACGGTTTTTCTTTGTTTGACAATGCTTGCTCTTTCTCTCTTTTTGTATTTAACAACACCTATCTTGTTGCATTAAAAAGCTATCTTTTTGGAGTCAAAAATAAAAGATTTTTTAATAGATTTTTTTAAAAACACACAAATTTTTTTAATGTTACATTTTTTTTTTGGGTGTACTTGATTTCAATATGTCACAATTAAAATCATGTAAAAATTATGATTATAAGCTCCAAACTTCAAAAGTGCATTTAAAAAATTATTAAACTATATAAAATTTTAATAATAATTAATATGGTTTAAAATTACAAAAAAAAGAAAAAATTTAAAATTTTAATTGCAATGTTTTAAGCCGCTCTTTAGTTTAAAGTTTTCATATAACAAGACTTTTGCTCAACAATTTTAGATATATATGTTAACTAAATGCGTTTCGCTAAAGTGTGGCAACTCTAGTAATCACCACCTGCTGCCCATCACAATTTTCTTAGCGCAAATTGTTGCCAAATTTTGGCAAGCTTACGAAATTTCACTGCCGGTAGTTTTTATTAAAAAAGGAAAGCACGTTTTCTGGCGCAAAGCCATGTGATGCTCCATCGTTTGAGAGAGGCGTGCGCAGTGTAGACAATAATATAAACTTTCGAGCAGCATCCAGCAATAAACAAGTTCGAAGAACATTTCTGAGTAGCAGTCAGGGAAGAGATTGACAGAGGCGAACGGGTACGCGTCAGGATAGTCTTAGCTGCAGCCAGTATCTGAAGGATGACATTGAAAAGCGGATGTTATAATTGAACTAAACGTCAAGCAGAATGGTAGGCGAGTGAACAGAACGTATCTTAAAAAGAACAGAACTGTAATGAAAGAACAGAGGGTTTGGTTTAAAGAAAAAGCAAACACGTGAAGAATTGCTTTTCTAGTTTATGTGAATATAATTTAAGTAAAAAAAAAATAATAATCAAGAGCAAGCAAAATTAAAATAAAACAATGCACCCCGCAGAAATCGATTTCAAAACGCTTAATTAAATTTATGGTTGGAAAGATGAAATCCAAGCTAATCTGCCTCGAACGGCATTTGATGTGTTGACGAGACTTTATTAGTAAGGGTGGAGTGAAGGCTTAAGTAACAACAGCAGTAGCAACAGCGGAAAACTCAACTCTATTAAGCATGGTGATAGACAACTACAAAACTACAGAATAAGACAATCATTGCAAAAGAATCCAACAAAACTAGGTAAATCTAGGCACCACATGACGAAACCAACGAAGACAAGTCTAAGAAACATTTCGCGGTTGTCCATCCAAGCAAGAAGCAGCTTCGAGCCAAGTTCAAGACCACGACGAACTCAAAAAAGTATCTAGCAGTTACAGCAACGTAAACTAAACGAAGCACCGAAGATGAGACTACGTTAAAGTTAGCAAATTCAACAATAAAAAATACAACCATAACAGGAACTAAGAGTACAGATTGGTGTTCAAGCAACGAAGCTTTAATGCTATGACACCAACAACAACATTAAACTCTGTTTGGCCAAGAACTTGAACTACCAAAGTTCTCACGATTTGATCCAGCACAATGACTCAAACGAAGAATTCATCGCAGCTTGCTAGCTAGTGAGCTGCTGACCAAAGGTAATAACATCAAACACAACAGCAGCAACATGGCAATCGGCTGTACGAATGCGAGACCGATGAATGAACAGACAGACAGATAGCAAAGCTAACAAAACGCCGGTTAAACAAGCATGCTCTCACGCTCTTTGAGCACATTCTTTTGCAAGCTAAAAGTACTCAATCTCAGTAGCTTTGCTGCTACTGCCTCAGAACACAGCGCCGCGACAGTGACGCAGCAGTCGCGTTGCAGCTTGTTCTTCAACTTGACCATCGGCAACTGACCAAGAAAAGAACTGATTAACGCTGTATTGCGAGGCACGAGCTCCGCACAAATAAGCTAAGACACAAACGAACACGACACGATTCCTCACTCAATCAGCGTCGAAGCAGCGATTTAGCTTCGTCGTAACAGCGACGCGACTTTGAGATCTCGTCAAACGAAGAGATTCTCTCGATAAAAATTTGAGCTAAAACTTTCTTCTTCTACTGACTTGAGCTCGTCTGTTTGTTTTGGGGGTTCGGTTCAATGTTAGTGTTGCTATTGTTGTTGTTGTAAGCATTGCTGGTGGCGGCTGGCTAACTTCTACCGCTGTTTCTGTTTCTGCTGCTGTTACTGCTGCTGCCGCCGCCGCTAATGTCAACGTCATATTCCGTGTTGTTGTTGTCGGTTGTGCCGCTCTACGAGGCTATATAAACAAGCATCTCGATGTTGCGACTCCAAGTCTCTTTGAATTAAACGAAGCGGTAGTATCTGCCAACAAAAAGCAGCGTTGGTCGCCGTTAACAACAGCATCTTTTTTTTGGGATTTGTACCAAAAACCACCAAATTATTTACCTACTAAATTTTTTCAAAGTTAATTAAATATTACATAAAAATTTTCATACTCAATGAAGAATTAAAAAAAAAAAACAATTTAAATAAGGTGCATTAAAATAAAATTAACAAATAATTCAAAGTGAAATAAATTGCATATGCAAAGGACCAATAATAGCAAGGACTAAAGCAGCAAAAAATAACAAATATTTACGCCAAAGGAGTAAAAATAAACGGATGCTAAGTACATCTCTTTTATATAACTCTTTGTATAGAAAATTAAACAATTTCTAGTGTTTTTTTTTTAATTTTTTAAAAGTGCGTGTTTTATAAAATTGATATAAAAAATATCTACAATAATTGCAAATAAAACGAAGCGAATTGCAACGGAATAACTGTGAATTGTTATTTAAATTTTTGGCTTATCTCTAAAAGTCTGCGAAACGCGAAGACGACCAGAGTTCTTATTTTGCAGAATTCTTTGTAGAAAAAGGTAGGTAATGGAAGAATTTTGATTCGAGTTTTCTGATGGTTTGCGATAGTTTTCATATGAATAAAAGAACAAAAGAGTTTTCTTTTCAAATCAATCCAGAAGTTATATTTTTCCGTGAAAATCTCTCATACAGGAAAAACAAAATATCGTAGATATTCAAATTACATTACACAAATTCTTGATAATAATGACTAGAAACAAGTTATTGGCCAAACTATCTTTACTCATACAAATTTTCATCATTAAACTGAAGATAAATACATGCATATATACCGAACTAAAAAAATACGCGAATATACATAAATTAAACTATTTTAAGATTACTTTACAAATGAAAATGAATGAAGTATAAATAGATCGCAGTGCAATCAATAACAAGTTGAATTAATTACTTTTTTTTATTCAAGTAAAACAGTAACATTCTGTTCAAGTTTTGCATGCAAGTTAAACATATCTCAGTTTATCATCTGTAATATCTTACTTTTTATTATAATCAACTCATTTTTTGTATTTCCTGTCAGCCAATCAGTGTCGTTTCTAAGGCTGCCCGCATAGTAAGCGCCGAAGCAGGCAGGCAAGCAGACAGACACAGGAAAACTATGTGAACAAGAGAGAAAAAAGATATTTCTATCTTGTTTCTTCGCAGGGCCTGTCTGCCTGCCTGCCTGCTTCGGTGCTTTCTCTGCGGGCTGCCTAACTCTAGAGGGGCCCTATTTAAAATTGTTGTAGGTCACTGTCGTTTTTCTTTTTCGGAAAATAAACTAAAGCATTCTCATAAACCAAATAGATTTAACAACGACAAAAACATAAGAATTAAAAAACTTAGCTCCTAACTAAATATTCAATTGATTGGTAGATATTTGCCTTTCCTTTTTTTGCAAACACAAAAAATTTTTTATTATATTATTCATGTCTGAAAAATGGAAAATGTTTTAGTATTTTTTTTTTTTAAGAATATTGCCGGTACGCTTAATGATCCCTAGAAATCTAAGGTTGATTTTTTAGAAGTCTTATTTTAGAAAAAGTTCCCTGAGTTTTTGCAATTGCAAAGAAAAAGCTAGAGGCGGGGCCATTGAAATTTATCAGCAATAATTGTTCAGCTTCATAATGGCATGCTATTTTAGAATATCTAAATTTTAGTAACTCCCTATAGCTTGGCCACAGATATGAAATTAACAACACTTAAGGACGATAATTTTTAATTTGTTAATTGACAACAGATTCTGTCTGCAGAAGATACAAGTAAAAAAGTGCACCTGTGGTTTTTTAAAGTTTTTATAATTGACTAAATTTAAAACTCACATATTATAAAATTGAAGACAAATGGTATTTTTTTTTAAGTACAGTTTTTTTAAATAGTCAATTATACATAGATATTTGAAATAAATTGGCTGTTACTTTGACAACAGATGTAGTAAAAGTAAGATGAAATGTATTTAAAATAAATCTGAATTTTAACAACTTTTAAAAAATATGCTGGAAAAAACGCATTTTTAGAAACATTTAAAACATGTGCATATTTTTTGGGTACGTTATAACAACAAATGCACTTTAATAAAAAAAGAGATCGAGAAAGAGAGAGAGAGAGAGAGAGAGAGGGAAAAGTTTAGTGTAATATTCATAACATATTAACTTCCTTACAAAATTTTGTTTTTATTTTGTGTAATTTTATAATAAGCTACAAAGAGGTTTCAAATGTTTTAGAAAAAACATTTCGTTTACAATTTTACACTAAGTCATTTTGGGCAAGAAATTTCTATGAATTGTTTCTATGGACAACAAGTCTTCTTATATATTGCCTTAATTTGTAGAGCAATGCTTGAGGATTATTTATTAATAACATTTGAATATCAATCAGGTTGACTTACTAATTGCTATAATTGGTGTATTTGATCAGATTTTTTCTTAGAATAATTAAATGCCTTAGCATCCTATTTTCTGGGACTTATTTCACCTTTAAAAGTCTACGTAAAAGAAGTTATTATAAAAAAAACATTCGTTGCAAAATTTCATTATCACTTTTAGGCCCTTTTGACTATGATTTCTTCATGATACAATGAAAAAATTACCGCTATTTAAAAAATTCTACTATTTAAAAGATTCATTTAAAAAGTTTCCTTAAAGGCATCTATTATAATGTTTTTAATACTCCGAATCAAATTAATAATATTTTTTTAATAAAATATATTTTTATGACATGCTCTTGACAAAAAAAAAGATGACTATGTTCTTAAAGCTTATCGCTTTACCGGCCATTTTAAAAACAGAAATTTGGCATAAAATGAGCTTTAAGAATAAAATAGTTAATCTCTTTATTAAAATTAATTGTTTCTATTATAACACTACCATGCTATAAACTTAGAGCTCATTGCAAAAAGTACGAAAGCACAAGCATGTAGTTATATGTATATAAAAGGCATTTTTTTCATGATGAATGAACTTTTATTCATTCGCTGAATTGAGTCTGCTACCACAGCCGGCATATTCTATTTTGCCACTGAGAAAATTTTTACAGCACTTTAATACATGCACATCCTTACACCAATACAGCAGCAGCAACTAAGGTAATACAGATTGTGTGTGTGCCAAGAAATAATATTGTCTTACGCTCAGTTCAGTGCACAGGAAGAACACGCAAGTCTGCCTAGAAATATGCTACACATTCGCACTTTCTGCCATTGCTCCTGCTGCCGCTGCTTTTACAGAATCTGCTCAATTTCAAAACTTTATTAGCTGCAACGTGGTGTCTAGAACTGGAAAAAAAACATTTTGCAAAATGTCCATAAGATTTCATAAAGTTTGTTTTGTTTTGTGATGTGCTAACAATTTAAGCGTAAACAAGAGAGCTCAGTCCTTTAACAAGAAGCGTTCAGTATCCTTTACGTAAAGCCTGCTGAGCAGCCACTCTTGACTTGGCCTTAGTTTTTTATGAATGAATGAGTCTATGAATGGCTGGAGGTGCTTGTGGAATGTTCGGAGGTATTCTGTTGTTATTGGATTTAATCGTAATGCTTCGTTTTGCGCTCAGCTTACTGCAATTACTTTAATTAAAAGAAAGCAAATTAAAATTATTTTCATAAGCATTTTTCCGTTTAGCTCCTAGAAATCCTGTAATTTTTGGAAGAATCACAGAGTATTGCTATCAGAGCAGGAATGTAATCGATTACTTTTGTAATTGATAACAGGTAGATTACAATTAAATATACAAATTATAATGTTAATCTTAAGAAAATAAAGATTACAATTACAGTAATCATAATAGAAATATTTTTTATTACAATTACTGTACAATTACTGTAGTAGTAATCGAAATAATTTTGAACAAAAAAGTTTTTTAACAAAAGTTTTTTAACACAATTACGATTTCTATAATCATATTAAAAGAATGTTTATTACTAATACAGTAATCATAATTGTACTTTTTTATTGATAACTGTAATTGTAATCAGTAAATTCTAATATTACAATTACAGCTATCGCAAGTGTAATTTGTGTGTAAACCGATTACAGTAATCGTAATAATACTTTTTTACATTACAATTACAGTCATTGTAATCGTTAACTTTAACAGACTACGATTACTGTAATAAAATTCAATATAATATTATGTATGCAAGCTATTCCTACGACCCCGACTGTTCTTTTGTCTACATAATAGAATGATTAGATGGTTTAGTCTGTATGTTGTTTTACTACCATCGACACTAATGACAGTACACTACCGCTAGAGTTTTCATATCCAGAAACTTTGTATTTACTTTTTTCTCTGAGAGCTTTTTTGATTAGATTTGTATTTATTTTACATTAATGTGACATTTGAAGTTGTTCAAAGAAGAGTGAGAAGGCCAATTTTGAGTTTAAATATCTTTAATATTTTATGACGCATCTCTCTGAAACTTTATTTCTTCTTGCAGTGAGGCGTAATGAGCACAAAAACCAAAAATTGTGTCAATGGGATTCAGTTCGGAGAAGAATTTTTTTAATTATTATCTTAACATAAGAATTACTAACTGGACCAAAAACTAAGTAAGCCCAGACTCTCCACAGACTCCCTACAGTTTCGCACATGCAATTCATAATTTTCGGACATGTTTTTGCATGTGATGCAGGCATTTTGTTGAGTGCTTACGATGTCAACAACGAATTTTATTGTTTGTGAGATACTGGTTTTGAATTTGTTTTGTTATTGTGTGGGAAAATGGTGGGGAAAATTATGGGAAAACTACAAATGATCATCAAACTTGCTAACATATCACTTGCCTAAGCAAAAATATGTTAGAAAAGGCCACATCTCCCGTTTTCTTTACATGAGCCTACTTAGGCCCAGTAGGCTATATTACCGTCTCGCAGAGTGTTGTCCATCCTAGGGTTAAGTGAAATATGTATTTAATTTAATTTTACAGAATTCGCAGTTCTTCCTTTTAATTAAGCTGTGTCCCAACTTTTTCACTCTTTCTTTCAATCACTTAATCAAAAAACTTACGCATCCTTAAATCGTTCTAGAAATATTAGGAGTCTGTTTCATTAAAAAATTTTTTTTAATTTATTTTTCTCCTTAAAAACTATATGTATGTTTAACATTTTAGATTGATATCTTTAACAATAGCGAATAATTATATATAACACTTTAAACGCGATTTTCTCAAAACAACATTTTTAAAAACGGTGCCAAAGATTATGGAAAAAATATAAGCCCGATTGAATTCAAACTTTTTGTATTATATGTATTATAGCAAAAACTATAAGACTAGCCTCAATCATGCCTAAAAATTAAAAACTCGTTTTTTAGAACGTTTGAAATGTAAAAATAGGGTAATTTTTCAATTTTTTTGTTCAATATGCCGCCAAAAAATGCATATGTGTTTTGATGAGCTGATAATGGGTAATCTTATAGTTTATATAATTATTTTTCGTATGAACATAGATTTTTTCATTTATCTTTTTTGGAAGCTGAGAAATCATTGACACCGTTTTGGAGTTCGAAAATTAAGTCCAAACCGCGAAAGGCTTACAAGGCCACATAGAAGAGGGGGGAAAAATATGTAGTTTGATGTACAAAAACTTTTTTGATTATAGTAAATAGTTTTCCAAAAAAAAAAAAAATCGAAATAGAGATTTGTTTTTTGGCGTTCAAATGAAAAAGACCCCTTAACAGCCAATTGAAATTATCAAAAGACATGTATAAGAAGAATTTTTTTTTATATAACCTCTTGTTATTATAATAAGTAAGAAGTACGTATGAAAAATTAACTTAGTATACAGAAGAGTGATCTAACGAGACAACATTTTTGTTGAAATAGCAATACTTTTAAGGAATACTTTAAGTGAAACAAACTTTTTAACAAAAAAAAAAAACCGACTTTAAAACCACTACAAAGTTAAAAATAATTTTAAATTAATTTTCTTATTAGTTTCTTGGTTGGATTTGATAATTTATTTATATATGTACTAGGGCGGGTCAAATTCTGGCTCAGCGAAATTCGTAAAATACATGTAATTTCAAGACTTTTTCTCCACTACAGCATATACAAATTCTGAAAAAAAGCTGTGCGGACTTTCGTAAATAGATTCATACACATACATTCATACATTCATATTTTATAATTGAGAACAAAATCTATTTACGAAAGTCCGCACAGCTTTTTTTCAGAATTTGTATATGCTGTAGTGGAGAAAAAGTCTTGAAATTACATGTATTTTACGAATTTCGCTGAGCCAGACCTCCAAAAAATTCGTCCATACAAATTGACCCGCCCTAATATGTACATATATTATTTTATTGGAAATCTTATTATTTTCAGTACCCTGTCTTTATTAACTGAGATTAAGTGTTTTTTTGTCGAATTCCGCTCGTGTCTTTATCGTGTTTTGTAATTATTCTACGCATTCTTGTAACGAATTTTACTACCCTGATGTCAATATTATTTGAGATATCGTCGTTTGCAAGTTATTGTGTTCTAAATGTTTTTTTGGCAAATCCATGTTGAAGTTTAGTTGTTAATTACAAAAGAAAACTGAACCAAAAAATTGTCGCTGTCTTCTTTCCAAGGAAAGTTCTAGAGTTCATGGTTTTCAAACTATCAAAAAAATTTGCGTCTGTGGAACTCTTCTAAGAGTAAAAAGCGTTTTTAAAGAAACTGCTTTATTCTATATGCACTTTTTTACTAAATTCTTCTTGTCTTTCTAGCATATAGAAAAAAAAAGTAAAAAAGTATTGTGTGAAATGAAGAGCAATGCGTTTTACGCTTTTCATATAATGTTGACTTAATAATATATTGACTTATAATATTTTAATCTTAATCTTATTATTATGTTTTTATAAGTTCACTTAAAGCAATACTTATTAATTTCTTAAAACAAGGTAAGTTTCGAATATAAAATAAGCAAAAAATTGATGATAATTGACGTACGAAATGGTTTGAAACATTTTTAGTTTAAGAAAGTTTGTTGCAAAAATAAACAAAGACAAAAAGAAGTACCTATATTTTAACTTGTATTAAACAATTCATTATAGTATGCCACTGTATCTAGCGATAAAAAGTTATATTAACTTTTCACACCAGAAGGGACATTTTGAAAATCAAGTTTTTTTTTTTATTTACTGAATGCATATAAATGTCTTCAGTTCTCAGTTATATGAAAATTAAATAAAAAAGAGTAAAGAATTTTAATAAAAAACTAGTTTTATTATTACACAGTACGACAGTGGTTGGTACACATGAGAAATGTTAACAGAATATGAAAATAGGCTTAAAATAAAAAAATACGTGTCTCGGCGTTTTGCTGTAGTACGTCAGAATTTAGAGAAAATCGATTTTTAAGCTTCGAAGGACCGTGGAGGTTCACTTGTTATGTAATACTATTATAAAAATTTCTATAAAAACAGAATGAGAGAACCGATTTTAATGCTTGAGCCAGTTTTTAAAAAGGAATTAAATTGGACATTTTTAAAAAAAAAAACCAATTTTTTCCGCTAAATGGCGCTTTAATTTTCTAGTAAAGTTAAGAAATAACCAAAAATGTACGAAATTCATTAAAAATACAATGTTGTTAATTTGAAATCCAATAACTAATAGTTAAGATTTCATATTAATTTTTGTATTTTTACATTACATTTACATTGCATAACATTACATTACATGTTTGGTTATTTTTTAAATTTACATGAAAATTAAGGCGTCATCTAGCGGAGAAAAAATTGGTTTTTTAATAAAAAAAAATTTAAATTTAATTCCCTTTTCAAAACTGGCTCAAGCATTAAAATCGGTTCACCCATTCTGTTTTTATAGAAATTTTTCGAAGATTAAAAATCGATTTTCTCAGAATTCTGACGTGCTACAGCAAAACGCCGAGACACGTATTTCTTTATTTTAAGACTTTTTCATATTCTGTTAACATTTCTCATGTGTACTCAAAAAAATTTGATTTTGTCGTACTGTGTGATAGGTCAGTGGTATGAAAAAATAAATTTTTAAAAATAATTTTTGATTTGAAAGAGATATTGGAGCAATTTTTTCACACAAACTATTTTTGAGTCTTGACTATTTCTTAAAAAATTTTAAGACAACATTTTGGAAAAAATAAATTTCGCCAAAAAAATCATAGGGTTGTTTCAATGAGAAATACAGTTAAACAATGTTTGCACAAAACTGGAAGAATTTTTTCAAATAAATGTGATATCATATGAAAAGCTGTCGGTAATTCAATTTTAGCATGTTTTTATTTATGCAATAAAAACAACTTTGGAGTAAAAAGTCAATACTTTGGATCTGTAAAAAAAAGACTAAAATATATACACTGAACTAATGGTAAAGTTTAAACTATTTTTGTGAAATGCTTTCATTCAATATTTGAACAAAAAAATTAAAATAAAATATACTCAAAACCAGTGGAGATATTTGCATCGAAATTCAAAACTATTATTTTCATGCCGTTTTTTCTCATTCTTAGGTAGCGATGTCTTATGAAAAAGTAATTATAAAATTTTATTTATATTATAACATATTTACCGATCTATGGGCGGTAAAAGACGGTTTAGCAACACTTTATTTCTACACCATCTCGTGTTCAAAAAAAAAATCAATTCAGTTAATTTTAAACATTTCTAAAAAAGTTAGTATAGCTTTAGTTCGACCACGTCCATTTTTAATACATTACAAGAAAAAAAAAAACAGTTATCAACGAATTCGGGAACCTCCTCCTTCTTAAAGTCGGTTAAAAATAGACTTGCATTAAAAATTTTATTTTAAAGCAACTGTTTATTTCAGGTAATGATTTTTAACATTTTAATTATATACTATAAAAAACTTAATTTAAAATTTTATTCAGTTTCTAAACAAAACAATTAATATTCTCAAATAAACACTATATAGTTATTATTCAATCCATTCGATTAACTGGAGTAATAGCTTTCGAAAAATTCGTTTCTAACATTTTTACAATTCTCAAATGTCTCATTAATTTCGTAACCAGGCTAAATAAACAAAAAATAAAATATGTACATTTTTTAGGTCCCATATAAAACCAACTAACCCAAATATAAACAAAATCTAGGATCTGATATTTTTTTGTTGTCCGCTCTATGAGAAATGTCCATATGTTATATTTCCCGATTAAGGTTCATGATACAAGTTAGCTATTTGGCTTCAGTAAGCAATATTCACACTCTGAGTAAAATAATTGTCCCAGATTTAAAAATAGTCAAGTCCACTTTTATGGTTTTGAGAAAAACACGAATAACTGATCCACAGGTAACAGGTGCTTCGCGATTTGTAAAAAACTGAAATAATTGCTATTAGGCTGCAGCAAAATATATTGTAGCCATATTCTTTGGTACATAAAGGAGTTACTGTAAAAATGATTTGACTTAGCTTCTTTTTAAACTCTTTGCAGTGACTTGGCCGCTTTTGAAACAAAACAAATTAAACTTTGTTTTTTTGATTGGCAAGGTATCTAAAATGCTGAATATGTCAAGATATTTTAGCAGACTTCAATTACAACAATTTTTTTAGCTAATATTTCAAAAATTGGAGATGCATGTTCTGCAAAAATAATACGTCCTAATGGACAACATATTCTGATAATTTCGATTTATATATCACCTCAGAATACGACCGTAAAAAACAAAATCAATAGCATTATCAAATTTTAGGTTATTCTTTAAGTGGTGATGTGGAGTCTCACTGGCTCCTCCCAAGTCACAAATTCCTAGAAACACATGAAGACTGCAAAATTCCTTAAATATTTATTTTTGATTTAAATTTGAAAATAAAGAGAAAAGACTATTGTTTAAACATTTATTCTTTTAATTTTACTTCTATAAACCAACGTTTGTAGTTTTTTAAAAGATTAATTAGTTTTTACAGAATAATTCCACAATGAAGTGAATGAGCCTGTGAGATCCCACATCATGAAAAAAACTTCACGTCACCACTTAAAGGTTAAGTTTACCAACAGACAAAGCTGTATCACTGAGTCAGTGAAAACGTGTCCATCTGAAGCTCTGTGTGTAATAATTGGACTACCCCCTTTAACGACAAATATCGAAAAAGAGGCTTGTCTAAGTGTTCTAAGAATGGAGCAAATAGGTGATTACAAGGCAGGAAATTTTACGGGTCACATGAAGATACATAAAACTTTCGAAAATGACCCCTTTCTAAAAATATCAGACAGAATTCTGCCGAAGGTTCACTTTTCGAAACGCTACAGGGTCGTAATACTCAATAGGTAACTATGGAGAAGTGATAGCTTCACAGTTGATCCTGGCTCCCAGATATTTTATACTGATGGGTTAAAACTTGAAAATGGAGTAACGAGAGCGGGGATATACGGTCCCAATTTTCAAAAAGCTCTTCAAATGTGATATTCGCCAACCATTTTCCAGGCGAGGGTATATGCCATTGAAGTATGAGTCTGGGAATGTCTCCGTAGGAAATCCTAGGGAGCATATATCTGCATACTGTCAGATAGTCAAGCGGCCTTAAAGGTGCTGCAAGCCTACGAGCTTGAATCAAGACTAGTTGCTAATTGCGTCGAACTATTGAATACGCTGTGCATTGCCAAAAGAGGAGCATCTCGAACTCTTAATGGACCCAAACCATTCTGTAGCCTGGCCAAAAAGGTCAGTGCCACTTGAACTATACTAATAGACAGAGGCAAACTAAGAAATTTTTAACTGTCAGTAAAGCTAAAACGAAAGATTTACTCCAGCTAACTGAAGCAGACCTTAGAATTCTAACTAGGAAGAATTTCTAGAACATATTCTATATCCTCCAATCTGTGGTCTAAGACGTCTCCACTTTGGAGGGGCAGTAGTGCCTGCATCAACAATTTGGGACACCAAACCAGAAACGATGCTAAAATGAATAAAAGCCTAAATCAGGAGAGTTAATCAAGAGCATGCACAATGGATCCTATGGGTCAAAAATCATGCACATTAGCCATTATAAACTAACTAGCTTATGTTATAAACGAGCAAGTTCCATTGAACTGGGTAAAAATAATCACAATATGCCATTTGTTTAGGTGGAGATTTTAATTTCGATTTAATACATGAATGTTTACATTCACTTAAGACCATTTTAAAAGTATATTTAAAATATTTTCACGAATATTTGTTCAATAGTAGTATGTATTAAAATTAATCAAACTTTTTACACATTATTAGTAACATATTTAGTAACATAAAAAAATGTTTTAAAAAATTTTTCCACACACGCAGAGAAAAAACATAGTTGCAACAACCATATTTTTAGAGGATCATAGTATGATTCGGATTATGATTGTTGATACCATGTTCTTAAACATATAATGGTTTCTATGAAAATGATTGCAACAACTGTTTAGAAAAGGAATTTTTTCCGTAGGAACCAAAATATTATTGAAACAACCATTATTCTCTTATTGGGATGAAAATTAAATGATTGCAACAACTTTATTATGAATTTCTTTTTAGGAATCAGAATATTATTGAACAGTAATTTTTTCTTTTATTTGATTGCACACCAATTTCCTCAGCTATTAATTAAGATATCCCTAGACGTTTGCCATTGTCTGCGGCCGAACAGAAATATTAATTCAATTGAAAAAACTTTTTGAAAAATTTCTGTCCGAGCTGGGGTTTGAACCGAGGCTCTTTCGCTTACGAGCCCGCAGACTTCCAGTAGACCACAGCTGCTACTACCGGCCGCCTGACTAAAGTCATTCATAAACATGGTACATTGTCCATCGTCACAAAAATTCTAATATTTACGGTAAATGGACATATGTTTGCTACAATCAAAGTCGAAAATGTCATTTTTCTGCGTGCAGTATTTAGAATAAGGCGATTTATAACAAAACATAGTAATTGAAGAGTTGACAAACGAAACGACACATAACGAAGAATCGATAAAACTTATTGTCTCTGAATGATGTGAAAGGTTTCCTGCAAACTGTTCAGACACAATAAGTTCTTTCGATTTTTGACTATCTGCTGCTTCGGTTACCCACGATGAAAATGTAGTTCAACAAACACAAAAAATTTTAGTATGTTTGTCTCTATCAGAATATTCACATTTATCATGATTGACAGAACCAGAACATTTTTGCTGCAACTAATAGTTGAGCCAATCATAACATGTTGACGATAGTATGATTTGAACCATAATGTTATATTTGGTACCACAATTAGTAAATAATGACTTTATTAAGGCAAAAATTTATGTTTGCAGGAATAGTACAATAATTTTAGTAAACAAATTATTATTGCAGTAATCATGTCTCAACCATGTCTTTTCTCTGCGTGCATGCGCGGCTACAAAATGACGGCTGCAGTGGAGGTCCAAAAAAACTTGGTCGAAAAACGTGGTCTCGTGAAAAAAGTTTAAAGTTTCTGAACGCCTTCTGTGCGCTCTCATAAGCACTAGCTAATGAGCAAGATTAAATTTTTCAAAAAATAAACTCATAAAGTGCCCTTAAACAATTTTTTTTGATCAATTTAATTTACGAATGACAACCGATCCAAATATTAGTTTAACACGATTAAGGACAACTGTTTATGTAGTATTTGCTAGATATATTGATAACATTATATCTACAATACTGGGCGTTCAAGATGCTGACTGTCTCCAAGTGAAAGACCACCACTCTTCAAATGCATGACATTTTTGACGGGTGAACACACCATAAATGTCAGATCGATCTGTCAATGAATAGTGACGTTAAACAACTTTTGGAATTGTTATAAAAATAGATAAAGAAGAATTTCGTTCCTTGATTAAGTATTACTTGTTGCGTACAAATATGCAAAAGAAACAAAAGAAAAGCTCGATAAATATTATGGTGAATTTGTTCCTTCGTATTCAGAAGTAAAATATTAGATTACAGAGTTCCAAAGTGGTCGAATCAGCACAGAAAATGCACACCCCGGGGGAGCACCAAAAACAGTGACCACTCCACAAGGTAGTGTAGAAAATTCACGATTTTGAATTGGCCGTAGGCATATCAAGTGAGTCGGTGGCTTAAATTTTACATGAACATTTGGGTATGAGAAAGCTGACTTCAAGATGGGTACCGCATCCGTTAACAATCAATCAAAAACATGAAAGTGTTCGCACTTTCCAACAAGAATTAAGCAAAATCCGACTGAATTTTTGTATTAAATAGCGACCATGGATGAATCATGGATCGATCACGATATACTAGAATCTAAGGAATCAGCAGAAGAATGGGTAGGTCCCAGTGGAAGTGCGTCAATGCGAGCGTAGACTCAAAAAACGTCCGGAAAGGTGTTTGGGATTCAAATGGCATTTTGTTCATCGACTGCTTGCGAAAAGGAAAAACCATTAACAACGACTATTTCTGTAAACTATTGGACCGATTGGAGAACGAAATACAAACAACCGGCCCCATTTACCGAAGAAAAAAATCATCTCTTTGCAATAAAATTTTCAGCTCACAAATCGATCGAAACCATGGACAAATTGCACGAGTTATTGGCGATACACATTGACTGCAACATTCGTCCACCGACAAAACGAAAAATTGCCGTCAGAGATAAATGTTGTAGTATTCTCGACGACTTGATTATATTGAACGCAACAGCGACAATCTGTATTTCATACAAAACATAAACAAACTCTGCTGTGTTCGCTCTTGTCGTCTATCAAATTAGAAATAGATTGAAGTCTGCGGCAGCAACAATTGTGGTCGTGTTCTCTCTTTGTCGTGCCGTCTTTAAAAAATACATCTTCATAAGAAAACATGCGTTCTATTTTTTGACAATTGGCGTTCGTCGCTAGTCGCAGTCAATATGTATCGGCTATTACGCTTTGAATTGCTTCCTCATCCCTCATTTTATCCAGATTTGGCCCCCAGTGTTTATTACCTCTTCCAAAACTTAAAAAGTTTGCTCCAGGAAAGGAGATTTGCGACGAATGAACAGGTCGAATTGTCAATGTTAGAAAATGGTTGGAATAAGTGTATCGAGCTGAAAGGACACTATGTGGAAGAATAAGCAATAATTTTTTCAAATATCGTGTGTTTTCTTTGTTAGGCTGGCAGCATCTTGAACGCCCTTGTATACGTTTGCTATATCAGTTATCATAAGCCCACAGTTTCATTAATAAAATTCCATAATAATAATTGAAAAACTTTACAAAAATAGTTCAATAGTAATGTTTTCAGCATCCACCGTTTGTAACAATTAACCCGATGACTTCTGTCTTTTGTATTTAACTCTGACCTTTTGCATTGTAGATATGGTAAAACAGTTGAAAATTGTTGTCGTTAAATTACAGTTAAATCACTTTGTAGTTGGTTCTTCATATACATAATTATAGTGTGTTCCTTTTGCTGCTGGGATATTTTTTTTTAAATTTTGTATAAATTTCATTATTCCACTCCATCCTCATTGTTTGTTTTAGCTTGACGAAGCACTCTTAACTCAGAACTTCTTCCACCAGTTCATGGAGTTCTCAGAAGAGTTTTTTATAGTTGAAAAAAGTTTGCACAAACGTCGGAATTAATTGAATGTACAGTTCTATTAAATTGTGTATTTTACCTTTATTAAAACATTAAAAATCGATTTAATCAGCACATAATGATGCTTCAATAGAAAACCATTAAGAGTCTCTTACATTTTGCCACATGTCATACATTTATTATGTATGACATTTCCATTTAATATCCATTTAACGAAAAAATAAATATTTATAACAATCCTGACAAATTAAAGCCGAAAAAGCTTTATGCCGCATCGTATACAAGTAAGAGATTTATTTATAGTTTGTATGTCGTTCACACACATGCACACAAGCACACGCGCATTTACTCATAAACTCATACAAACTTATACATATGCATGCATGTTGGTCGTATTGGCTTTTTTGTGTTCAAATGACTGCCACTGAAGTTAAATGTCCTTTGTTCTGCCCATTGCAACAAAAACAACAATAACAACAACAAGAGCAATTGTCTATCAAAAAACCTCCCGCCCATCACCCCCAAAAACCAAAGCTGGCCAAATGTAAGAGCCACTAACAAGCATCACTGCGCAACAGAGAGATGCAGCGCAAGCACATGGACCAGCAGGCAACCAGGCCGGAGCAGCAGGTGTTTGGGTTGGTTCCATGGTAACGCTTGCAAATTGTTTCGAGCACTAAGCTCTGTGGTTCATTTTCAGTGTTTTGCTTTTTTCGTAGCCACCGCCATACATGAAACCACTAGCAGCGCATCGCGTCTGATTTTCAGAGCAAAAATAGAAGTATGTAGGAAATTTGATTTATATGCGCTTTAAAACAACCTACTAAATATAAGCTAGGAGATGTGTGGTACTTCGCAAAGTTTGGTCCCTATGTATATTCTCGATACAAATGCGAGTGTATGAATATGTAACTGAGAGTGTGTTTGCTTGTGTTTTCAACTATGCTTCTATTTGAACTTCCTAGTCTAGATTTATTGATGAAAAAAGCCACACCGGATACGAACTGCACAGAAGTGCCTCAATACTCGCCCTCCAGGAAAAATCGGAAGGCTTCCATCTAAAAGTGATAAAGAAACATTCCCCACCGTACCTTTTGAAAGCTTAAGGGTAGTTTTGTATTTATATTGTTTCCAAACCGTATCTTTTGGAAGCTTAAGGGTAGTTTTGTATTTATATTGTTTTCAAACCGCTTCTTTAAGAATGCATTTGGAAACTATTATTTATTGTCAAGCAATGACAACAGAAAATATTAATATCATTGTTTTCTAGCCGCTTATTGTAGAATTCGATAGTCTAGTGGTAGAGCGCTTGACTGTCGCTCAGGGTTCCCGGGTTCGAATCCTGGCCGGGCATTTTCGTAACAAGGGAGAGGATTGTTTCCACATTAATTCTTCGAACAGGGAAGAGGACTGCTTGTAATTCGCTTTTTAAGACAGCGGAGAGGAATGTTTCCACATTCATTTTTAACACAGCTGAGAGGAATGTTTCTCTCTAATGACATGCTATGTAAAAAAAGCAATGAACTGTGCAACAAAGGGGAATGCTTCCTACATTCCATGGAATGTTTCCTGGTAACATCCGGGAATGCTCACATTTCCTGGAGGGTGGCTAGTGTGAGTGCGCTTGTGTGAGTGAGCGTATAAGGACACCCCAATAGGCAAAAAGTCCAGGGCTTCTTAAAAGAATGCATGAATTTATTTAATGCCACTTTTGGCGACAAAGCACATGCCTTCCTCGCTGATCCAATGAGCGCTTCTATAAAATCGTCCATTTTTATATTCAAGGTAGTTTCTTTCCATTAAAATGTAGATAATTTGAAAAGTACGATATAATAATAGCCCTTCCGTTTGCTATATCAATGATAAAAGATTGAAAATAATCGAACATACGATTTTTTTATCTTATAGAACACATTTAATTTTCGATATCCCCATATTTTAGTCTTTCTAAAGATGTGCTTCTTCTAGTCGGCCTCTTAGAGCCGCGGTAACAAAATGTGTTGACATGGAAGGGCTGCTAGGACCGCTTTAGAGCCCTGCCAATGCGCACTGGGATGAATTGCTGTTTATTCAGAATAAACTGTTTAGCCAAAATAAGAGTTTTAAAACTAAGCCAAAAAAAAACCATTTCAAAATAGTAAATATGTTACATAAAATAAAGTTTTTTATGCATTAAAACCGTGTTTATTTGCAGTTCAGTTTAAAAAATAAACCAAAGATGCGATGTCTATGCATAATATAGCAGCCATTTCTATTTTGGCAACCTGGAAACACAACATGTCTAGTTAATGATGACTGTCGGAGACAGGTTTTAATTTATCCCTTTGTATTAAGTAGATATGGTCATGACTCTTTCGCTTCGCTTTGGGTAAATGAGCTATTTTGTAGCAAAAAAGCATAAAATGAAGTCAAGTGATGAAAAAAATTTCGCTCCTAATCTTTTAAAAGGTGATTTTAAAAAATTTTGTAAAAATGTTTTACTGTGAAAAATTAAAGATCCTTTAAAATGTTGTCATGAGTCATGAATAATGACTTTCGTTCCAAAAAATATGACCATCAGTAAACCAATAACTACTGTCCACTTAAATCGATTTTCTGGTTGAAGAAATAATTGGCCTTTTTGTTTAATAAATTGGTAAGAGTATCTGATCCTTTTTAAAAAGCTTTATTTTGAGAAGATTTCGATTGATTATTATGATTGACAATTCAATTACAGTGGGTGGCCAAACTAATAGACAATCTGTATAGAATTCTAAAAAATCACTTTTTTATCGATTTGAAACTATAAACTCCTTAAATGTTTTATTTTATATAAGATTATCATTATTTTAATAGATTAATTGGCAGTTGGCTATAAATTTTTTTTTCTACCCATTCTAGATATAATTTTATAAAAGTATTATATTATATCACTAGATAACCATGAAAATTTATATGAGTTTGAAGTATTATTAATAGTTTTATAACACTAAACTACGTAGTAGAACTATTCAACAACTGTTCACTATATTGCAGGTTATGATAATTTTTCATTCAAATCATTCAACATTATGTAAACACTCAAGGCTGTAGCCAAGGGGATTTTCGGGGTTCAAACCCGCCCCCCCAAGAGGGTCGAAATTGTAACCCTTTGAAGACAACAAATAAACCGCAGTACATTTTAAAAATTTTTTTATGGAACTGTCATCACCGATGGCATATTTCTATACAAAAGTGAAATAAAAAAAAAAATTTAATATTTTTACTGTAAGTTTTAAAAAGTCCGGAAAAATCCGGAAAAACCCATCCGGAAAATTGATTTTCTACTTTGTTGGAGTAGCTGATTCATTAAAGTTTTTTATATTTGGGATGAGAAAATATATCCGCTCGTATTTGAAAATCCTTTGTGGTACCTTTATCTGTAGTCTCTGAGAAATCGGGATTAATATATACCTATGGAAAAAAAAGATTTTTTAATTTCCTAGTTTTTCTTTCTTTTAATATTAAAACATGTTCAAAAAATGTAGCATACGTTAAAAGCCACATTGATTTCTAGTCCTTTAAGCCCAACTTTATGAAAATATCTCAAAAATTGTGCTCACACGACTTAAAAATGTAAATTGGTTATTTTTCACGCATTCGTCGTCAAAGTGTTAATAAAAAATTAATGCATTTAAATAATTATTTCACTGAATCACTTTAATATATTCTAAAAAAACTTAACAAATCATATACTGCGTTTACGTGGAAAAGTCTTTGATATGAGTCGAATCGTGTAAACAAAAATAGTGAAAACGTTTTTATTCGTTATTTATCGGACAAACTAGATACATTTAAAATTACCATCGCTATTGTTTTCACTATCCTTGACATCGGCAGTAAAGCCAACAAGAATGACATACACATGTATACTAAAAAAACCTTTCTAGTTTGAACCGCCTAGAAAAATCTAAAACTATACTTCAGCCAACAACTGATTTTAATTTTCCCTCGAGCGGTTCTCGTAAATTAAAATTTCAGCATCCATGGTTTTGTCCAAATATGCAAATGGAGCTAATTGTTAGCTATGCGTTTTCTTAAGCTCTGCTTAAGGCGGCATTGCATCATAGCCTCTTCGTAATTTACGGCACAAAATAAGTTTTTATTGCAATAAATACATTTTTCTGTCCCTTTATTGTGACTCTTTTATAGTCAAGAACTTTCGAACTAAAGATATGGGTCTAAACCTGGTTTAATTTTTGAAGAATGTTTGAAGTCACTCATGAGTTATAAAAAGTTGACTTACATTTTTCAGAATTCTGACCCGAAGAAAAGTTTAAAGTCAATCGTTTAGTGATTCTGTGAATATTTAGGTTTTAAGATTTATGAAGCTTATGTTAAAATTTTTCTGTCTCTAAAATTTTATTAATTTGATATAAATGAGATATCGTTCTTATACCTAAAATTTCTAAAAACATATCTCCGTATTTCAATGGGCGGATGTTTTGGTAGAATTTGCAATAAGATTTAACTTTTTAAACGTTTTTAATTTCTTTCCATACGAAAACTTTTAAAATTCAATTGACAAAATTTTTATTTTTTTATTTCTTTTAAAATATTTTAGAAGGTGTTTATTATATAATTAATGTTTTAGCTTCAATTTGTATAAATTTTAAAAATTCTTGCCATGAATGCACGCACTATAAATCTTTCCAACGATATCTTATAATCTTATAAAATAAAAATAAATTAAAAAAATAAAAAAAAGGCACGAAAAACAGCATTATCTTTAATGCAATTGCATAACTTAAAAAGTTTTTTATGCAGATATGAAAAGTGTTTTCCGGCTTTTATATACGAAACATGATCTTTGGAGATTTCTGCAAAATTTTTTAGCTCACTGGAGGATATCGTAACAGCCACAATATTTTGGGAATCGTTAGAAAATAGACCAAGGTAAATTTTTTGTGGGTTAAAAATGGAAGTCGAGGCACCTTAATATATTTACTAACATATATAATATATTAAAAAATTTAACTTGAAAATGAAATTAAACAAAAACTTGTTATCAAAACCCCCATGGATAAATCCTGACTACTGCCCTGTATGCACTAACATAAGAAATTCTGCCGATATAAAAATCAAGAAAAGTATTTATAAAATGATTACCAACCGTCGAATAAACAAAAAAAAAAAAATGTAATATAAGACGATGAAAAAGTGATTTTCAATAATTTTATAACGTGGGTCTATTAATTTGGCCACCAACTGTAAGACCAATTAAAGAAACCATATTTCCGCAACTTAAAATTCTGCGACCAGAAATTAAATTTAGGAGGAACTTTTTACAGCTACGGTTTTTATAAAGCTACATTGTTATGACTGATCTTTTTTTGGGGCCTAATTTGGTAATAATTGTTTAGTTTGATATGGTTTCTTAAATTCTAAGTATGATAAGATTTCTTGATGTGATGAAGTCAAGGATTCATGATTCAATTTCTCAACATATGATCTTCTAATTTGGTCATCGTTATTATTATTAACGTGGTTTTATTAAGCATCATAGAGGTTTCCATCGTTCACCATCATTACGGAAAGTGATGTGTCTGTAAGGAATGGGTAAAAAAGTCTGAACTGAAAAGATGTATCCACACCGACATAATCTGTATCTCCCTAATTCTAGCATACATACATTAGTTAATTCCTCACAATTAAACCTTCTCAATGAATTTTCTTAAAAAAAAAGTTAAATTCCACTATCTAGCAAATATATAGGCGAAAGAAAACTTTCACCGGCTTTTAACAACATCCCATCAAAACGAATCCTACACAAGCAAAAATATAAAGGACAAAAAAATGTCTAGCCGATTGTCTGACTTTTAAGGACGCCACACGCACAAATATGTTCAAGCAAACTTTTGATAGCAACAAAAGTTCTCCGCGTACATGTGTGCATCTGTAGATGGTTGTATGTATGTGTTCCTTCAAGGATCTGCTGAGAGTGCAAGTTTTAGTTTCCCCCTCTTATTTAGTGTATAAATAAAAATTCCTTAAATGGAAGTAGTTTTATGTTAAACGCAAACGAAAAATTGTCAACTTTTAAGACAGCGTACATATATCTTTTGTTAAAGAAAAACCTAAAAACAATTCAATTGTCTTGGAAAATATTTTTGTCTAATGAGTTGAAGTTACATGTTCAAGTTGTGGTAAGAAATCAGCACGAGTTCGTTGAACCTAAGTTCATGGCATCCAACTGTAAAAATATACAACCAAATCTTTTAAAGTTTTCCCAGAAAAGTTTTGTATTTAAGGAAACATTAAATGATTTTAGTGTAATGAGCATTCTAAAGCTTTTTGCTTAAGTAAATTAATCTCGCCTTAAGTCCGTCAAGGTCATTGCCTCCACTTTTAAGTGCTTAACATCCGATTGACCTTAACTTATTCATTGTCTTTTGCTAGATCTCTATTCTGCTCTTCCTCTACCGAAAGCATTCGACTTTTCTTCTTTCTTTTTTATATTTTCCACATTGTTTTACTTTAATGTAGTTTCAACAGATTCAAAAGTTCGGTTTGATTTTGGTTGGGTTCTTTTGAAACGCCGGACTGTTGGTTGAAGACATAATTATATGTGTGGTATTTGTTTTTTTTTTAATGTTTCTTTTTGTTTCTGACAGTTAGTAAAGCAGAGTGCCGCCATGATGCCACAAAATTTCAGTTTTTCATTTAAAATTATTAAAGTTCAAGCTGTATGCTTTACGGCCAATCTTATTTAACTAAAAACGGTTTCTTGTTTTTAGCTTTTAACTGTTTTAATTAGTATAACAATGAAATTTGTTTTTATTTATATTGGTACTTCTACCATTAGTTCTACTTCCACGTTGCTTAAATACATTTTTGTAGCTTACAGTTATTAGTTAAACTTATTGATTCAATCTTCTCATTCCTTTATTTCTACGCTTTTAAAAGTTGTCTCTCTTATAATTTTGCAGAATTTAAGAATGTACTCATCGCTTATGTTTGAAGCAGTTAAGTCAATGTTTTATTTTTAAATCATGATGTAGTTGCCTGTGTTTAATTTTCCAAAAACATTAAATTACGTTCTAAAACAGAATGTTTTGACCAGACTTGTTTACGAATCAGATGTTATGTGGTTTTTAAAGAATAATCATCATATTGGCCCAAAGTTAATAACAATAACAATAACAATAACAATAACAATAACAATAACGCAGATTATTTAAAGCTCAGCACTGGTTCTTCCAATACCATATAACAAGAGCTACTAAAAAAAATTTCAACAACAAAAGATATTCTATGTGGAATTTGATAGATAGATATTCTTGTCTTTAAAATTACGTACAAAGTTTAACAAATTGAGACAAGCGTGAAACTGATTATTGTTTACACATACCTATTGAATGCAATGCAAATTTGAAAAAAGCCACAAAGCAACAATTCATATATAATCTTCGCTATTAGAATCTCATAGATTGATTGAAATCAAAAAATTTCAAGTGTTTCATTCATCATAGTCCTAAAAATATACTGATTTATTTGTCGTATACTTGAGTTTCAATGGTTCTATTTTGCATATTTTTGCAAAATTATATTTTTAATGGAAAAATGTCTATTATCAAACATTTTTTCATTTGTATTTTGAGATAAAACGTTGCCAAAATATATCAATGCAAGACGGACAAAATTATAACCAATATCATTTTTTTAGGTTCTTCAATATCCGGAAGTTAATAATTGGGTATTTGTTTTTGTTTGGCAACAGCTTCAGTTAGTGTCTTGATTATGTGATGCTTACTTTCTGGCTTCTTGAGAAATATTTATGCAAGATTACACATACTTTTAGCTATATTAATTAAATTTTTGGCAGTTGAAAAATCTTTGGGCAACACTTGATAGTATCGTCATACTTTTGTTTTTTAACCAATTATTTGTAATGCCCAGGGTTGAATTAAAAAGCCTTGAACCTCATAAATAAAAATTACATATTATCTTTAAAAATATTTTACATTAAGAAGTTATACATTTTCAATTCAAATTAGAGATACTTTAAGATTTCACAAAATATTAATTCTATGGCCAAAAATCGGAATTCAAGAAACCGTGTAGCATAAACGGTGGGTGCATCTTTTCTGAATTATCGCGTATATAATGTGAATGGTTTTTTTGTTTTGAGACTATTTACATAGAAGAAAAAGTTCATGAAATCGCAACTAAAACTAAGTTAGCATGATATTGGGGCAAGAGATTTAATATTCTGTTTTTCTAAAGTATATGAAGTGAACCGTATTAGTATTAAGTAAAAAAATGTTCAAAACGGTGTATTAATATTAAAAAGCGATAAAATCTCATAGTTCTAAATAAATCTTTTTTACGGCACTGCTTCTTTGACGTACGGATAAAATTGAAGACATGAGAGGAATAAGGTTTTTACAAATATTTGACCTTCACATACGATTATCTCAAAATATTAATACGAAATATTAATAATACCTCGCCTTCATTAAAATTAAAAAATGCTCTTTTGACTCTTTAACTTATTTACTTCGCACAATTTTTTAGTATTAACGAAATTATGTTTTGATATTAAATTGATAAGTCAGCCACAACCAACTCAAGCTTTTTAAAAGAAGAAATTTTGAGAGTCTCTTCTTATGCATTTACATTTAATAATGCAAATTGTCACTCATAATCATTGAATAAACATGAAACTGTTATTTGTTCAATGCTCAGTTAAAATTTCAATTAAATTGGTGAATATAAAAGGATTAAATCATTTTAACTCAATTTAACTAAAAATTTTTTGGATTTTTTTGTTGATTGATAAAATTTAAAGCTGAACTGAAAGATTATTTATCATACGTTTCGAGATTTCGCCAATACATTCTTATTTATTAATTTGGTTTAATAAATAAGCTTAAAAACATGCTTTTTTAGTAAGCCAATTGATATATCATTTCTTTTATAATCATTTGCATCAAAACTCCACGGCTTAAGCAGCCAAACCCATTTTAAAATGAAGCTTAACCATTTTAACTTACCGATGATAAGATGCATTTCGTTCCCTTGCAGGTCGCAAATATTTTTAAATTAGCTAGCGGCTAGCAGCAACAGACACAGACACAGAAATCTATGTATGTATACAGTAAAACTTAGAATCATAAAACCTAAGAAAATAAATCAGATGACATTAAAATTCCATTAAGTTAATAAAAAATACACTTCGAAACACTCTATTATATGAAGTCTACCATCTGGAGACTACTTAAAACATGCTTTTGCAATAAAAATAAAGCCCTTCCAAAGAAAGTCATAAAAACCATCTTAATTTTACTATCAATTATTTGAGCACCGAATAGATGGTCTTTAAATTGTTGGCAAACCCACCAAAGTGTATCCATATATCTTTCTATTAAATGTACGAAGGAAGTTATAAAGTAAAAACTATTGGCCAACATGAGTGTGGCCAAATCCTGACAGCCCTCATATGTACAGAGGACACTGATTGCTAATGAAAAGGGCTGCATTTATGAGCCTCATCATCATCATTAATTCTTGCTTTTTGTTTTTCACTGAGTGCTTTTTTATGATTTTGCACTTATTTCTGGTGTCGAGTATCTTAAGCTGGAATGCATTGACCTATCCAGATTTATGATCAAGCTGCTGCATACGTTCACGATCACGCTCACCAGCAGTGTTTGTTGTTTGTTGAAGGTAGTATTTCAAAAGGGGATTGGCTGCATGCATTTTACTCTTCATGCTTTTATGCAAACATTTTTTAACACAACTTGTCAGATTAAATTCTTAAAAAAAGTGTTTCCCATCTTGAGTTGGCTTTTTTTTCGCCTGATATAAATCATTTCTCCGTGGTTTTCACAAGAAAAATTATGTTTATTTGTTTTGCTTTTCTGACAACTTGAGTAACCTTAACTCAGAATTTGGAATTTCTTTTATGTCCAAAATCTGCTTTCTACGTGAGAAAAGCCAATTGAAAAAATAAATTAAAACAAATTGACTTTTGTTCGCGTGGGCCGATCGCCGTTACTATGCAACCGAAATGACGCACTTTAGCAAAAGTTATTTTTTTCACATTTCAATAAACTTTTAACGATCGCAACTAAAAAAATACTCGCTCAATGGAAAAAGTCTGCGCATATTTAAATGAGAGTGTATCGAAATCGAGGTAATATATTAAATGTGGAACAGTGTGTCATTGCTGGAGCTTGAAACATGATGGTTTCGACAAAAAAGCGCCGCACAACTCAATCGCAATGAGCACTTAAATGCGATGCTTATAAATAGGTTTCAAGCATGACCGGCGGCGAACTTCTAGTTCACATTCAACACTTCTTATGCTTCTCAACTAAATATGTGACGCATTTGGGCGCGTCACACAAACCAAGGCATAACGCATTAAGCCCTGAAGATTTTAAAAATTGCATAAACAATAAAGTACTTAAATAATAAAAATGACACGGTGCGCGGAGGTAAAATTGCACACTCTTTCCTTCGTTGCATACTCTTTACACTTTCCTCCTTTCTCTTGTGCGTGAAATGAGAAGAAACGCCAATAAAGAATGGTTTAAATAACATAAGAATAAATGATCATATCATCGATCGCAAAACGAATGTGAGAACGGGAAAGAAACTTGAACAAATGTCGGCATCTTGAGAGAAGCGTCCCTTCACGGCTCCGCGAAATCTTAAGTATCAAGCATATGTATAAAAGTATCAACGAGTATGTAGGAGATACAAGTGCAAATATGTATAGTTATCCGTCGACCGAGCTTATAGAAAGAAACTCTAAAGAATAAGAGTAGAAGTCTTTTTGTATCTAATAAAGGTCAACGTTTTGAATTTGGAATTAGAATTGGTAACAAAGCATGTAGGTTAGAGAAACTATATGGCAAAATATGAAAAGTTGTTTAAAATTAGAACATTTGAGAAGTTATTGGTTTTGTCCATAACTAGAGAATACGAAATTTTTTAAGGCGTAAGAAAAAAATGAAAGTATCGGTAATTACGTTTAAGCCATTAGAAAGTATTTAAACATATTATTAACACGTTCGCTGCCATGTGACCCATCGGTGGGTCACACAAAATATACATAAGAGGCCGTGTGTACCACCGCTGGGTCACGGTGTAAGTATTTTTGTAAAGAAGTTTTTTAAGTGGCTTGCTTAAAAGATTTTATTTCCAAATTTTTGACTTTTATTGTTGTTTTAATTCAGGTTTTAATTTTATAAATAAAAACGAAATGTAAAAGTGCAAATAAATAAAGAAAAAAAAACACTTTTGGCACTATGGTGATAGTTATTTTTTCTATGCCGGCAGTCAACGTGTTAAGGTATGTATTTAAGTTTGTTTACGCCAATGTTTTCAGAACACCTTATTTCTAATCTGTGTCGACTTTTCGTTCCGTTCTCTTTTGCATTCTCTCAGCGTAGAAAGATTGTGTGTTGCCAGATCGAAGCCATATTTTATTTGATCTTGAAAATCACAGAATCATTCATTCAG
This sequence comes from Dichetophora obliterata, assembly GCA_963920525.1. Lineage (NCBI taxonomy): Eukaryota > Metazoa > Arthropoda > Insecta > Diptera > Sciomyzidae > Dichetophora > Dichetophora obliterata. Next base: position 141,394,482 of record OY986435.1, on the reverse strand, counting down.
CACTCGAATACATTAACGAAATATTTTTAATTTAACTACACAGATAACACTCATAGATAACACAGATAACTCACAGATAACTCATGCCCTGAAACCTTTCAGAAATACGGTCAAGGTCCTATTGTGTAAATTGTGTATTACGAACTGACTCAATTGACATCAAGGCACAGTGTGTTGAGTGATATTAAAAGCGTATATAAATTCACTGAAACTGAATATAGAGACAAAAATGGGACTCTTGTTTTTAGGGTTCCACACACGAAAAAATAGTTTGGTGTAATTCATTAAATATATATATCAGTTTTATTGACTATAAACAAAATTAAGTTAAAATTGCTAAGTATAGTCGTAGCGAGTTGAATTCATATATGTTGAGTCAGTTTGAAGCAGTTTTTTATTTGAATGGTTTTGGTTGGCGTAACTTATAGCATCTTTATGTAAAACGAACGGTGCGTGCATTTGACGAACACTTTGTGTAAAAGCCAAGAGTTAGCTGTTTTGGCTCCATGTAAGAAGTATATCAGACAACAACGAAGACAGCTTGCTCTGTAAAGAACGATGACGTTAACTAAGTATGAAGTTGGCTTGACATAAGAAAAAATCCAAACGAAACGTCAAAATCTTCCAGCAAAATAGTCTTTGTTGTTAAAATGTTTAGCAGGAATTTCCTGTTAAGAAAAGTTATATTTTATTTTAGTACATACGAATTAATAAGGAAAAAATTATGGAAAAAGTTCGACGGTTGTCATCAGCTCCCAATGTTAAACTTCTAGTGGCAATATTTATTGTACTTATAACAACAATAACGTATCATGGCAAGAGTCAACAATAATTCCATGGGCGTAGCTAGAATTTTACTCAGGGGGGAGAAACGATCAATTATTGTTTCATGTAGCTGATAAATAAAATTATTTTTAAAAATATTGGCTTCATTGGGAAAAATATAAAATGAAATTGGAATCGATATTGAGTTAAACGCAATTTTATAAAAGAGGAAATCAAAGTATTCATTGGCGCGAGTCTTCAGCAAAGCGATTAAAATAGTCATCATTCAGCTTCTCTTTTTTCTCTTTCATCAAATTTCTGTGCACGACTTAAAGGAATAAAAACGCCGTTGTAAGGATGATATTAATGAGTCGAGATATGGTATGAACAGCTACACCTTCACATATTCGACAGGTAATTTTGCTGAATAATTTGTAAGCTGATTTGAATTTTTGCATGAAGCAGTATTTACTAAACTGGATGATTAGAGGATTGGCCTTTTCCACGAACTGGCAAGTCGTGAGATTCACAAAAAATTATAACCGAAATAGAGACTGAACAGAATCAAAAATCGTTGCGGCCGACGATTTGTTGTTGATGGAAAGTACATGCAAAATGTAGAAAAAACCGAAGCTCGTTTTCCGCAACGATTAATCGCAGACTTTGAATCTATTCTATTTCAATCGTCGGTCGCAACGATTTTTGATTCTGTTCAGGCTCATAATCGAAGGCAAAACCTTTCGATTTTGTTCCAGTAATTTCTTGTGATCATTACATCAACAAGCAGGTCGGTAAATAATGGGTGAGCTACTTCTGCTGATCCTATGTGCCACTGACTTAGCTTCTACAATACTCATGCACATTTTATATTTTGTAAAAGGCTTTATAACGCGCGATCCTACAACGGCTTGAACGTTTTTAGGTGGAAAAAGTAAACAGCACAAGCAAACTGTACCTTTTCATTGTTTTGAGTATATTAACCACGGCACTTAGGTTTTTAGCAAATCGTGACAAAATTTAAGTTTGGGCCCAATCGCGTTCTTCTTAAAATCGAAGATTTGAAGAGTAATCAAAAGCCATTTGAGCATTTTCAATTTCTGAGATGTACTCATTAAAGCACATCGGCCAACCTGCTTACCCAAGTCGTTTTCGCAGAAACTTTTACTATTGCATGTGCTAGCAGATGCAGATGTAGATAGATTCTTTTGCAATTAAAAGCTAGGCAACGGGTGCAAGCAATTAATTTTTCTCTTCCATTCTGCTCTCATTGCCACTCAATTTTCTTTTCTTGACTGTAAAGCAAAATGATTAGAAAAAAAGTATAGCAGTGAGAGGACTGCCGACCGAAGCAAAAACCTATACATAAAATATTAGTATTCCCTGGAAGACAATGCCACGGACCGCCTTACTGCTATATAAGAATTTTCTTGCTAATAGGGGGTTTCGGACTATCCTACATGTAGGACGGATTTGACGCTTAGAGGTCGCGAATTCATTTTCTAATTTTTCCATACGATTTGTATGGGAAAAAATCAGTTTTGCTGGTAAATTGAAATTAGAGCCATTATCTTTTTAGCAAAATGGTTTAAAAAAACACGTGTTCCCTAAAATTTTGTCTGTTAGGACATATCTGAATTTAATTTTCATCGAATTATTACTTGGTGATTGGCCAAAACGATTAAAAATAAAAATATAAATACAAAAAACTACTTGTTGTAACTTTTAATCCAAAAACATATATCAACCCAATGAACTTTTTCTTCACTGTGCGTTTCAACTATCATTATCTAAAATTTAAGAATAATAACAATAACGAAAACGTAGCACTTTAAGAAATATTGATTTTCCATGAAATAATTCTAAGTAAAACTATTCATTTATATAGGTAGCTCTTAGTAGTGAGCCACAGGCCACCAAATAATAATCAGATGAAAATTCAATTTGGATATGTCATAACAGACAAAATTTGAGGGAAAACGTATTTTTAATTACTTTGCTTAAAAGATAATAGCTCTAAATTCAATTTACCAGCATAACTGATTTTTCCCCATACAAATCGTATGGGAAAATTAGAAATTGAATTCGCGACCTATAAACCTTTACCAATTGAGATGCGCTTCACGGAAGTGGAAAAGCCGCGGACATCAAACACGATTTTTTTTTGGGACACCCGAATATATATATATATATATATATATATATATATATATATACATATTTCCGATTCGGTAACACTTTTACTAAAAACAAATAGTTTTACCAATATTATATATACTCTTTAATTCATATGTATAAGCTGTTTTCTAAATTAGTTCGATGTCATATGCTGACTGTAGCTACAAATAAAAATCTACAAAAATTTAAAGCTTACTGTACAACAATAACTACTTAGCAAATTTACAACAACAACGCAAAGAGAATGACAAGATCCCAGCGGTTGCGCAGCGTTAGAGGGGATGAACCGAATTGTACTTTTCATGCTATATTTTCTGTTTGCCTGCTAGCAAGATCTCAAGTGGAGGGAGGCATTAAAAGAGGCTTCAGAGCTAACTGCTGAAATAAAATTAAATTTCAATTTTTCATATTTGTATTTTGTTTAACTCTCATGAAGTCTCTTTTAATGCCTCCACTTTAGATCTTGCTAGCAGGCAAACAGAAAAAATAGGAAGCAAATTGTTATTTATATTTCGCCATCAATTCGGTTCATCCCCTCTAACGCTACGCAACCGCTGTGATCATATCATTCTCTCTGCGTTTTTTTTTTATATTTGCTTGGTAATTGTTGTTGTGCAGTTAGCTGTAATTTTTTGTAGTTGCTTTTTTAGCTACAGTCGGCATATGACAATCGAAGTATTTTTATAACACTTTATTTATATGTACATAAAAACAATTACACAAAAAACCTGCAAAATAAATTTATATTTACAGTTGCAATTGAATAACTACAGTCTGCTTATCACAAGCGTTCTATTTCTTACTGCCTAATGTTGTAAATCGAAAACGCAAACAAACGACAAGTTAGACGCGAGAAGCAACACTCTATACGAAATTCTATTGCTTCTCGTGTCTTGCTTGTCGTTGGTTTGCGTTTTCAATTTACAACACTAGGCGGTTAAACTGTCCACGTACATTTATTATATTAAATTATGTATAATTCATATACTATATCTATTTCTTATATATTCCTATTTTGATACACAACACAAACTATATATTGCGTGCATGTATATTGTGTTATTATAAAAAAAGATATAAATAAGATTTAAATTTTTAAATTAAAGCAATAATGAAATAATTTAAATAAATGATATGAATTATATGTATATATTTTTGATATGATAGTACATTTAGTTAAAAGAAATAGTTTCAGCCATTTATACAAAATTTCAAAAATTGATTTAAACTCTTATTTAAAATAAATCAGTTGTCATATGCCAACTGTAGCTACAAAAAAAGTGTAAAAAAAAATTCCAGCTAACTGTACAACAAAAATTAAATGGCAAATCTATATTAACAACGCAGTGAGAATGGAAAGGTTCACAGCGGTTGCGCAACATTAGAGGGGATGAACAAATCGGCGTCAGAAAATAAACCGCATTTTGCTTGCTATGTTTTCTGTTTGCCTGGTAGCAAAATCTCAAGTGGTGGAATGGCAAAATTAGACAAGGTAGTGTTAGGGCGGAGAGCCGGTGACAGAAACTGTCAAAACGAAGTTGACATTTCATACAAAATCTGCAACCAATGAGAATGCAATATAAAAGCAAAAATTGGCTAAAATACCAAAATGTCTGAGTTTGACAGTTATGGTCACTAAGAAAAAGAACACATTCAGCCCTAACACTACCTTGTCTTATTGTACTATGAGTGGTGGCATCAAAAGGGACTTCACGGCCAGTGAAACAAAAACCAAATATTAAAAATTTTAAATTTATTTTATTGTAACCTACAGCAGCTTTACATATACATTGAAAAGAACAGTATCATTCAATGTTTCACAGCGGAGCAAAGGGAGGGGAAAAAATGAAGCGTCAGCAGAGGAACTTATTGATGGTTGCTTGCTATGTAGCAAGGCTACAAGACTACAAGGCGCTCAGCAAATGTTTGCTGAGCGCCTTGTAGTCAAGATCCAAGAGCGTCATTTAAAAACCTACTCGCTGTCTGTATTGATGACGAGAGTTACTCGCAAAATGATAATGACGATGACAAACCAAAGATTTATCCTCTACCAAAATCGTTCAAAGCGCTCAAAGAAGTTTTCACTTCAAAAAATAACGAAAGTGCTTGAGTTTGTGTGTGCGTGTGTGTGGGCCAACGATCTCCCGGTGCACCAGCAAGTGCAGCAAAGTTAAATTGGCTTTCTTTGCTGGTGAACGTCCTCCAAGTGCCATCACCAGCAGCACAAGCAAATGAAGCGCAAATTCTCCGCTTTCAATTTATTTAATTCACGCCGGAGTATAATGGCAGAAATTTGCCTCCGCGCTTGAGACATGCTGAAATGGTGCTTCTAAAATATTGGAGAGTTGACCAGTCAATTGAATTGTGCTGCACTTGGTGGTGCCGCTCGTGGTGACTCTCGGAGAACGTTGGCAAGCAACAGAATCAAGAAATTTGCGCTGCACTTGCTTGTGCTGCTGGTGATGGCACTTGGAGGACGTTTGCCAGCAAAGAAAGCCAATTTAACATTGCTGCACTTACTGATGCACCTTTATTATTTTGTTATGTTTAAGTTTTTTAAGTGTACAATATTACAAGTTTACGAAATAACTTGCAAGTAAGCACTCGAATTAAATATGTCGCAAATTGAATAAAATGCAAATTAAATAAAATATTTGCGCTAAAATACGACCGAAATGTGAAACGTCAAAATTTGTAATTGCCAAAATTTCATCGTCCATTTGACACAGCAAAAAAAAACAAATTTATTTCAACACATAAATTTTATTCAGCCTGATATTTTCTATCCTACCACGATTGAAAAGTATCCTTTTGACAAGCACCCTTTATAAAAAAATTTATTAATAAAACAATGATAGTTGATAGCTCTGAAAATAAAATGCCGCAGTGGTGAAAATAAAAAGCCACTGACAAATACAACATGTGTGAAAATTGTCAAACTTTGTTTGACGATATGTAATAAAATAAGAGCATGCATGTAATTACTTGAATGCTCAACATATTCCTTTATCATAACTTAAAGATTAAAATGTTAAAACTCTTAATCCATACATTATTTTTCTTGTTTGCAAACGAAGTTCCAGCAGAAAAATGCAGAAAAAGAAGAAGATCGTTCTATTTTTAAATCTCACCATGCGGTGGTTTGAGCAAAAGCATATGTTTCAAAAATGTTGACAAATACAACAACTGAAGAAATTACCGAACTTTAAAAGCATATATAGACCAATATAAAGCGAATAAATAATAAGTTTTGGTTGCAAACATCTTATTGCAACCTAATTAAGTATTTATATACTAACAAACAGATTATATGCATTAATTTCAGGAGTTGCCAAGTGATTTCTTTGTGAGCTTGTGGCCGACTAAGAACAAGTGTGGCGATCATTGTTGATTTTTTTTATGCACAAATACATGCAAACATTTTTTGAGGTTATGCTGTCTAAATTTCCTATCTTGTTATCTTTACTGTCTGTATTGATGGCGAGAGTTACTCGGAAAAATACGATGACGCAAACCAAAAATTTACCCTCTGCCAAAATCATTCAACTCGCCTAAAGAAGTTATCACTTCAAAAAAACATAGTCCTTATAAATTGCAGTAATTTAATATAAACTAATAAAAAATGTATAAATTAAAAAATCCACAAATAAATCCAATCAGAAATTTCATTTTGAACAGCTGATTTGGTTTCGTTAGTAATGACAACGAACGTTAGTGCTGGTGATAAATCGACTAACAGTATTGTGCTGCTCTGATTGCAATATACATGTCACAGTTACCCATCAATTTTAATTAAAGCTTTTCATAAACTTTGTTTACTAAATAATAAATGTGTCAGACCTAAGTTTGTAATAAAAACTAAATTAAGCTTTTATAAATGTAAAAAAACTGCAATACTATTTGAATTATAAGAAAAACTGTTTTTGATTTCTAACTTTCTTATTATTATTTTTTCTTATTTATTTACTTGTTTTTAAGTTTGAGGGGAAACGGTTCCCTACGTTCCCCCGCTAAGCCCAAGAATAATTCAATAACAAAAATAAACACAGATGATGTGAAATGTAAAAAGCAGTACTAAGTTAGTACTACTAACACAAAAAATATACTTCGAATTAAAGTGCAATTTCTGAAAATTTACACAAAATCGTGAACTTTTGTTCAAGCCAATTTTGTCAAGCTATTAATGTTGCTTTATACTTAAATATTTTAATACAATATTTCAGCTAAAAATCTGGCCTTCGAAAAATTCGAAAATTGATGTTAAATCAAAGAAATATATGTTAAAAGATATTCCCATGCAAAGCATCTTTAGAACATGAACCGTTCGGAGTCGGCATACAGAAGCGGCTTTAGGGGGGGGGGGGGGGATCGTCAACTTAACTTAAGGGACACAACTAGTTCGAATTTAGGGAAAAACTTTTTTTCATTTTCTGAAAGAACAATACATATTTCAAAAATATTCTGTTAAAATTTCAGACTAATCAGACTATTATTTATGGAGATAAATAACATTTAATAGAGATTTTTTTATCTGGATGCACATCATTGTCAAAAGTTTAAACGCATTTTTCTAAAAACCATGTTTTCAAAGTCGGTGATCAATGTAACTTTAGAACGGCTTTATTGATCAGTTTGAAATTTTTCTCACTTATTCTATGTAAACATAATAGTTCTCCTGATGAACGATTTTTTTGAAGTGAAAACTTCTTTAGGCGCGTTGAACGATTTTGGTAGAGGGTAAATCTTTGGTTTCCGTCATCGCATTTTTCCGAGGAACTTTGTCATCAATACAGACATCAAAAATGTTTGCATGGATTTGTGCATAAAAATATCAACAATTATCGTCTCTTGTTCTTAATCGGCCGCAAGCTCACAAAGAAATCACTTGGCAACTCCTGAAATTAATGCATATAATCTGTTTGTTAGTATATAAATACTTAAGTTAGGTTGCAATAAGATGTTTGCAACCAAGACTTATTATTAATTCGCTTTATATTGGTCTATATATGCTTTTTAAGTTTGGAAATTTCTTCAGTTGTTGTATTTGTCAACATTTTTAATAAATTTGCTATTACTTAAACAGCTGCTATGCATGGTGAGATTTAAAAATGGAGCGATCTTCTTTTTCTGCTGGAACTTCGTTTGCACACAAGAAAAATAATTTATGGATTGAGTGTTTTAGCATTTTAATCTTAAAGTTGTGATAAAGGAATATGTTGAACATTCAAATAATTACATGCATGCTCTTATTTTATTATATATCATCAAACAAAGTTTGACAATTTTCACACTTGTTGTATTTGTAAGTGGCTTTTTATTTTCACCACTGCGGCATTTTATTTTTAGAGTTGCCAACTTTCATTGTTTTGTTAATAAATTTTTTTCATAACACGGGGGTTACACGAGACAGTACTGTTAAGACAGTGAAAAATACGTTTTAATTGTCAAACTTTGTGTCTGTGAAAAAGAGTACAGACAGTTGGTAAGACAGTTGGCAAGACAGTAGACAAAATAGTAAAAAAATTCTATTTTATGAAGAAAATTTTTGTCAAAACTACGAGTACGCCAAAGTATTTCAAATTTTCCTTTAATTCTATTAAATTTTCACGTATTTTGTCACTTGATATGCTAAATATCATTCTACTTTCCTAGCTACTGTCACGACAACTGTCTACAAAAAACTTAAGACAGTAGAGCAGACAGTAGTAAAAGTTAGCGTGTGTGGGTAAAAATTTGTGAATGTGTTGTGACTGTCTTAACAGCACTGTCTCGTGTAACCTCCGTGTAAAGGGTAAGTGTCAAAAGGAAACTTTTCAGTCGTGGTAGGATAGAAAATATCAGGTTGAATAAAATTTGTGTGTGTTGAAATAGATTTGCCTTTTTTGCTGTGTCAAATGGACGATGAAATTTTGACAATTGCAAATTTTGACAATTGCAAATTTTGACGTTACACATTTCGATCGTGTCTTAACGCAAATATTTTATTTAATTTGCATTTTATTCACTTTGCGACATATTTCATTCGAGTGCTTATTTCGTAAAATTGTAATATTGTAAATTTAAAAAACTTAAAAAATAACAAAATAATAAAAAAATAACGAAAGTGCTTGAGTTTGTGTGTGCGAGTGTGTGGGCCAACGATCTCCCGGTGCATCAGCAGGTGCAGCAAAGTTAAATTGGCTTTCTGTGCTGGCGAACGTCCTCCAAGTGCCACCACCACCAAGTGCAGTGCAAAATTTGTTGCTAGCCAACATCCTCCAAGTGCCATCACAAGCAGCACCAGCAAGTGCAGCACAATTCAATTGACTGGTCAACTCTCCAATATTTCTGAAGCACCATTTCAGCATGTCTCAAGCTCAGAGGCAAATTTCTGCCATTACACTCCGGCGTGCATTGAATAAATTGAAAGCGGAGAATTTGCGCTTCATTTGCTTGTGCTGTTGCTGGTGGCACTTGTTGGCACATGTTGGCTAGCAAGAAATTTGCGCTGCACTTACTTGTGCTGTTGCTCGTGGCACTTGGAGGACGTTCACCAGCAAAGAAAGCTAATTTAACTTTGCTGCACTTGGTGATGCATCGGGATACGTTGGCCCACGCACACACAAACTCAAGCACTTTCGGTATTTTTTTTTAAGTGAAAACTTCTTTAGGCGCGTTGAACGATTTTGGTAGAGGGTAAATATTTGGTTTGCGTTATCGTCATCGTCATTTTGCGAGTAACTCTCTTCATCAATACAGACAGCGAGTAGTTTTTTAAATGACGCTCTTGGATCTTGACTACAAGGCGCTCAGCAAATGTAGCAAGCAACCATCAATAAGTTCCTCTGCTGACGCATCGTTTCTTTCCCTCCCTTTGCTCAGCTGCGAAACTTTGAATGATACTGTTTTTCAATGTATATGTAGAGATGCTTTAGGTTAAAATAAAATTAATTTAAAATTTTTGATATTTGGTTTTTGTTTGACTGGCCGTGAAGTCTTTTTTGATGCCATCACTCATAGTACAACTAGATAAGGTAGTGTTAGAGCTGAATGTGTTCGCTTTCTTAGTGACCATAACTGTCAAACTCAGCCATTTTGGTATTTTGGCCAATTTTTGCTTTCATATTGCATTCTCACTGGCTGCAGATTTTGTGTGAAATGTCAACTTCGTTTTGACAGTTTCGGTCACCGGCTCTCCGCCCTAATACTACCTTGTCTAATTTTGCCATTCCACCACTTGAGATTTTGCTACCAGGCAAACAAAAAACATAGTACATAGAAAGTAAAATGCGGTTTATTTTCTGACACCGATTCGTTCATCCCCTCTAACGTTGCGCAACCGCTGTGAACCTTTCCATTCTCACTGCGTTGTTGATGTGGATTGGAAATGTAATTGTTGTTGTACAGTTAGCTGGACTTTTTTTAGACTTTTTTTGTAACTGCAGTCGGCATATGACAACTGATTTATTTTAGATAAGAGCAGGCGAACAGAAAATATAGCAGGCAAAGTGCTGTATATTTTCCGCCGCCAATTGGTTCATCCCCTCTAACGCTGCGCAACGCTGCGTTCTTGTTGTAGACTTGCTTGGTAGTTATTGTTGTAGAGTAAGCTTTAATTTTTTGTAGATGTTTATTTGTAAATAGCTACAGTCAGCATATAACATCTAACTATTTTAGAAAACAGTTTATACATATGAATTAAAGAGTAAAAATAATATTGGTAAAACTATTTGTTTTACGTAAAAGTGTTACCGTATTGGAAATATATATTCAATATATATGAACAATTTAGCTCATTGAGGAAATTTAAAGAGTATTTATGTATATTTATATTATAACAATTACGTAATAAACCTGCAAAATAATTAATATTTTCAGTAGTAATTGGATAACTAAAGTCTAATTATCCTAAGCATTCTATTTTTTAAACGGTTTGGCATCAATTTCTTATATGAATTATGTATAATTTATATGCTATAGATATTTCTTAATTTTAGAATATTCAATTTTTAATACACAACTCAATATAGATATGGTGAACATGTATATTGTGTTAGTGTTATGATATAAATAGATATAAATAATCTTTAATTTTTTATATTAATTAAATAATGAAATAATTTAAATAAATTACTTTAATTATGTGAATTTTTGATATGGTAACACTTTTTCTTAAAAGAAATAGTTTCAGTAATATATAAAAAATTTAATAAATTGCTATAAGCTCTTAACAAAAATAATTCTAATTTCATATGCCGACTGTAGCTACACAATTAGAATTCACAACGTCTACAAAAAATTTTCACCTAACTGCGCCAACAACAATTACTAAGGAAATCTACAAACAAGGACGCACAGAAAAGAACAAGATCATAGCGGAACTTTTAGAACTTTTTGATTTTCATCCTACATGTAGGACGGGCTGCAGTATGAGCTTTCGCATATCCTACATGTCCGTCCGACGTGTCAAATCCATCCTACATGTAGGATAGTCCGAAACCCATTAGCATGAAAATTATTATATATCAGTAAGGCGGTCCGTGGCAGGACAACGTCTTCCAGGGAATACTAATATTTATATATAGGTTTTCGCTTCGGTCGGCAGTCCTCTCACTGCTATACTTTTTTTTTTGGCAATTATATTGTATTTTTTATAGGAGTGAAATTTAAATAAAATAAGCAAATTCTAATTTTAAAATCCGCCATGTTTCGAAAAATTAAAATTTTTTGAATCCCTTCGTTCATCAGGAGCAAAATTCCATTAACTAATGATACCCTTTTTTGTTTCGAAAGATCCAGTGACGAGGCGCAATAATCACGTAAACACTTTTCTTTTGATCCCTCGCAAATTTGCTGTATCTCACTAATTAATTCAATATTTTTTATAAAAAAGCATTTTTTTAAAAAAATATATATCTTTTATATAAGAAAAAGAGACAGTTTAGATAGTATCGTAAGTATCTTTACAGTAATAATAATCCTTTTTATACAGTAATAGAGAAAAATTCTGGTTTTTTCACTTATATCTTTAAAAACTATTTTAAAGCATTTCATCTTTAAAAACAAATTTGTTTCGTATAATAAGTTTTCGTTTGATATTTTAAGTGATGAATTTTCGTTCTTGTTTTTTTTATGTTGGTTAAACTTAAATGTAATTCAAAGTTATCTATATATATAAAAATGAATTTACGTTTGTTGGTTTGTTTGTTTGTTTATTTTTGTGTCCTGAATACATTTCTACAGCTTTCATCCAATGGCGATGAAACTTTCCAAATTGTTTGTTCGCATGCATGCGCAGGTTTTAGTCGTAGTACGGACAGCGCTGGACAAGGGAGCGTGGCACCTCCCATACAATCCAAATTTGCGATATCGAATAGCTTTTGAGTTATTGTTCGCACAGTCTCGGAATTCAGTATTCGAAGTCGATTTACACGAGCCTTTTTACTGATAACATTTTATGGGTGTTAGGAAAGGGTGAGTGGCACCTCCCATACAACCCAAATTTGAGATTTTGAATAGCTTTTGCGTTGTAATTCGCACAGTGTAGGAATTCAGTATCCGACGACAATTTACACGTGCTGTTTTACTGATAACATTTTATGGGCGTTGGACTAGGGGGCGTGGCATCTCCCACACAACCCAAATTTGCGATATTGAATAACTTTGGAGTTATAGACCGCACAGCCTCGAAATTCGATATTCGAGCACAATTTGCACATGTCATTTTACTGATAACATTTTATGAGCGTAGTACAAGGGGGTGTGGCAAGCTCCCATAATTTGCAATATCGAATAGCTTTTGAGTTATAGTTCGCACAGCCATGGAATTCGGTATTCTACCACAATTTAGAAACGTTGTTTAGGGGGCGTGGCACCTCCCATACAACCCCAATTTGCGATTTGTGATACCAAATAGCTTTGGAGTTATAGACCGCAAAGCCTAGGAATTCAGTATTCGACCACGATTTGCACATGCCGTTTCACTGATCAAATTTGATGGGCGTTAACCAAGGGGCCGTGGAACCCCCCTAATTTGCGATATCGAACAGCTTTGGAAGTATAGGTAGTATAGTACAATTTACGCAAGCCGTTTCACTGATCACATTTAATGGGCGTTGTAAAATGGTAAGTGACACCTTCCATGCAGCTCAAATTTGCGATATCGAATTACTTTGGAGTTATAGGTCGCACAGCCTCGGAATTCAGAATTCGAATTCAATTTACGCATGCAGGTTCACTGATAACAATTTATGGAAGTTTGGCAACGGGACCGTGGCAGCAACGCGCCGAGTTTCAACTTGTGTTTAATAAATTTAAATAAATATTTCGGTAAAACATTAATTATTTATTTTTCCTGTAGTAAAAAGCTGTATACTCTAAAAGTAATTTAAAATTTAAATTTTAGCTAACAAAATATATTTTTAATATGGAAAAATTCGAATTAATTATGATACTAGTATCAAAGCCTGTCTTACTACAGGTCCTCCGCAAACTTTCTCTTTGGAGCCACTTGCCGAAACATTTTTTCTCTTTTTAAAGCTCGATTTTTTATTCAATTTAGTTTTGAAAAATACAAATACCACTTTAAATAACACTTTATGTATTGAAGCAGCGTTGAAAAGGTAGTTAGATCAAAAACGTACTATTGTAAAAACCTAATATTGTCATTGATAAGTATCAAGTATATTTTTTGTGCATACTTTCAGGCTGAACATTTTTGATAACTGTTTGTCTTGTAAAGGTACTGTATTGTCAACAAATAATTACAATTTGAAAAAAACTATGTCCGGAGCAGCATTCTTACCTCTTATGTATTAAGATGTGCATACTTTCAGGCTGAACAGTTTGAGAGATATTGGACACGGAGAAGCGTGCTTGCCTTTAATATATTAAGATTTCAAAAATAAATAGATTTTACAAAGCACAACGCATGCTTAGTAACGCATGCGCAAGCCTGTGTAGTAGTAATACATACTGGCTCTGTAGCTACACGCATCTGTATTCTCTATTGTATTTATCTTGCTAAAAATAAACAAATCAAGTAACAAACGAAAAAAACAAAAACTACTGATGTGCATTTAACATACATATTAATAACAACAACAAAAACAATAAAAGAAGATAAGCACAGTAGCAAACGACACGACTGCGAACAAAACCAACAACCATAACAACAGCATAATCAGCTACTGAAGCAGCTTGTGCGTCATTTTTCTCATACGAATATATGAATTTCTTCTTCTTAGATTTTTCTATTTTGTGACTTTATTAAAGAAGTGACAAAACCCAAAGTAAGATATTCGTTTCATACATACTCTAACTGATATTTTGTCATATATTTTTTCTTTGTTCGATGAATATGAAACGCTGTAGGTAAACTCCAAAGTTTCAACTAAAATCCTTTAATGGTCTTGAAAAAATTTGTGAAAATGCCCCCATACAAACCGAGCTGTAAGACGTAATTCTACGTCAAAAATATGCTATTAATTATTCAGAGTTGATTTGACTGGCCTTAGGTCTTCAAAATGTAAAACAAAGAATTCATCATCAGGAAAACTGAAGAAAATAAAAAACACAATAAAAATATTTGCAATTCATCATCAGGAAAACTGAAGAAAATAAAAAACACAATAAAAATATTTACTTGTGACTTACTATATGTCTGTAGCTGTGAGCACTGTTCTCTGTGTCCATCTTGTAATTGATGCGTATTTTGCTTGGAGTATGTGATATGTGGAGCATTTGAAGAGTGAGTCTTTTAGAGTATTGTTTTCTCGTTGTAAAAATTCCAATTTAATTTAATTTAAAGACCCTCTTTTAAACAGTGCAAAGCATGTGCTTTTTGTATTATTGCTTATTGTTTATTTCTTGTTTATTGGGCCGGCTTTAATATTCGATTTGTGGGATAAATCCGCGTCCTTTATTTTGATTTACTAGTTCCAATGTATACCTTGTTGCATACATTGGTGCCGTCAGAATAACATGGAATTTTGTAGATTAATTTGGATTTATCAAGGATCTTTGGTTATACGAGTACTAAAAAGATTTTTTAAAATATTGCACGGTTTAAAAGCCAACTAATTTTGTTCTTGTCAAAAATGTCAGATGCGGCGAATCTTTCAGCGAACTTAGGGGTCACAGATTTGGAGAGCTTTTTTTCAAATCAACAACAAAATTATATATAAAACAATTCTTTTTTTATATTTTGAAGACCTAAAGCCAGTTAAAACCACTCTTGTTAACTTAAAAGGTCGCTAAAATTTTCAATACGTTATTAATTATTATTATTATTATTATTATTATTATTATTATTATTATTATGGCTACAAAAAAAATCATAAACAAGACTTTTTCTTGTATTTCTCAACTAGTTGTGCCCCTTAACCACTTAATTCAAATACCTGTATCTATCGATATAAAGAAAAACTACATTCATCGTATCAACTTTTATCTTAAAGGAATTAAGCCCGTGGCTGATAAATGAGCATCAGCATTTATCAACTAAGACTTGTAATTTTGTTGCTTGTCTTGTCGTATCCCTTTCTAACTAGGCCAAAGAGAAACGCACAAGTTCTTAAGCACATTCCTAAGAAATTGAAATTACCAATAACCAATTTCTAATTCAAAGGAATTTCTTCCTCCATCCATTTTTCCTTCGTATTTTCCCTTTTAATTTTCCTTTTAAAAACTCTCCCCTTTCTTTAGCACTTGTTTTTTTATTACAAATGAAACATTTTGTTGCTAAAAATGTAAACAATGAAAAAAGCTGTTCAATAAGCACTGTTCACAAAGTATCGGTGGTTGTGTTCATTGCAAAATCAAGACATTCGTTCACAATAGCGTTATGTAGTACGATTAGATTTGCATATGCAACATCATTTTGTTATAGCATATGCATGGATGTTGCAAATGAATATCAATGCTTTTTGTTTTTGTAAAAGCTGGTTATTTTGCATTTGCAACGATGCAACAATATCGTGAACTGCCCTAATATATATATTTTATACAAAGTTTGTTGTTGACTTTTTCAAAACTTACTTGATCAAAATAGCTCATAGTTAAAATCATGTAAAAATTCATCAAAAAGAAAATATCACAATTAATTATCAAAAATGTACTTTCTATGGTAGAGCTAGACCAAAATAGAAAACTGTGGTAACTGTTAAATTAATTAATTAAATAATTTAAAAAGGAAGCAAAAAAACTCTCACAATTCATTCGTGCGTTTCGGCAAATTCGTTGAACTCCAAAGAATAATAGTTAAAAGGAAGAGGCAACTAAAAGAACAGACACAAACTTTGGAAGAGCTTTGAGCTTTGTCTTCTAAAAATAACTTCATTGCTTTAAAGTCATATGAAATTGGCCGATGACAAAGAAATTCGTGCGATCTCAACAAAGGAATTTATTCAAACAAGTATCAAATCATATAAGACTTAAACAGTGGTTAGTCACAGCTTAATCACTCAACACTACTGAAGATGAAAGATTAGCTCCTTCCGAATCATTAGGTCTGTTCCCGTACTCGATTCAAGTAGCTTGAAGTTGCTTGAAAGCGTTATTTTACAAAATTTTCTCTAATCTATTACAATTACTTGAAGTTAGTACGGAAACAGACCTATTATGTCTAGTCTGTTCTGTAATTGAATCTATCAGAGTTTTTGTTGTTGTTGTTGTTGTTGTTGCCTTCTTCAAAACTAACTTGATCGAAATAGCTCATAATTAAAATCATGTTTATAATTTTTATTATTTCTAATATACATATTTCTTTGATAGAATTTTATTTTAACTTTTTTTTCAAGGTCAGATTATTTTCATCATAATATCATACTTCCTTAACTCTAAATTAGAGTGAAACGAAATGTATGGAAGCAAAAAAACTTCATCGGATTCATAAATTTTTGAACACTCTTCGTAAAAACAAATTTTTCTGCATACTTGGTTTTTTTTCTGCGACATGACTTTTGACTTTGTCCCAGGGTTTTTGTATATCATTGCCATATTTTAACTGAAATTTGTTTTTAAATCTGAAATCAAGAAATGTACGTCCCAATTTTTTCGATGCAAATCTTAATTAAGTAAAAATTAGCAACCTGTCATGCGTTCCTTATGATACCATGTACGCTAGACCGCTTCACATTACAAAAGTGTTAAAATATTCCGGTGCGCGCCCATTTTCTTAAAGTTCGACCCCTATTAAGCACAAAAATATTTTAATACCAAAAATAATTTAACCTCTAGGGGTTCCGCAAATCGTTTGAAGGTAATTTTAATAATGCTAAGCTTCTCTCTGCTGAATCGTAAATTACATTTCTTTGTTGATAGAAAAAAAAACAACGATTGGACGCTCTTCTTTTCAGTTTTCTTTTGTTTGACATTTCTTGACCATAGCTCGTGAGAAAAAAGGTGGCTGTCGGGGCTATCTTGTAACTCATTGTATCATGAAATTGGTCGAAATGTGGCAGGAGTACAAAAAAAAAATTTGAATTTCTTCGAGCAGTCAGCCATTTTCTGTCACATTCTTGTAAGAAATATTTTATTGAAAAGTCGGTTCTTAAAAAACGTGTTCCAAAAAGGGCAAAAACAAGAGCTAGCAATAAGAATATATATTTAATAAGGAATGAGTGAGATCGGAGAATTGCAGTACGATTCGCTACCATTAAAACGAGACGTATTAGCCAATAACAGAATTTAATAATTCAATAACTTCTAATGAAGAGCAAAAACAATATTTGCTGCAAGTAATTGACAGGCACAAAAAAAAATTTAAATGCATTGTTTTAAATGAAAATGTTTTATTTCAGCGGTTTGGGTCGTACTAGATAAAAATTTTGTAGTTTAGTGCATATTGTTACTCTCGGCAAGTGCCCTAAAAATAGGCATGTCCCACTTTAGTTAAACTCACTTTTCGGGGGGTCAGCGTCGAGTGAAGCAAAGTTCGCCAGTCTTAAGCTAAATTGGTTGGTTTGAGGGAAATAATTTTGTTTTTACAAAACAACAAAAATGCTATATTTCGCACGGTTTTGATCGTATTAAACTAAAATTTCGTTATTTATTGCATATGGTTACTTTCGGCAGCTAAATTGAAAATGGTGAATATATTTGGCATTTCTTGACATTTTCGTATATGGCAGTAAGGCGGTCTGTGGCAGAACAACGTCTACCGGGGAATATTAGTCAACTATGAATGTGTTGCACCTCAAAAAAGCCTTAGTGTCACACAAAAATACAAAATTACAAAAAAATGTCACTAGAACAAAATAAGAAAAGATTTTGTATGGAAAAACGATAATTTATCGTTGAGAGTAAAATTGCATGCTAAAACTCCGCCAAAATTACTAGATGCATATTTTAAAAAAAAAAAAAATTAAATAAGACTGAATTATTAATAATTGTTTCCTATTAAAATATATTCCAATTGTTTTTCCGTTTAGACACGACATTTTTTAAAATGGTTAAAGTCCAATATAGCTCTAAAATTACCTTCAAACGATTTTCGGAACCCCTAGAGGTCAATTTTTTTGGGTATTAAACTATTTTTGTGTTAATTAGGTTTCGAACTTTAAGAAAGTGGACGCGCACCGAAGAAAAAACGACACATTATTTTCCCCATACACTTATGAACCGGTCTAATGAACGCGCTAGAAGATTTTCGGGTTCAAAGTTCACCGAAATTGGTCATTCGCTAATATCTCCGCTCCTTTATGTCGGCCATATGTTTATATGTTTACAACAAAATTGTAGGTCAGATAGTTCTCTTCAAAAATACTTTTAACAGTTTTAACGTTAAATTAACAGTTTCTACGCTATGAGACTATTTATGTCTAAACAGTGCAAAGTAGAAATGTCTTACTATAAAAGATATTACTTTTATTATTACCATTATATTTTATATGTTATATATATTTTAAATATATACATTTAGTTGACGATGTAATTGTTTGTAGAACAATGTTTGAAGTTAGAAAATAACAGACAAACATTTAAATTGTGCCAATAACTTACGTGCAATTAAAGTTAACAAATCTGCTAATAGTAAGAAATTTTTACTTTGCACTGTTTAGACATAAACAGTTCAGGGCATTGTTAAAGATAATTATCTGATTCACATTTTTGCTGTTAGCAGATTTTATGTCCGACATAGAGGAGCGGAGATATTGACTAAAGAACGATTTCGGTGAACTTTGAGCCCGCATATCATCTAGCGCGTACATTATATCATAGGGAACTCATGAGAGGTTGTTGATAATGAATGAGAGGTTTGCATCTAACAATTTTGGATGTAAATTTTTCGATTACAATTAAAAAAAATTTCTGTGAAAAAAAAATATTGAAATGAAATACAAAAACCCTCGGGCAAAGTCAAAAGTTATGTCACAGAAAAAACTAAGGATGCAGTAAAATTTGTTTTAACGAGTAGTTTCCTAAATATATGAAGCCGGTGAAATCAAAAATATGTTTTACTCTACTGTACTCAACTTAAACCAGAGACTATAAATACTTATAGACATTGCATGTGAAAGCTCCGGTACGGAATGAAAAATTTGCACGTACAAGACAAGAGACCCGACGAGTAAATAACCTAGCGAGTAATCGCTTGCATGGATTTGTGTTGCTAGCACAACATGTATAAGTTGCTTAAAGTTTTGTTTATGTTGCTAGAATTTATAAAAGAACAGCAATGATGCAGAAAACCACTGCTTATACATATATTTTTTAGATTTCTGAGTAGAGCAGCCTGACTTTGTTTACATTTTTTTTGGCTTGATTTGTTGTTGCTGCATTGAACTTTTTTTGTTACGCTAGGATTTTGTTCACGTTTTGGAAGCATTTCGTTGATCGTCAGATATAAATCATATTTTTGCTATTTTGTCTATCTAAAGCAAAGACGTTTTAGATAAATCGCTATATCTTTTTTATTTCTGATCGGATTCAAATGCTCCAAAGAACAAAATTTTAGAAAATTTATCAATCTTCTAAATGACATTAAAATTAAATTTTAAAGAAATGAATTCAATTACTTATTACCTATTTTAAACAGATTTAAAAGTAAAACTCTAATCTGCTGCACAGAGTTAAATCCACTCATACCTTTAAATTGTATTTTTTAAAGAAAATGCCATCAATTTTGTTTTCTTGTTTTTATTTCTTTGTAATTTAAATTGATATTCGGCTAATTTGTTAAAAAAAGTATATATTTATCTATTTGAAGCAAGGCGGTTTAGATAAATCGCTATATCTTTTTTGTTTCTAATCGGATTCAAATGCACCAAAGGACAACATTTTAGAAAATTGATCAATGTCTTAAATGACATCAAAACTAAATTATAACAAAATTAAACCAATTATTTATTAACTATTCTTACCTGTATCCTTTCAAATTACATCAAAATAAAGTTTTGCAAAAATTAATCGATTTCTTTATTTACTATTTTTACCTTTATCCATTCAAATAATATCAAAATTAAATTTTAACAGAATTAATCCAATTATTTATTAACTATTTTAAATAGATTTAAAACAAAAACTCCAATAATAACTTTTCATTGATTTTTTTTTTAAGAAAAGACCATGCATTTTATTTTCTTGTTTTATTTATTTAGAATTAAATTATGATTTGTCTAATTTGTTGTTAAGAAAAAAATAAAAAGTAGTATTCTATTGCCATGCAGGACAATCGGCAGCTACACGAATTGCCTTGTGTTATTCTTGTTGCTTTGCCTATTTTGTAGCATCTTCCAATTGGAGACTTATTTTTTTTTACATTTGATTAAATTGCGATTCGGCAATTTATATTATCATAAAAATAATATAATAATAAATAATTGGATTAATTCTGTTAAAATTTAATTTTGATATTATTTGAATTTATTATTTTCAAAATTTTTGTTCTTTGGAGCATTTGAATCCGATCAGAAATAAAAAAGATATAGCGATTTATCTAAAACGTCTTTGCTTTAGATAGACAAAATCGCAAAAATATGATTTATATCTGACGATCAACGAAATGCTTCCAAAACATGAACAAACTCCTAGCGTAACAAAAAAAGTCCAATGCAGCAACAACAAATCAAGCCAAAAAAAATGTAAACAAAGTCAGGCTGCTCTACTCAGAAATCTAAAAAATATATGTATAAGCAGTGGTTTTCTGCATCATTGCTGTTCTTTTATAAATTCTAGCAACATAAACAAAACTTTAAGCAACTTATACATGTTGTGCTAGCAACACAAATCCATGCAAGCGATTACTCGCTAGGTTATTTACTCGTCGGGTCTCTTGTCTTGTAAGTGCAAATTTTTCATTCCGTACCGGAGCTTTCACATGCAATGTCTATAAGTATTTATAGTCTCTGTACACACTTAACTCATTACATACAATTATATACAATAATTTTTTTCCTTGAATGAAGTACATATATTATTGACCCATTGCATAAAATAACAAATACTTGTGTGTAATGAGTATAGTCCTAATTTACCTAGTACATAGATTATTGACCTATTACAAAAATTTATGTACAGCATATTTATGATGAGTACAATACATGTAAATATTGTCATGTACATGTAAATTTTGTCAGTAAATACGCAATTTACTCATTACATATTTTTAGTACATAGTTTAATGTTTTGAGTACATACTCTGTTCATGATAAAATAATTGATAATTACTTATACAAACCCAGCCATTTCTCTCCAATCCATTCGTTGCCTTTGTTCGAGAGTGTAATGGATTTACTCATTTCCGCTCTGCTTTTTTATTATACAATGCGGCAGCATTAAAAATGGGTTGGTCCAATAGTCTGATCAAGACGTGCTACTAATTTCAAAAATATCTTTTGTTCAAAAACTACAAATGCCTGAGAAAAAGAGAGACTAAAAAAGCAAGAAATATAAAAAAAGGCATAAATATTTATATTCCAGATACTTTAAAATATATACGTTATTAAAAATATAAACAACATTCTTTGTAGATTTTGATATAATTTGCAGAAGAGTTGCAATAAAAGTATCAATAGTGAAATTGATCATTTTGTTTCGTTCATTATTGGTAGCAACAAAGAGTGGCTTGTAAAACCAAATCTCAATGACGTCCAGATGTTGCGGCAGGCGTCCGGATATTTATCGTCCGAGAAAACTTTAAAGTTTTTAGTCCCCATATACGTTCTATGAAAGGTTATTTAGTTGTTATGTAGTAAATTTGGCTAAAGTCTTGCACGAAGCTGCAGATTGTATGTGTTTATGGTGATAAATGCGTGGAACACAGCTACACCAAAAACTCATAACTGTCTTAAGCCGACTTTGATTGCTTGTGGCCACAGATATAAATCGATGGCTGAGCGCACAAAAGTGATAAGTGAAAAATTTGAAATATTCAGGAACATGAGCAAGCATGAACATGAACAGGAAAAAACATGTACCTAATTTACTAGGACTTACCTTGATACATTTACAATTCGTTATTGGGCTTTCTGATTGATTTCCTTTACTTCCCTTAATTTATAACATCAAAACTAACACGCTTTTAATTTCGCTTAGATTCATTTGTATCGCTCACACGTGTGTTGTTTCTTTCCAAACTAAGAAACGAATGACATAAAACAGCAAAATCGTAAGCCCGTGTTTAAGTGAGACGTGTATTGAGACCATATTTTATGTACTGAAAACATGTCCGTTATTAGCATAAGCAAGATGTGTAGGGAGTCTTTGCTTTATGTATTTAATACAAGTTTTAGTTGAGTGCATATTTTATGTTTTGAATAAATTTCTCACTTTGATCGCATAAACGAGACGACTATACATTATGTACTGAGTCTATATTTTATGTATTCAGTATATTTTTTAAAAATATTACAAGAAATATTGATTGAGTACACGTTGCTTGTATTTATTAAAGTATGCAAAGTATTTAACACATAATTCGATGCATTGAATACAATTTTCATTCATTTTACTAAGTAAATAAATTAAATAAAGTATAAGTCTTCCAAAGCGACTTATAGTTCCGCCCACCAAAAACATTAAAATAAACAACTGCTTTGACTTAACATATCGGTGGTTGAGGCCACTAAAGTGATAGATAATAAAAATGGAATTTTATAGGAACTAAAATTAAAGGTTTCTTTAATAATAATTCATGAATCTTTAAGTATTTGGACAATAGAAAATAAACCACGTATCACAATGGGCGTCATTGGCCTAAGTGATCCCTCAAAAATCCCACAGACTAATTAGGTTTTTAAAAATATAAAACACCAAATTAAATTCAAAAATTAAATTATATTCTGAACGCTAGTTATTTTAATTTTTAAAAAATACTTTACAGGTTTACACAAATTTAAAATTCTTAAATTAAGCTTATTTAACAAATTTAACACAAAAATTACTAATGTTTTCATGCACTTGTACCATTAAATCACATCTTGAGATCAATTGCAATTAAATATTTAGTAAAATTTGATGTCTTTGATATTAAAAAATAGCACCAAAAAATGCAACGGGCTCCAAACCTTATTTTTCTGGCTCCAAAATCTTCAAAACGCACCAAATCTGTTGGAAAATGCACCAAGTTGGCAACAGTGGAATGCCCAATAACCACACATGGCAGCAACGTTTTTCTTACTACTAAAGGAATAAACCATTGGGGTTAAATGTGCATCTGGATATCTTTAACCAGCGTGTATTTCTAACTGTACTAATAGTTTGCTATTGTTTACTTCTGAATAACGAATTTTTGCACCTATTGTCAATTTTTTTATCAAATACATATTGCTTGGAATATGAAAATATGTTTCACTAATTTCTTTCTTGTAACATGAATCTTCATATCCTGAATTCATTTGAGGAATATTTAAAGTGCTTTCTAGGAAAGGGGCACTCTTTTTTCTTGAGCGCCATCGAAAAGTTTATGTTTTGCATGCTGAATTTTTCCAATTTAAAAAATGCTACCTATTTATATAATAAAACTAGCTGAACCCGGTGTGCTTCGCTACCCCCCTCGTATAAAATAAAATTAAAAGTATTTATATATTTACAAAAATTTATTTATTTAATTTAATTATTGCAATGCTTCGCCTCTTTTTTTGTTGTAAGTCAATTAGAATTCAGCACTGAATCGCATGTAATTTGCTTCATGCTCCCCCTTTTTATTTTTAGACCAATCAAAAAGCAGCAATTACACAATCAGCTGTTTCTGAGTCAGTTGTGGGAGAATGAGAATGGGGTTACCCCACTCTCTATTTTAATTAACACGTATTATAAAATCAGCTGTTTTGAAGACAGTGGTGGAAGAAAGAGAATGGGGCTACCCTACTATTTTTATTAATATGTATTTTAAATTTGTGGTAAAGCCGTTAATAAAAATAATAAAGCTGAACGCTGTGAAAATTTAAGATCGGTTATCAGGTCCAGCCTCCAATATATCGCAAACAAAGGGGCGTGCTCCGCCCACTTTTCTTTTGGTACGTATTTCTATTCATGCCAATACTATACATAGCAAATACTGCCGCCGTTGGTCAAAAAATGCCCAAGATATGACGGTTTTAAATTTTGGGTTATATGGGCGAGGCCACGCCCCTTCGTCCACTCACAACTTTATATAGTCAAGAATTTATTATTTCGTAAGAATATCCTATTGTGAAAATTTAATGACGATCGGTCCAGTAGTTAAGGCTATATTGCGATTTTTAATTTTCCTAAAAAGGGGCGTGGTCCCACCCTCTTTTCTCCTGGTACGTATTTCTAATTATGCCAATACCATATGTACCAAATAGCATCAACGTAGGTCAAAAAATGCCCAAAATATGGCGATTTAAATTTTTGGGTTATATGGGCAGTGCCACGCCCCTTTGTCCAATAAAACTTCATATAGCCTATTATTCTTTCCAGAGTCATAGTAAAATGCTGTGAAAGTTTCAGGAAGATCGGTCCAAGGGTTTGGCCTCATATAGTTTCGAAATGTACAACATGGGCGAAAAAATCCGTTTTCGATTTTTCCAATTTCCCTACTTTTCCGGAGGGTTTTCCAAAATTTTCTTTCGTAAAAACCTACTCCTGGCAATTACGAATAACTGAAAAAAAAATTGAGCCAAATCGGTCCAACCGTTCTCGAGTTTTGCGCTTAGCAACACATTTAGCGACTTATTTTTATATTATAGATTTTTACCAAAGCTATAAACGCTATAAATTTACAACGATAGAAGTAAAAGCATTTCATGGCACACAGCGTAGTTTGAAAGTATGATAAAATATCAAAATATGCTAAAAAAATGTAGAAACTGAAAAAATGTTAAAGAATTAGATCATATTCATAGATCATATTCATAAAAAAACAAGCTGTTTTAGAATTTTTGTACAGAAAATCTCGACCAATTTATTTAAAATATTCCACATTAATTAACTGATGTTTAAGGAATAGAAAACAATTTTAAAAAATTAACTTTCCACAAAAACAATTGTAGTCGATGTTTCTGCGAAGTAACTTTTTTTTTAAAAGGTTGACAGCATTCAAGAAAAACTATTCAAATAGTCAAATTCATGAATAATGGATTTTGTAGAACAAAAAAAGACACGTTTTCTCACTATCATCTATTTTGTTAAAAAACAATAAAGAGTGTTAAAGATTCATGAACAATTGGATGTTATCAACAAATAAACGGAAACTTATATTACTGTTAACTTGCTGTCAAAAAATATAAAGTTCAGAATACAAAGTTCAATTCAATAAAATGCTATAAGAAATCGGTTAACTGAAAAAATCGATTATATAAGATTTTTCCACTGTATTAGCACTGTGATACGGTCATTAACTATTATATTAAATTATCAGTTTTGTGCTCATATATATTTTTTTCGTCGAAATTAAAATATTACAACCGCTTATGCATTTCAGTTTTAAGCCCCTGAACTCTATTACTCAGTGCTCTCACGTTTTTTAAGAAAATACGTGCAAGTTTCACTCTATAAAATTTTCTTATTACCTTATTTTAATTTAATTTGTATTTCTAATTTTATTCATCCGTTTAGTTTTTTGATATATCATGACTACAAAATAAAATTAAAAACAAAGATGATAAATTTAAAATTTTCAATATAATCCACTCAAAAATAACATCACAATTTCTTATACAAGATGTACTAAAGGGCACTGAATACTCATGTACAAGATATCGGAGCTTTTGTGACTTCCTCTTTCTGTGACTTCCTCTGCCGCAATTATTCGTGTTAGTTATTTACAAATATTGTTGTTCGTATAGTGAACTATTGATATTTTTAAGACATCATTCTTTCTTAGTCAGAGTCAGAACAAAATACTCAACTTATTGGTGCTTAAAGTTGGCTATGCGAACCCAGTGCCCAGAGTACAGAACTAGGGTTAACACCAATTTATGTAACGTTAATATGATTTAACATTTTTTTTTTTATAAATATATAGTTTTTACATTTATTTTAATTTTAATTAACTGTTTTTTTATAAATGTTTCAATGACCTTTTTCTCTTATATTTATAGTCGCTAGTTTCGCTTTGAATAGGCCAACAATAATCCGATAGCATGTGAATTTTACTTTTTGCTACGTAACATGTTTCTATTTTTAAAATTTCCTGGTGGCTGAAACGCATTAGTTTGTTCAGTTCTTCCAAATATGATGTTATCATTATTCTGTAGAAAGCACTGCTTTTGCATTCTAGACTCTAATAGTTCTGTTTATAATGTGGATAATTTCAAATCACTACTAAGAACGCGAAATTCTTCTTTAGTAACGAAAAGCGTTCAGTTGATTACGATTCGTTGGAAGATACTCAGAATGAAGATCTCTATATTAAAATATTTATATTTAAAAACGACTAAAGAAGACTAAAGAAGATACATTTATAAATATGTATATGTTCAGCAACATGGAAGATATGCAATAGAATTTTTAGTTCAGTTTCCGAAAGTAACCATATGAACTAAATTACTACTACTAAATTAAATTGTCTACTACGACCCAAACCGTCTGAAATATAGTATTTTTATTGATTTGTAAATAACAAAATTTTTGGGTAAAAGGGGGGCTTGCCAGCTGGTAAACGGTGCATATCCGACCTCCCCTCTAAAACAATTTTTTTATTTGTTTTTACCTTATACAATATATACAAAAACGTCAAAAAATCATTTTTGTCCAGCTAGCTTGTTCTGGACGCAACATTGTGAGACGTCGCTTCGAAGACTCAAAACATACCTACATGATAAGTTAGCAATGCACAAAATAGTAATCCTCAAATCAAATAATTTTATAGTTATTCCAGCACACAAATTAGGTTTAAGAACAAAAACAATAAATCCGCAGCTTGCTTAGCGTCACTAACTAGTTCATGCAGTAAAATATTTTTAATTTAGTCAAATTGTAATTTATCGTGAGAAACTTGAAAGTTTTTGTGTATCGTTAACCTTTAGATAAACAATAAGAAATTTCGGCTCGAAATATTTTGGGTTTATGTTGTTACTTTTAAAGCAGAAAAAACTACTTTTGCAGTCATGGGCGTCCGCAGGGGGAAAGTGCTCCCCTAGGCTGTACAAATTTTTTATATATCTTTATATTAAATCAAAAAAGCTGTAAGTTGAAATTAAAAAAAATTTAAGCGAGAAGCAAAAAACTTTCTAAATTGTAAGTTGCGCTTTAACTTAGGGCTTTGAGAACTTTGTTAATGAAAACGTCGTTTTTAGTTGTAGAAGTGTAAAATTTTGCGAAACATGTATTTTTATAAGGTGTTTCATAATCAATCAAAAAGTTGATTTTGAATTTTTTGTAACCTACGGCTTATTTGATTTCATATGACGATATGTTCATTATGTATTATATATATATATATATATATATATATATTGCAGAGAATACAAAAATACTTTTTTTAGGATTATTTATAAATTAACCTGAGCTAAACCATTCACTTTTAAATAGTATGTTGTACCCGTTACTGTAAAGCCGTGTTCATATTACGTGTTTTTACACCGCTCTCACATTTTTCTTCGCAGAAGCTGCTGAAAAATACTGAATTTTGTATGCATTTAAATACATTTATTTATTTAATATTCAGTATTTTTCAGCCACTTTTGCGAAAAAAAATGAGAGCAGTGTCTCAATCGCTACAAAAACGCGTAATATGAACACGGCCTGATAAGTTATGATACCATTTCATTTACTCTTGTTTCACAAACACTTTTCAATACGTTTTCTTAAATTAAATAATTTTTTTTGCGAATTTTATTCGTAATTTTCAGTCACGAATAGAATTCGTAGAGTGAACGTAGTTTAGACATATCGAATATTTTATTCGATTTGTACAAAAACAAATGTATATATTACGAATGCATTTACGAATGATCTTAATACCAACACAGTAAAAAATATGAGCATAAATTTTATACTATTTTGTATACATATAAATCCAAACCAAAAATGTTTTAAAATTTATACCATCAAATTTTATAAATTTTTCCAGACCATTTTTCTCGTCAGACCAATCGAAACCACTATATTTATACATTTCCCGATTTCGGTGAATTTTTTCCCTTCGAACCAGAATATATTTTAATTTACACATGATATCAATGTAAAATTTTTAAATTATATTTGTTTTATTATTTTTTTAATATAGAGTGGTATAAAATTTATAAATTATTTGGAATAAAAAAAGTTTATACCACACAAATGTTATAAAAAAGATAAAATTTGCCCTCAAATTTTTTACTGTGCAGTTACGAGAAAATAACCTTCTGCTTAGCTGGGGTTTGAACCGCGGTTCTTTAGTTTATGGGCCACGTACTCTTCCAGTAGGCTACGGCCACCTTGCAATCACACATTTCCTTATATTCGGTAATTGTTCATCCTATGAATGCATTATTCTACGAATTAAATTTTTTAGTAAATACTACGAATGTAATGAAATAAATTACGAAGTTATTCCTACGAAAATTGACGAATGCTTAGGAATTTTAAGTTAAACTAAAACATCCTTTATTAGTCGAAGATCATTCTTCGTAGCAACAGATAGCAAGGGGTATTTAATTCCATAACGGATATAAACTTTGACGATCAGCAGATTTTTGTTTCAAAGACATTGCAAACAAGCAGTAATTTTGTAATTTAATAAAAAGTTAATGTTTTCCAAAAAGTCGGCTGATTTTTCTATCATAAATATTTAAATTTAAATAAATATTTAATAAATTTGGATTTTTTTTAATTTTTCCTAAAGTTAACAAAATGACAAACAATTCTGCAGCATTTAAATTTGAGAAAGTTGCAGCGATCAAGGCGAGAGCAAAGGTACTAATTCAGGAGCGAAAGAAATAATAAGGAAATTTAATAAAGTAGGCCAATTTTGGATAAAGAACCAATTTTTGAAAAAATCCTGTATCATATTAAACAAACGGTTTTGCATTAGAATTTGTTATAGTCAAAAGTTTTTTGTGACATCAACGTAAATAGGAAACTCGATTTAAAACAACCATTTTATACTTCCTAAAATTCCCGTTATCTAGCGGCGCCCACCCAGTTTGAGAAGTTTCTGGACTTTTTTCGCGTCACCAAACCAGAACTCATAATCAAGCCTTGCAGGGAGGTTCTGCAATATGTTAAGAAAATGTATGAAACCCAAAACAAATCTAATATACATGTACCTCTTTATTTATTTATTCATACGTTTTGAATTAAAAAAAAAAATACATTTTTTAAATCATTCAGATAATACAGATGTTTCCGTCCTCGATTGTAGGAACTTGCAAGCTGCTAGAATTGATTCATGTTAGAAAAAGAAATAAGTAGATTGGTATCAATGCAGTTTGAGATCTGGTGAAAAAGATCTCCCTTAGCATTCGGGGAACATTTCGAGAATTGCGACAACTCAAATTTTTAATTCTTCGAAGGATATGGATTTTGACCTCCAAAATCCAAAACTGAAAAATTTCAGCCGCTCGAAATTGGTTTAGCAGTTAAAGGCTTTCAAAGTTAGAAAATGGCCTAAAAATTTCGTTTGTTTTTCAGTTGGAAAAAAAATATTGTATAATACTAGGAAATATTTGTATTCTTATTTTAAAAGTTGAAAACCTGGGAGATAAATAGTAATTAATGCGATTTCATTTAAGGATATAGGCCTCACATTATTTAATTTATTAAACTATAAGAATGTTTGCTTTAGCAAAAAATTACTGAAATGTATTACATGAAAAAAAATTAAATAAAATTTTTAAATATTTTGGACATGATACGAGAAAGATTTTTACACGATCTTTAAAATATATTAGATTTTTGTATGTGTACAAGCGTGTGTCAACCGGTGTAGTGTGCGTATCATGTATACAAAATTAGTACCAAAAATAGTAGTAAATAGGTATAAATATGTATAGGTTACATTTTGTTTATGTTCATTCTAGATTCCTTTATGTTTTTGCCCGCCCCCCTAGAACAAATCCTGCGGACGCCCTTATTTGCAGCTGAAAAGTACTGTCCAAGTAGTGGTAACCTTGATCTTCTCTTTCCCATGCAAAAATTTTGTATATGCCTTCACAAATTAGTTGAAAAGATATTTCTCATTACAGACGATTTCTTACTTTCTAAGCATTAAATAACGAAATACATGAGAACACAAACAAAAAGTGTTCTTTTCTGATTGTAAAAGTTAACAACAAATATTTAAGATAAAAAATCACACGAATTTCAAAATTGATATTTAATTGACAAATAATCACACTAACGATAAGAAAGACACGAGGAGTAATACAATTTTGGATGGAATAAAGAGTCTTTCTCATCGCTGGTGTGCTTCTTCGTGATACAGAGTGTATTAATGTTCTTTCTTGAAAGTAATGCCATACCAACATACGCTAAAGAGATTAGTTGTTGTTTTTTTTTTAGTTTGTTTGAAAAATGTATCCTGTTCAGGATACAAAAACCTATCAAGCGTGAATTTTGAGATTTTTTTTTCAATTTATTTGAAACATGAAACCAAACAAATATATAAAGGCATAATTTTATGATAGGTGTGTTCAAAATAACTGTTTCTGGTGTAAAGATAATAGAACCATCTCATATTGACACCCATCTTGGTGTCAATTTGGTAAAAATATAAACCATCTTCGCCTTTTTTTGTATGGAGACCCCTACATGGGTGGTATGTTTTAAAATAAATTTTGGGGTGAAAAAATAATAGAACCATTTCATACATTTGACAGGTCTAGAAGTCAATTCGGAGAGACAAGAACTATTTTGCTCATTGTGTTGTTTTGCAAGCTACAATCACACTTTAGGTCATTTGTTGCCTTCCGTTGTTATTTCAAAAGAACTAGTGGTCGTATAATCGCTTTTCGTATGAAAACTTTAATTGCTCAATTAAAATATTACATTTTTAATAGCAAATGAAAATGAATTCAAAATTGTGCTCTTAAACAAACTATTACTTAAAAACAAGTCATGAGAACTTATCAATTTGTTCAAAGAACAACAAACCATGCGCAATTCATAAAAACTTTTTGCTATTAATCTGCAAACATGCACAATATCCCTATGGGATGCGTTCGGCAGACAATTTCAAAGACTAGCTGCACCACACATTTTTTTATTCTTGTAGGTTTATTAATACGTACATGAAATTATTTCAATAACGTTAGCAATTAAGACATTTTTAATGTCTATTACAAACACTGATACAAATATTATCCCAAGTACTTGAAATGTTTCCGTCATATTACTCGTCATATTACAAACACTCTGTTTTTTTAGTGTATTTATCAACAGAAAAAGATTTAGTTCATAATGAAATTGCGTGTACTGCTATTTTGAACCAATCACTTAATGTATTTAGCTAAGAAATAGCTTGTCTCGTTTAGAAAATGTTTGTTCTCCCAGGTATTTTTCTAGAAAGCAAATAGTTCTGCTTTAAAGATTTTTGCAGAAATCAAACTTTAACTCTCTTTTATTGCCATATCATGAGCACTATGAAACCCATGTAATGTGGTCAATGGAAGACTGCTGACACATTTCTAGAATTCCTCTTCAATACGATGACAAATTATATTTTCAGACAAAAAGTACTCTGCTACCGTTTTTATTCATTACTCATACCGCTTCTATCATGTAAATCACGTCTGAGGTCGTGTGAATCATTATTTAAATCCAGTTAAATTAAAATTCATTAACTCTGATTGCGTTCGAGTACTTTTATTGTGCTCGCTTGTTTATTGTTTGTTGTACTCATTGTAAATTTCCCACTCTTTTTCTCATAAAAATAAGAAATAAAATAAAAAAACAACAAATCTCGGAAGACATGGTTGCGGTTTTTTTTTTGGTAACTTGTGTATTTGGATTCCTCTATTTTTTTCTGACCTAAATTTATAGCAGGTATATTTTGTTCAGTGTGTTAGTTTTCACATAAGGAAAAAAAAACTTTAAATATTTATTTGTTATATGAAAATTGGCGTAATAGAATTCAAATTATGTTTCAATACTCTCTGATCTGATATTTTGATTTCTTCTCTGAATTAATTGAATTCCTAGAACTAAGAAAATCTTTAATTTAAGCAGATGTTTAATTGTTTTTGAAGTCATGTTTAAACTTCTTTTCAATAAAAATAAAAAAAATGCATGTATTCAATGAACACAATTTTATAAAACAATAAATCTTTTTTAATGGTCTATCAACTAATTTTCTTTTCTCCTCGTCATTCTTCTTGCAGGTAAACATTCAGAAAAAGTTCGGCATATGCTTTGGTGTGAGTAAGTTTAAAGGCTTTTGATTCCATTTTATGTTGTTCAATTCCAATTCTTTTTCTTTTTAGCAAACAACCAAAAAAATAAAATGTTAAAAGTATTCTTTTCTAGGTGCAAACAATGCAACAATAGGTTGTTGTATCATAAAAAAAATAAAAGTCGAAATTTTCAGAGGTCATCGCTCCATGTATAATCAAAATGATTTAACTGCGTTGAACGCTTTGAAGATTATCTGAAAGATATTTCAGATCATTGTGATTAAAACCTTTGTTCTTTAACAATTATGTTTTTTATATTTGCGGATATAAAAATATATTGAAACTTTTTAGGCACGTGATGTATTAACCAAAAATTAATGCAAATGGCTGCTTTAACTTAGCATCAGTTCTTAATATTGCAAATTATTAAAGAATTATTTTACAATTTTAGCTAATTTTTAAGGGGCATAAAAACAATCATAACAATAGAAATGCTAATCGAATTTTGTACCAAGTGCTTAGAATTGCTAGAAAAACAAACAAATTTTACTTTTAGGTTGTAAATCAAGTCGTATACATATTAAATTAAAACAATTTAGAAAACACTTAAATTAAAGTTAGCTTTAAATACGGCTGCAAAATCTAACATATATGATATATGGTATTACGAGCTTTAATTTGCATAAATTAACGCGTTAATAATCATAAAGACTTTAAAAACAGTAGTAGTAGTAATAAAAATAAGGAGTTAAAATGGTTTGAGATAATAGAAAATAGCAGAATCAATAAACCTTAGCTTTAATTTTTTTGTAATACTTCACAAAGTAAAGCAACTAGAAAGGATAACAACTATAACGTTAAATTTGTCAGATGTAATGAAATCCTTTTAACGTGTTATGCTCAGTTAATAAGTAGGGAAGCTTTAAACACAAACAACGAGATTAAAGTCTTGCTTGCATAATTATTTGTGATGCAATTCTATACCTTGTTCCTGATGCACCTGCAAGGTACCACTATTATTATAATATCTATAAGAGTAATAACTGTATACTTAAAGAATCGTCTTACAGACAAAAATGAAAAAAAATTGTTTGTTATCGAATAAAAAAATATTTTATATCGTCTTAACCCTTTCGACGCCAACTTTTTTCCTGAGGCACGAACAAATTTTTTACTTTTAATCATGTTGTATTTGTTCAAGAAGTGTATTAGCAGAATTTCAAGCTGCCACGCCCATCCATTTGGGCGCTAGAATAAGTTACTTTTACTACGAAAATATTTCATAAACGCACATTTTAAAAATTTTAAATAGAAAAATATTTTCTATTTTTATTATTGAAAACAACTTACATATAAATTAAGTTTTTCCAAATTAACTACAATATTTTTACCGACATAGCTGTAGTCTGTTGAAAATAACTTTGCTACATGATACACAAGTGAGTTTTTATTTGATCGCACTTCATGTAGACACATTTCAAGTTACGTTTCAATAAACAAAAACAAATAGATCGCTGATCGTATGCCGACAATTAAGCGAAATTGCTCTCAAGCAACTTTGGGGTCGAAGGGATTATGGGTAAAATATGGGTAAATTTTAACTTATATCAAAAGTAAGAAATTACAATACCAGATTCAACAAAAATATTCACTTTATTGTTTCATTAAAAAAAGTTTTTAAATTACATTTTGTAAAATATTTAACTAATGAAGTTCTATTACTTTCCAATAAAATAATTTTGTTAAATAATAAATTTTAAATCATTGCCTGAACCATTTCAGCACTCGAAGGACTTTACCGAGCTTTTATTGATTAATTGTGTTGTGCGTGTTCTTAAATGTTGGAACACAAATAATCGAGAACTGGACCTACGAGTTTTATGCCGACTTCGGACGTCTTATGTTCTCAAGAAGCTTTATATGTCCGTTTTTTATATGTCGTTTTTTATATGTCCGAGAGGTGGCTGCCGAACAAAATAATTAATTCAATTAAAAAAATAGATGCGTCGTTGGACACAAAAGAGATTCGAGCTAAGCTTTTGCGCAGTTTCATAGATTTGATAATTTAATGGTTTATTATATTAAAATAATTTTTAAATAAAAAGTTTAAAAACCGTAAAATTAACTAAAGTAATACACGTTAATATTCCCACCAGTAAATTTTATTACATAACATTATTATTTTATTTTATTACGTGTTACATTAATTTTGAACTATTTTTGTATATATTTTCAATTATTTTTTTGGAAATGTACTAATGAAATTATTGGTTTTTGATTTCTTAAATAGCAAGCGTACATTATATGCCATTTTTGATTTAGCAAGAACTATATGCTTCAATAGTTGTATATTGAATATTGTGTTGTACAAATATTTGGATCTCTTATCATTCACAAACTATATTTATCAAAAAGGCATTGTTTAAGTGCCTGTGAGCAATCATGTCTGAATTCGCAATTTCAATCTGCACCTAAAACAATTGGCATCTTGTGATAAAAGTTATCGCAAGTTCAATGGAACCTTGCTACTTTTGTTGTTTAGATACTCAATACACAATCCTTTTAATATATTCTTTTGATCCGCTGCAACATAGCTTCACGCATTCACATAGAAGATATGTAGGATAGCTAATGCACAATCTTTTTAATAAATTATTTTGATCTGCTGTATCACAGCATCACGCGGTTCACGTATAGGATATGTAGGATAGCTAATGCACAATTTTTTTTAATAGATTCTTATCATCTACTGCATCACAGTTTTATTAACAGTTTATACTTAACACTGAGCTCGAGAAGCAATTTGTATACCTACCAAACTACTCAGGCACAAAAGTCCAGAGTATCGGACTCAATTTTATTTTTAAAAGCTACCCACAAGCAGTTCAAAAACTGCGAAGTTTATGAAAAAAATTAATCGCACATTGATATTAAGCCGAATGCAAACGAGCTTCAGCGAACAGGACCCGAGAAAAAAATTTGTACATTGGGTTAATAAAGTTGCTGATATATATCGAAACTGGCCTGAGTTTTATGTATAATGTACCCGAAACATAACCAACAAGTACCTTGAAAGGTACCTGAAATAGTACCGTAGTAAGTATGTATTTTGTCAATAAAGTGTTCAAAAACGAGCGACTACATTTGGACACAATAAAATGACGAGTGCCCGAATCGGTCTTCGTTCGTACATTGTGCCTGCCCAAGGTGTTCCAGAAATAGCACTCTTTCGTTACAGAGGTCGGACATTTACCGACACGAGCACCGGACATACATATATCAGATACTTTATTGACACAAAATATGAAATTATTTCTCGGGGAATGAATCACATTACATATCAAAGAGTTTTAGACTAGTGGGTAGTGTGTAGAACTATCGATCGAAGGGTGCGAGTTCGATTCTCACTGCTCTCAAAGAAATATTTTTAATTTTATATTCTCTTGTTGTAATAGACGCAAGTAAACAAACAACAACAATTCTAAGAAAAAAGTGAATGGAAAATAGTGTCGTTTTTGAGATTTAATTCAAGCAAATCACAAAACTAGGCATAAAAAGCTTCTCTTCAAAAACATTTTGTCTGAGGTGGGAACTGAACCCGGGCTACCACATTTCCGGACCACGCACTCTGACCACTAGGATACGGCTGCCACTTAAATCAGTATGTATATCACATGCTTTCTCCCGAATATCGTCCACTTGTATAATTTTGAATGCCATAATTAAAAAACTGATAAAAATCCAGTAACTCAAAAACTATTGAAAAAACGTAATTTTTTTTAATTAGTACGAGTATGCATTTATTAACTATAAAACGAAACTTTATTTAAATGCGACGACTTTTTCTATTTTTGTCCATTTTTTATATGGAGGCAAATCATTGTGACAATACGCAAGTGTACAACATGCTCGGGCGGTTTTTAAAGGTGATATTTTTTTAATTCCTCTATCATATTTTGTTTTATTTAGTAGAGCGAGGGCATAGTTGTTACAGGGGTAAGTTGTTACAAGAACAATTAATTGCTGCAACGAATTTTTTTTTCAAAGAAAACAACAACAACAACAACAACAACATTTTTCAATATGATAAGGAAAACATCACTTGCTGATTTTATTGCAGTTTCGGCCCTGCTACAGGCTTCATCAGAAATCTTTGTGATGCCACAATGGTATCGAACTCGGGTGTGGATCGCCGTGCCAGCGCATTTTAGCGCTCTGCACCACTGAGACCATGAGATTTCAGTGTCAATTTCTCAGTTTTTTCCCTTTTCATAATATAGTTGGGACAAGTTATAACAAAAATATGGGGTAAGTTGTAGCATGTTAAAAATGTTGTTACAACTTAATTTATTACTTGTTTTTATGGTTTCGTTCGTATTGATATTAGTTTTTGTAATGTTTAACATTAACAGTTTGTATAAAAGCAAATTTTTGTTGCTACATCTTGTTTGTTTGTATATTTTCATTCGTTACCATATTTTTGTAAAAGCGTATACACTGACCTTCATCATGTTCAGCTAGTTATTTTTCATGGAGTTTTTACTCTCAATCTCTCTCCACACTCAGTGAGAGAGTAACAAGCTGCACGCTCTTTTAGCATATTAACATATTTTTGTAACTTTTTTACTTCAAAAAGTTATTTATAAATCTTTCCAATATTTGTATGTTAATTTTACATACCCAAAAAACGGGGCAAGTTTTAACACCTGACTTTCTTCGGAAAAATAATTTTTTTTAAAAAAATCAACAAACTTTCTCATAACTTATTTCTGTAATATCGTAAATAAATAGTAGAACTACAATAAATTCCAGTTGGAATCTGAAAAAGTTTAAAATATTTCATAATAAATCATTTTTCCAAACTTCGTTACAACTAGCTCCTAGCTCCCCTACTCTACTTCTTCTATTTTAGTACACGTTGCATACGTGCACCGTTTGCATTGTTTCGTCATCAACAGCCTTGCCTCTTCATGCATCAGCGTCATCCTTGCGGTGAATGCGCATCATCAATAACATTTTGCTATCTGCTTCGTCAAGAAGCTACTTTATTGTAGTTGTTTTTCTTTTTGTAGCTGGTGTTGCTGAATATTTTGCACACTGAAGTACTCTTGAATGTGTTGGCCTTGAAGGAGTACGCGAATTATTTACACAATTCCCATTTAGCAACGTACTGGATGTTAGTTCCTTGATATCGGACGTGACCAGCAAAACTGTTCCAAAAACTCTGAAATTTAGGCTTGAAATACCCATTGGGTTGCAAATCAAACTCTATTTCGCTTAAAAAGGCTGACACATTTGATTCGGCTGCAAAAATTGCTACATAATATGGAGTTTAAGTCTCCTAGAACGAGTTCGAATGCAATACTTGTCAATATTTTATTTTTTCCCCCATTCATTTCCTTCGATAAATTTACATTACCTGACACAGCAAAAAGATTCTAAGAACCGTATTTATTTGCAATTAAAAAAAAAACCTTTATGATATCCTGTGTAAAGCTGTAAAAAAACTTTTGTTTTAATTTTAAACGAAATCAGTTGAAACACTTTTGTCAGGGTTTGCATCTTTTCATTAATATAACCAGTGTGTTGACCTGTAGTTAGAGACTTTTAATAGCATTAAAAAAAAAACAAATTAGCCATATCAGTAGTGTCCGACCGAAAGTTCGGTTTCGGTTTCGGTTACGACCAGTTTCGGCCCTTTTTGACAGTTTCGGCTGTCAAATATGGCCGAAATCCACGAAAATGAAAATCCATGCAAAACTTCAAAAGATATAAACATTTTTAGTGTAGTGCTTTCGTAAAAGGGAAACCACTAGTTTTCCAGACAAATTGTAAATATAATAATAGGTATATCTTAAAAAGTTATGAATGGATTTTCAAGCTTGATACCTCGTTGAATAGGTACTCGCATTACCTTTCTTTGGGTACACATAACGCGGAACACAAAAAACAGAAAGATTTGTAGCCAATTTTGCAACTTTGGAGGCCTATTACTTCTAAACCAATTGCCAGCGGCCTGAAATTTGGATTTCGATTTAGGAGGCTAAAGTCCGTATAATCCAAAAAAAAAATATTAAAAAGGAGAGCTTTCGCTATTCTTGACTTAAACCAAAATTTCTTGCATCAGTCATTTAATTCAAATATATAGGTTTGGTTTAACAAAAATATTTACAACGTATTGCACAAAACAAAAATTATGAATTCGTCTATATTTTGATTTATCATGTTAACGCAAAACATTTTGGTTAATTTTATGCGTTCGATACTATCAGTTTCGATATTTTTATCTCTATTGCAATTACCATTAAAGTTTTATAGATACTTAAGCCAAAAATTGATAATTAAACTTCCGAATAGATTCTGTGTGTGTGGAATAAAGAAAAAAAAAACGAAATACATATTTCTATTTTTATAATACTAAATCTTTAAGAAAAACAGAAATACTTCGCTATGTAGTTCTAAAAAATGTACATTGTAGGTGCATACTATTTTGAGTGTGTACGGTGTGTGCAATAAAAAATAAATTAAAAACTTATCTTATTTATTATTATAGTTTTATTAATTAATTATTATAAGCTTTAATATTCAAATAATACTTGTTTTATACTAGTAGTACTTTTGTTTTCTTTTAATAAAAACAATCATTTGTAAAAACTTAAATTTTCATATTAATAACGAGTTTCGGTTTCGGTTTCGGCCGAATATTAAAAAATTGCCGAATATTCGGTTTAGGCCAAAATTCCGGTTTCGGTCGGACACTACATATCAGTACTTGGAAAGACTTCGACCCATCTTGGTCTAATCATGTACATGTTTGCAGCCGACAAAGCAACTATTTAGTTGGTGGTTGCATTTACGAAACATTCTTATGGAGATTTTTAAAATCGTTTAATTGAAAATTTTTCAGTCATGAATGTTAAACATTTTGTATAAGTTGTTCATATAATTAGCAGCATTCGACTAAAATGGATTTTAAGTGGTTAATATTATTATCTTTTATTAAAGAACATTTTATTTTTATATATATATTTGTTTCTGAATAATCTTTTTTAATTTGAGTTATGATCACTATTAAAAAATTTTTTGATGTACTAATTTATAAATTCAAAATTAAATCATTTAAATAGAAATGAAATAATATAAAGTTATAAAGTTAAAATTAATATCACTACAGGCTGCAATTAAAACTCTACTTATTTTCGCTTATTTATTGGCACAGACAGAAGCTCTTATGTGCAGTAAAAGCGCCTCCCAGGCACGTGCGGAATCGGAAAAACAGGCTTTGCGGGAGATAAATTAGAGCAATTTTTGCTTACGGTTTTGCTAACGGTTTTGCAAACGGCTTGATAAACTTCATACAATCAAGCTGGTAAACAGAAACTGCTTTGCATGCGAAAAGTTAAAAGATAATCCTATAAGGGGCAGTTTTTCATTACGAGTTTAAACTAAAGTCAAATTATGACGTTTAAACTCGGTTTAACTGTATATTTTAGCATTCGTTAAAGATAAATTCACTTAAATTATCATATAATATGGTACAATTTTGCTTAAAGGTTTAATTTTGGTGAGTTAAGCTCAGTTTTATTTGATTGGACTTTAAACTCATACTGAAAAGCTGGCTCTAAATGTAATCTGTAAAAGTTATCAGTTCCGTTAGTATTGAAAATTTAGTAAGTCAATATATTTTTATAATTTATCATTTCTAAACAGCAAGTTTAAGAAATAAATTTTAAAAATACAAAACTATTTTCTTAGATTTGAGAGTTTTCTAAAGATGCGCAAAAATTGAAATTTTAAAAGCGTTAATTTTCTTCATGCAGAAAATGCGAATGTGGTGGCAAATCACTTGTAACTCATTAGCACAGCGGGATAATTTACCGAACTTCAATTTCCAATTTAATATAGAGAAAAAAAAAGTAGCAAGTCTTTTTCGAGATAGGGTATCGATAACGAGTATTTTCGAGTTTCAAATATAAAATTCTCGACACTGAAAAATTTCCCATAACGATGGCGATAACGTTACAACCGGGACCATGGTAAATAAAACGCATACAAGAAAATGTAAGTGGCTTCCACTAATTCCATATTTTTTTACGTATATAATTTATGTATATGTTTTTAATCATTTATTGTAAAAAAATTACTAAAATAACCTCTGTATAGCACAGTAAAACCTAAAAAAAAGGTATTAAAGTTATCAAGTGCGTGAAGATAAATTCGTCAATCCGACGCTAACTTAGCGAAGACTCAAACCATTACTTTTGCTCCGCAAAAAGTTAAATTCGTACTTTTCGCAAAGTACGAATTTAACTTTTGGGAGGAAATTAAATTCGTTCTTTTTGCAAAGTACGAATTTAACTTTTAGGAGGAAATTATATTAATTATATTTGCAAAGTGTGAGTGTAACTTTTGATTCGAATTTAGCTTTTGCCAAGAATTTTAAAACAATATTATTGCAAAGAAAGAATTTAACTCTTGATATGAATTTAAGTCATGGCATCAACCTATTATGAACAAATCCCTTTATCAAATATATGAACGATATGTATATGTAAACAACCTTTCTAACGATGTATAGCCTATAAGTGCACAGTTAAGACTTTTGTCATAAACATTTTTTAAAAGTAGTGAATGTTAGGTCCAAAGTACTAAGATTCCATGCAAAATCTCTCAAAATCTGTCTTAACAATGTTTTTGTTATGCATATCAATTTACAGGTAATTAAAGCACCTTTCCAACGATATATAGCCTATAAGCGCACAATTAAGACTTATGTCATAAACATTTTTTAAAAGTAGTGAATGTTAGGTCCAAAGTACTAAGAATCCATGCAAAATTTCTCAAAATCTGTCTGGACAATGTTTTTGTTATGCATATCAATTTACAGGTAATAAAAGCACCTTTCCAACGATATATAGCCTATAAGTGCACAATTAAGACTTTTGTCATAAACATTTTTTAAAAGTAGTGAATGTTAGGTCCAAAGTACTAAGATTCCATGCAAAATTTCTCAAAATCTGTCTGGACAATGTTTTTGTTATGCATATCATTTTACAGGTAATTAAAGCACCTTTCCAACGATATTCAGCCTATAAGTGCACAGTTAAGACTTTTGTCATAAACATTTTTTAAAAGTAGTGAATGTTAGGTCCAAAGTACTAAGATTCCATGCAAAATTTCTCAAAATCTGTCTGGACAATGTTTTTGTTATGCATATCATTTTACAGGTAATTAAAGCACCTTTCCAACGATATATAGCCTATAAGTGCACAATTAAGACTTTTGTAATAAACACTTTTAAAAAGTAGTGAATGTTAGGTCCAAAGTACTAAGATTCCATGCAAAATTTCTCAAAATCTGTCTGGACAATGTTTTTGTTATGCATATCATTTTACAGGTAATTAAAGCACCTTTCCAACGATATATAGCCTATATGTGCACTTATAGGCTATATATCGTTGGAAAGGTGCTTTAATTACCTGTAAAATGATATGCACATATAGGCTATATATCGTTGGAAAGGTGCTTTAATTACCTGTAAAAAGATATGCACAACAAAAACATTGTCCAGACAGATTTTGAGTAATTTTGCATGGACTCTTAGTACTTTGGACCTAACATTCACTACTTTTAAAAAATGTTTATGACAAAAGTATTAATTGTGCACTTATAGGCTATATATCGTTGGAAAGGTGCTTTAATTACCTGTAAAATGATATGCATAACAAAAACATTGTTAAGACAGGTTTTGAGAAATTTTGCGTGGAATCTTAGTACTTTGGACCTTACATTCACTACTTTTAAAAAATGTTTATGACAAAAGTTTTAATTGTGCACTTATAGGCTATATATCGCTGGAAAGGTGCTTTAATTACCTGTAAAATGATATGCATAACAAAAACATTGTGCAGACAGATTTTGAGAAATTTTGCATGGAATCTTAGTACTTTGGACCGAACATTCACTACTTTTAAAAAATGTTTATGACAAAAGTCTTAATTGTGCACTTATAGGCTGAATATCGTTGGAAAGGTGCTTTAATTACCTGTAAAATTATATGCATAATAAAAACATTGTCCAGACAGATTTTGAGATATTTTGCATGGAATCTTAGTACTTTGGACCTAACATTCACTACTTTTAAAAAATGTTTATGACAAAAGTATTAATTGTGCACTTATAGGCTATATATCGTTGGAAAGGTGCTTTAATTACCTGTAAAATGATATGCATAACAAAAACATTGTTAAGACAGGTTTTGAGAAATTTTGCGTGGAATCTTAGTACTTTGGACCTAAGATTCACTACTTTTAAAAAATGTTTATGACAAAAGTCTTAACTGTGCACTTATAGGCTATACATCGTTAGAAAGGTTGTTTACATATACATATCGTTCATATATTTGATAAAGGGATTTGTTCATAATAGGTTGATGCCATGACTTAAATTCATATCAAGAGTTAAATTCTTTCTTTGCAATAATATTGTTTTAAAATTCTTGGCAAAAGCTAAATTCGAATCAAAAGTTACACTCACACTTTGCAAATATAATTATTATAATTTCCTCCTAAAAGTTAAATTCGTACTTTGCAAAAAGAACGAATTTAATTTCCTCCCAAAAGTTAAATTCGTACTTTGCGAAAAGTACGAATTTAACTTTTTGCGGAGCAAAAGTAATGGTTTGAGTCTTCGCTAAGTTAGCGTCGGATTGACGAATTTATCTTCACGCACTTAAAGTTATCACTGTTAAAAAATTCAGTTTTTGTAAAGAACTGCAGGTCTTTGGAATAAATGTTCCTTTTTGTTCCCACTTAAATCACTTTCGTAATTGGAGAAATTTTCACTTTTTTGTTAAAAGCAAAGAGTTTTGCCAAAAACGTTATACCAGGACCATGAATGGCTTGAACTAATTCTATATTTTCTTTACGTATATAATTTTTGTATATTTTCTTAATCATTTATTGTAAAAAAATTACCTAAATAGCGTCTGTTCTTCCTTTAGCACAGCAAGACCTGAAGAAAAAGCATTAAAGTTATCACTACAAA
Organism: Dichetophora obliterata; assembly: GCA_963920525.1. Classification (NCBI taxonomy): domain Eukaryota; kingdom Metazoa; phylum Arthropoda; class Insecta; order Diptera; family Sciomyzidae; genus Dichetophora; species Dichetophora obliterata. Next base: position 141,350,797 of record OY986435.1, on the reverse strand, counting down.
AATGCAATTTTTGTAAAGAATTGAAGTTCTTTGGATTAAAATTTCCTTTCATACTGTTACTTATACTTATTAAAATAACATATTAAAAAATTGCAGAGGTATTATTTGACTTTTTTTTTTAAATAACTTCTAAAGTTGCTGAAATTTTGGTTATTTTATTTGGCAGAGACCACTTTATAAAAGTATGTACCGGTATCACGATCACTGCACGTAAAAAATAACAATTTTTTCGGACAGATATAATTTCATACTTTATTTTTTCTTATACAATATGTGTATACTTCATTCACATCATCATTCACTCGCTTACATTCATTCATAAAGACAAACATATCGTTTTTAGGGAAGAAGCCTTTTTATTTTTGAGAATGGATTTGTTTTTATTGAAGAAAATATTTCGCATAGTTAATTGTTTATTTACAATAGAGAAAATATTTAATTTTTATAAATTTTTCTCTTAAAATGATAATTTTTTACTGTGAGAAGAATACTTATCATTATTAGAGACATGAAAAATTTTTTATCACAAAAAATAGGCGTTTTTTTCCGAGTGTATGTTGATGGTCACCTTACATACCTCTTTCTGCTGCGTTGATCATACATTTTCTTCCCTAATTTGATTTCGTTCATTAGTTATTTATTACCGAAATGTTTTTCCATTTCAGCTTATTTTAAATTTTCTTGGTAGCAGCTTGACGCTGAAAGTTTGTATGCTCGAGCTGCATACTCTTACAATGGTTAAAATGTCAAAATGTTAAGCAATGTCACTGTGAATAATTGAATAGCTGCTGCAAAGGAAATTCAATTAAAATGTAAATTGAGAAGGAATTATTTTGCTTTTTGTCAGTTACTTTTTGGACAGTTTGGAAATAAAAACAAATAAAAGCATTGCTCAAAAACATATTTAGAAATCTATAAAACAGAAGAAAGAAGCGTTAAAATTAGAAATATTATGACTCATGGCAGACCAAATGTTTCTACGTATTTAGCGAAATTTTTACTTTTTTTGGATTATGACGTTATTAAAGAAAACGAGTGACATCTTTAGAATTTTTTAGTGAAAAATGTATAATCTTTAGTGCATACTATTATACATTAAATTAAGAATACAAAAAAATCTTGAAATTCTTGTTCGTTGGTTGAAAAAGTCACTTCAAAACTAGAACATCACTTTGTAGGCACAATGGTAAAGAAACAGCTAAAATTCCAATTGCATTTTAGTCTAAAAACATTTTATATAGACAGAAAACTAATCTATATTATATATTTTTATTTTTCATCGGTTTTGTTAATGTTTATCAAAAAAAAAAAAAAATTCGATCTACTGTCTAGCAGAAAGCCTAAATAATAGAGTCTAAATTGAATTTTGACTTTTTGGTGTCCACAATACGTCCACAATAAGCTATATACGATTTTAATAGTGACATACAAACTAAGTAGAGGACTTCTGCCTGTTTTAATAAGTATTATAAATTTTCCACAAAAAACAAAACATGTATGCTACCTCATTAAATTAAAATCCTCTACCTTGCTTCTAAAGAACGAGGACTTTTGCACCCTAGCAAAACATAAACTTAATTCAATTTCAAGTCAATTACATAATCATTTTTTTGCCATTTTACCTTTATTTAATAAATCGATAAAAAATATAAGCTTAATATACAACAAGATGCTTCAACCCCAAAAAAGCCACATTTTAACAAGATTTTTTTGTTTTTACTGATGGTGACAGCCGCTGTTTCTCAAGACCTAAGAGGTACACCTGAGCTTGTTGCCAGCAGCTACGCTTCAATATGTCTGCAATCGCTCTCAATCAATCTTGGCAACAAGGACTTGCTTGGCTGACTTGATGGCTCGATAGATTGCATAGCATCCTTTTAACTTGACATATTTTGTTCGCTTGATTGTGTGCCTGCCTATGATGAAAAATGTATGCTAGGTGAAGAATTTCATATTGCGTGTTATTATAATTAAGAAGTGGCACGTGATTTCTTGACAAAACTCAAAAGAGTGCTACGTTATGGAGCGAAAAAAATTTTATTTTTTCCAATTTTGTAAGACTTACTTCTAAACAATATTTACACAATCATACATGTGTGAAAGTTTGCCTTGGAAAGGAAAACTTAGGCATGAATAAATCTGTTGTCAGCTTTAGTTGTACAAATCGGTACACGTCTTCCACTAGTTAAAAATTCTGGGTTGATAAATGAAAAAAACAAACTAATATTGAATTGTTTTTGTTTAGTCCGAATATCTCACATTCTTAGGTGGTTTATTTTATAATTTATTGAATTCTAAGAAGGAAATCAAATAACACTGTTAATCTGAAACCTTTTGGAATAATTGTTAATTTTGTGACTCTGTTTTTTGCTTGGGACCCAATGATTTATAACAGTAAATACATAATAACAGATTGAAATGAGGTGAATAAGAAAAGAAATCACAAAAACAAACTAAATTTTGGCCTTTGACGTTTTGCAAAGTTATTTCGAGTGAAACTCAGTATGCGAGAAGAAATTAAAAATAATATTTTTTAGTATATCCGAGAAGCTTATAAAATGTTAAAGACCAAAAGAATATTACTTTTTTATTTTTAGCTAGAAAATTATGATATTTTCATAGCTGGAATTTTGAAATATTTTAAAATGTTTTTTCACATTTTTAGAATTTCTTAGGATCCAATATAGCTTTAAAATTTTGTACAGTCTTATCTCGATAACTCAGACACTGACTTATTTAGAAAACCCAGTCTTCCGGACATCCATTTTTTTTTTCATTGTGACTCTGTAACAGTGTTGCCAAAACATTAATGCATAATTTCCACACACACATAAAAAATCCCCTTTTTCCTCTTTAAAATTTTGTAAAATCTCTAAAATAGCTACAATTTTAACATACATTAAAACTTAAACATAAAATATTTTCTATATCTAAAAAAATTATAGACTTTGTATTAAAAACTCTTTTCTCTGGTTAACACATAAGTATTTGTTAAAAAAATGATATTTCATGTAAATTATTTGAACCTAACGGAACGAAATAAAAAGTTTTTTTTTAAAACTCGTTCAACATGTTTGTTTAAAGCAACAAAACAATACTAAAGAATACAATATGCATAACAATATACTCCTTATACTTATCAACTTAATCTGGTAATTGACAATTGCAAATTCATTTACAATTGTAAGGATTTTTCAGTCTAAAGTTCAGTCAAGTATCGAAAGCTACTCGACAAAACTTTCAACACACGAAATGATGTCGACAAGAAAGAACTATATGAAATTTTTGTAACTTTCCAACCTTCATATTAAGAAAAATATATTATAAGAACTACTTTGTAAATAAATTCACAATCGTAAATCACCAGAATAAGGGCTTTAATGCTCCATTTAAAAATTTAAATTCTTTTTGTACTACCAAGCAAAATGTTTCCCTTTCTTCCTATTAGCTCAAAAGACGATTGAAAAATACCTCAAAAAGGGAAATTGGCCTTGACATCGCTGCTCTGTGATTCGTACAACACTTTTTTTATTTCCCTCAAAAATACGGACACTTCTATCTTAACGCATTTTAGTTCTCATAACGGAGTTTTACGTTTTTTAATTTGAATTTTAGTTGTAAAAAACAACAATGAATTTGGGAGAAGAACGAAATGTTTTAATTTCAAAGTAAGTTTTGAGAATAAAATTCGGCAGAAAGTTGTGTAAAATTAATTTTCATGGTAGCCATTTTTTCATTTGTGATGTCAAGAGAGTTGAACATAGTTGTCGATATATGTTTTTTAGTGCTCGTTTATAAAATAAACCTCCATGTATTGTTATAAACTTTGGGGCCAATTCAATGGTAAAAAATCAGTGGCTGCTTTTGTAAGAAATACGTTTTCCGTTTGCTGAAGTTGCAAGTAATCGTGCAAGAATTATATTTAAACATACATTTCGTCAAGAAAATAAATACATTCCGGAACATCGCTTTACCCTAATCATACTACGGTGTGACTTTTTATCACATTTGAGTTTAAAAAGATTTTAATTATTAAATAAGTACTTTTTTTGCATAAAAGTGTATGTGTATTCTCAAATGAACTCATTTTCTTTAAATTCAGAGTAACATAAATTTCGTGGCATCAACCGCTATTTTTTATTTTTTTTTACATGTGTGACTCAAATCACATCGCAGTGGGATACGTTGTAAAATGACGCAGTAGGATTAGGGTTAAAGGGATAGTCAAAATTCGTTTGGTCGCTAAGTTGGCCCAACTGTGCTATTTTTTGACGTTGGGATTGAGTGCAATCTTCTTGCTTAGTTCGTACTTTAAACGTTCGTATTTATCGAGTGAGAATATGGTCTCGAAGTGGTAATTTGAGTTTTCGAAAAAGCTTAAATCAGCTTCAAATTAATCAATTTATTAATCAGCTTTATTTCAGCTAAAACTAGGCTCTAAATTACGTCCCACAGTCGTAAATTTTCTTTTTCTTTCTTTTTACCAAATTTTGGGTAATTTGTGATTTCCCTCGTTTTCTGCGAAATTTTCAATCAAATTTTATTAGTGTAAGCAATTTTAGAACAATACCCAGAAGTTTTTTTTTTTTGCTATGAGCGGTAATTACTTTTGAACATTTCATGTGTTAAAATTGTTTTTTTTTTTTCAATTAAGAAATCAAGGAGTTTTTCTTTGTTTTTTTTAAACATATTAAAAACAGGGTTGACTCTTTAAGTCTATGAAAAAATTTGGCCCAGCCTCTTAGCACCAATTGTGTTGTACCTAGTGATGGGGAATTTTCGGTATCGAGTATTTTATATTCAATGCTCGAAAAAACTCAATATCGGTACTCAATACCCCAAAAAACTCAATACTTCTTGATTTTTCCTTATATTAAACTACAAATTGAGGTATGGTGTATTATCCCGCTGTGCTTCAGAGCTACAGGTGGTATGCAATCACTGCCGCCAATAATTTAGGTATTAATGTGGGTAACTGGTATGTAAAACGTAAAATAATATGACTTCATTGTTTCAAATATTTTTTTTCTCATAGAAGTAAGTAAAAAATGGGCAGAAAAAGGGAGAGCAAATAATTTCAATTTGAGTTGGATATTTTTATATAGTTCTATGCAAAAACAATGAATGTGCTTTTTTATTTTTTCTTTACGCCAAAAACACGCATGTGCACTATTTTTTATTTGAAATATTTAAAAAAAAAGGTAAATAACTATTTATAGGGATATGACGACAATAATTTTCTTTACAAAGGAAACAATTTTTTTAATCTACCTTTCTCGTAGAAGCTAAAAACTTACTTTTATTAAAAAACTTGTCCTCATTCGCGTTTTTGGCATGAAAAAAAATGAACGCTTTTAAAATGTCAGTTTATACTCTTCTTTAAAATGCTCTCAAAACTAGAAAAATAACTATTTTACAAAACTTTCTTTCTGGAACTTGTCGGTGACGGTGTTGTTTATAAATGAAAAATAATAAAAAATTATTCGACCTACGGAATTTTCTATACTAATGCAACAACTAACTTTTCAGCCGAAAAAGGTTCACTTTTGTTTTTAAAAATATTCCCAAAATTGTAAAACTCACTTAAATTAAAAAATTTATTTTCAGTATACATATATTGGCGGCAATTTTTCCTTAAATATAAAAATCATTAATCTGCCATTCTCTAAGTGTCTCAAAACTCACTTTTAGTCAAAAAAAATACAGTATAGCGTGTATAGAGTATGGAAGTGAAACTTCTTAGCTTCTAAGCACACCTACGCTCATCTGCCACCCTTCTGGGGTTCCCGTACAACTCACAAAAAATAGAAAATAAATTACTAAATTGTGGTCTTATACCGAAATAAAGCATTTTTATGAATGTGTGAGCGGTAAAAGAGGTGCGGCAACACTTTTTCCCTTAAACCATTTCGTAATCGACACTAAGCGATTTCCAGCATTTCAGCTCAATTCAGGCTATACCTGGCGCACTTTGCCTCACTCCACTCAAATCTTTTAAAAGTGGGCGTAACTGTAAGGTGGCCATGCTCATTTTTAGTAGTGTCCGAAAGTAAGCATATGAACTAAATTATCAAATTTTAGTCTAATACAATCAAAACCGTCCGAAATATAGAATTTTTATTGATTTGTGGGCGGTAAAAGGGGGTAAGGAAAAAATTGTCCTAAGCTATCTCGTACTCGAAATGCATCAATTGCCAAAACTTCAGCTTTATTAAAAAGTGGGCGTGGCTATTGATCGACCACACCTATTTTTAGAACAGTTACCGAAAATAACCATACAAACTAAATTTCCAAATATTAGTCTTATACGACCAAAACTGCCTGAAGAAAAGAATTTTCATTGATTTGTGGGCGAAAAAAGAAGGAGCGTGTTAGCCAATTACAGTTAAATTACCAAACTAAATTACCAAATTTAATAATTATGCGACCATAATAATTATACGACCAAAACCGTCTTAAATAAAGCATTCATTGATTTGTGGGCGTTGAAAGTGGGCGTGGACACCCATTTTTAGTACAGTTGCCGACAGTAACCATACAAACTAAATTACCAAATTTAAGTCTAATAAAGTCAAAACCGTCGAAATATAGCATATTTATTGATTTGTGAGCGGTAAAAGGTGATGTGGCAAAAATTTATCCTAAACTATCTCATCACACCAAAACTCTATATGTCACCTTCTGGGGTTTCCAATGCAAACATCAATACAACAAAAAATAACCTGCAGCCCTACACAATGTTTCTCTCATCGTATCTCATCGGAAGCAGATCAATTTTTTGTGACGAGGCTCTAATCATAACGAAACTAGAAAAATTTTCGTTACGAGACTCCAAATGTGTACTCTCAACAAATTGCCGCCTAAGAAATTTCACTTCAAAAACTAATGCACATTCGTTGTTTTAACGTGAAGAGGACGATCGTTTACCGTGTCTGTTAGTGTTTAAGGCAGTTTCAAATACCCTTTGAGGTTTTGTACCTCCAAATATAATTAGATTGTAAACCAAATTGCGCACATATATACTATTATATTTATATATATTTTCTCTTAAAGTTTTGCATGTAAAGCAGTTCCTACGTACCATCTTTTTTTTTATGAAGTTTATCAAACCTTTAGTTGATGCATCATAGATGATGTATTCTGATTTACTAACTCAAGCTCAATTGAACTAACCAAATGTTTGGCCTGTCAACCTATATTGATCAAATTAATTAATATCCCATATAATACCTTCAGTAAATATTTTGTGTTCGTACATGGCTGAAAAAAAATATAATTTTATGCTTAATTAAAATATATTTCAGCTTTTTACAAATCAAAGCGTCTAGAGGAAACGAAGTTATTTTCCTTTTAACGATGGAACTTGTAGAACGATTGTCTGTAAACCTTTTGTGAGACAAAAGTTGCTCTAATTTATCCCCGCTTTTTCCAAGTACACACTTTCCTAAGAGGCACTTTTACTGGTCAAAAGAGCTATTGCCTGTGCCAATAAATAAATAAAAATAATCAGAGCTTTAATAACAGCCTGTAGTGACATTAATTTTTAGTTTATAATTTAAAACTATACTTTATTTAATTTCTATTCAAATGTTTAAATATTTAATTTTTAAATTTATCTATCAAGAACAATTTTAATAATGATCATAGCTCAAATTAAAGAAGATTATTAAAAAATACATTTATATATAAAAATAAAATGTTCTTTAATAAAAGAAAACATTAACCACTAAACAGCCTTTTAAGTGTTCGCTTGCGCAATTACGTTGCTTTTTAGAAAAGTATTGATCAAAATGCATCGATTATCACGGTATACTCGAAACCAAAATATTCGATACAAAAAGTATCGAGTTTACCCATTAGCTTTAAATTACACTATTTACTCCATGAGCTGTGCAATTGCCTGGAAGAGAAGACGGCCGTTTAAAAACATTCATTCAGTTTACAAAAATTCTATGTCAGATGGCATTTGAACAGCGGTCTTTGGCACAGGGGCCACGGCCTAAAGTGTCGCAAATCTATCTTAATATACGTACAGTACAGCGTAAAGCTTTATTTCGATACTTAAACCCAAATGGTTTTTTTTTTCATTAAATAATAAATATAATAAAAACTTCGAAGAAGTTTCAAGTATGTCTGCTACTAAAATAAAAAGAAGAGATTCCCACCAAGCAGTTATTTTTTAAGCACTCGCTCACCTGTGCACTAGATCAATGACCCGTTAGGCTTCATAGGGTGCCTTTAAGCCTATGTCAGAGACTGGAAAGAACAATTGAGAAATGAACAAGATCATGTGATGATGACTAGCACAGAAGAAAACAACTAAAAAAAGACTAAAAACAATAAAACAAAATTTAAAAAGTATCATTAAAAACTTAATTAACCAAAGTTCAGCCAAGGAGAAGTTAAAGCGTAATAAATACTTGAGAAACCATATTCATTGCTTTTATTAGTTGTCTACTTGTGATTCTGATGAAACAGGCATTTCTTGCACTGGGAATTGTTTTATTTTCAAATTTATTCTTAAGAATTTTGAAATATAAATCATACTACCATGACGTCATCTTACAAGTCGATCTAAGTCACTCTTGTTTACATGTTGAATTTAATTACGATTCTCTTATGTTGAATATCAAAGTTGAATGTCGAATTTGAGCTGCTTTACTCTAAGTTGACTTGCTTGGCTACTCTCACTTTCTATATGAACTTCGGAGCATTTGAAATGATCCACAAAATAACCCTTTAAACGTTTATCGCTTACCCACCAAAACCACTTTCATTCATTTTCTAAATTTTTTTTGTTTATTTTTATTGTTATTTCCGCTAGATGCAGAACACTTTCATTTTATTCTAAAACAAGTTTTATTATCTGGTCATCATTATTCGTGGTTCAGATTTTGAAAGCGCTGAAATCAGCTTTTAGAGAGCACTGAGTGAAATTAATATTTTTATTACGCGAGCATGTCGTCAGCTCTTATGGGCATTAAAAGAGTTAATATAAGATAAGATTTGGTCATAAAAGATATATTTTAATGTGTGATGGTGGAAAAGTTTCGATAGGCATTGAAACGTCTTTTATTTTCTTTTACTACACTTTCTTATACCCTATGGAAGCTTGGACAGCTAAGCGTTAAAAATATTTTTCATTTATTAATTGTTGTTTAGTTCACAATCTGCTTTTGTTAATCATACTTAAAAATACGGTTGTCAATCCAAGTCAATCCAAAAGAGACTGTTAAAAGCAAAAGTTGACCCTTTCCAATTTTATAAAAAAATATTAGCTAACGATAAGTGTCTTATATTCCAATTAGCGCTTCTAGTTTGACTTTACTATCAGAAGCAAAAGTATGCGTTTTAAAAACAAAAATTTAAAATTTGGCCTAGTAGATTTTAAAAAATGTTAACGTTAAACTCGAAAAGTATTCGCTTTTCTAGTCTTAGATAGGTCTTTCTTTGACCACGATTGTTATGTTGAAAACTGGAGCTTTTATGATCAATTTATAACTTATATCAACATTTTATTAATCCGACCTAGGCATTTTTCGAACTTGATATTCTAACTAGTTTTTATTATTTCCACATGTCTGTCAGACAAACACACACACTAACACCCAACTTACTGAAGTCAACATACACCATTAAGTTGAAGTGTTAAAATTTAGAGTCTAACTGTGTCTTAGGTCAACGAAGCTTGGCTAGAATTTAACAACCGTTAAGAGTGAGACCAATATCTGTAACGTCTTTAAAATGATTTATTTCTTAAAAATAAAATACCGCGAAGATAGCAACACAAAGACACAGTTCAGATCTTTTTCTCAAATTTGTTCGCAGAAGAAATTCGACAAACAAACAAACATTTCGTAAAAAAAAAACTTATTAAAAAGTTAAACATTCGCTTAAACTTAAAGAGAACAAAAACATTATAAGCCGTTAGAAATAATTTTTAAAACCAATTTTATGGTTTTTGTTAACACACCAGGAGCTAGTAAAGGCTCATTTGTCTCATATTACAATGGTAGCAACAGTTACACTGCTGGTAACAACCGTTACAGTTTTCAAGTTTAATATCTCGAACATAGTAATAAAGTACGAAGTAAAATACAATGTTTTAACTAGGTTCTTAGTTATAACTACCATTCATTTTGTTATGGTCAGGATAAACGACACAACTTCGTGTTTGTGAAGTTCGGTGGCGTGCACAAACTTTCATTAAAAAAAATCGCAAATTTAATGGATTAAAGAAAGACGAATATTTAGCAATTCGTAAATAGAATAAAAAACAGATTCTTTGATGTTAAAAAGCGAATTGTTCAAATTTACCAATTTATGAGATATTTCCCAATACTTGACATATCTTATGTTTGTTGAACTACAAAATCCAAATTAAGTCTTATTTTATGTAAGGCAAAGTGAAAAAAAAGGTGTGTCAAATTAGACACACGACAGAAGTTACTTTGCAGTGCATAAAATAAAAATGAAAAAAATTTGTACTTGCATTTTGCTAAACTAGATAAAGATTACAAGACAGGCATCATGACACTGCAATAAACATGGATACAAATTTTCGACCAAAACGCCGCATAAATTTTAATAATAATACATATGTAACTCCTAATCAAATCATTTAAAAACCACTTAGCTTTTATTGAAGAACCTTTTTAGAGCTTATAAAATAGTTATGAAGTTTAAGTAGAAAATATTTAAAAATAAAATATTAAATATCAGTAAAAAATAGTAAACTAAAAACTACCTTGATATACTCATTAGATACAGTCAAATCCTACTTGTGTCTGACTCTCCGTGCCCCCCTCCTTCTCTCATATGAAAGATGCTTGCATAAAAAAAGTAAAACACCCAAAAAAGACCACACTTTTCATAAACTGGATGAGCTGCAGTTAAAAACGTGTTTTTCGGCCCCTCAGAGTTAATGTGTGTTTATTAATTTTCATACTGACATTAAAGCTTCACGAATATTACAAAAAAATTCTATCCCCATGTAAAATTGGTCGTTTAATCCGATTTCGTATTCAGTTTTGGCATGAAATTAATTTTGCGGCAACAAGGAGCAAATAAACGCGAATATCGTTGATTTTTTCCACTCAGTTATTATTTCAAATCTCTCAATCTGGTCGATAATGATATTCTTTTAAAAATAAAACACTTCAGTTGTGAAGGCTGCATGGTGTAAATAATATTTCAAGAAATATGATTTATTATATGAATGTACTTTTTCGATAAATGGGAACTTGTTATTAAGACTATACCTACGTAAGTTATTAAGACTATTCTACTTGTGTACAGGAAAATCTTCTGATAAGCTTCTACTACTTGAAGAATGGTTTGCTTTTCGTCCTCCGACGTAGTTAGTTTCTCATTGAATTCGGTCATGAGATTGGTGGCCCTCTCTCGTGAGAGTCATTAACGACGGAAATATTTCTGACGGTTTCTTCAGCTACCAAAAAATTTTCGTTATTGGTCCATACTACCCTCTTAAGTAAAAAAGTCATAACTCCATTTGAGTAGTTTTGAGATATTTAGCCTTTACGTTTTTTATCTTTCTAAGAAACACACTAAAAGTGAAAACTTTACTTAAATTTTTCAGTAATTTGGAGTTGAAATTACCCATTTTTTAGCTTAATACAAAAATCAGAAACTCATTCACGGTTCCCAATCTGCTCTTTTGTACATTTTGGAATTTTGGCGTTTGTGACTTTCTTTCTTAAGACGGCAGCATAGGCTGGAATCGATTTGCAAGAAACTGAGGTTGTTCGCCTCACCCAAATTTTTGTCCTAATAAACTGAGTTGAAAAAAGTAAGTGTTTGCGGTGACAAAGTTTTCTATTTTTAATTCAGATATACCACTACAACAAATTCACATCTATCGAAAAAGTGCATTCATATAATAAATCATATTTCGCTTAAATATTTTTAGATTTTCAAAATTTTTTCTTCAAATATTGACGACATTTAACAGGCGCCACAAGTGAAGTGTTTAATTTTTGAGATTTGAAATAATAACTGTGTGGAAAAAAATCAATTATATTCGCGTTTATTTGCTCCTGGTGACCGCAAAATTAATTTCATGCCATCAGCGATCATTTTTGCATGTAGGTTGAATTTTGTTGTAATATTCGTGTAGCTTTAAAGCCTGTATGAAAATTAATATATTCACATTATCTCTGAGGGCACAAAAAAACGTTTTCAACTTCAGCTCATAGAGTTTATCTATAGAGTTTTATTGTCTTTCTTGAGCGTTTTGCTATTTTTATGCCAGCACATTTCATATGAAGGAGGGGGGGGGGGCACGGAGAATCAGAAAAACTTTAGTAAAATTCATACAAATGTGAATGTATCTAACACTCAAAGATTTAAAATGCTTGTTTAATTTCACGTCCAAAAAGCTTTCAGTTTTTTTCAGTTGGCTAAAAGTAGTTATTAATTGTATAATAATTCCAATATTTTTAAGTCAAAACATAAATTTAAAAAAAATGTGTAACTTTTTCCTAGCTACTTTTCAAAGTTTAAAATCGTGCTTTTTCGTGCGTGCTTGTGAGTTTTCGTGCAAGTATGAAAAATAAATTTCGTGTTCGTGGGCGCCCGTGCAAAAGATTGTCATTATCGATATTATCGTAAGTGCAGGCGTAGATTTCTTTTTTATATAGCAATGGAAAAAATTCTAGTTTATTGATTGGTTTCAACCAACGACAGCCAGTGATGTGATTCGTATGTAGTTAAAAATCACGATCCCGATTAAGTCCTCTTCATCTCACGAAAACGACGATATATCCCACGAGAAACACCCGAAATCCCTCACGTTCTCAAATAGGTCACATATCCCAAAAAAAAGCTCAAAATCACACCAAATCACATCACTGATTACAACATAAGCAGTAACTGAAACATTTCATGCATTGTTTTTCTCGGCAGAGCAGAAGCTATGGTTCGCAGAACCTGTTCAGATGCTATCAGCCTTACTTGCGCGAATCATAAATAAAATTTGGCAATTACGCACGCATGTAAAACCCCAAATATTCTGTAAATCTGTATCTGTAAATTTTTTCCACAATTCAACTAAGGCTGGCTTGGTTTTAAAAGATTGAATTCTTTCCTTGTGGCCAGATGTAAAACAAACAAGTCTATTGAAGTTCTGCGAAACTCGTTGGGTGGAGGACCCCGATTCACTCAAACTATTTTAAAATGCATTTCCATACATATGCACAAAGTAGGAAGAATTGGACAACAGCAATACAAAATCCGATATCAGAAATAAGTGAGGTGCGTAAAAATTCGAAGGCGAAATTTCATGAGCTCTTTATCAGGACCACGGAAATAGCTGAAGCAGTCAAAGTGAAACTGGAAGCACCTAGTCGTACTCGACAGCAGCTAAACCGCGATAATTAGGAAGGCTATGCGGAACCGTATTTTCATCGAGCAACCTTCATTCCATTTTTGGATCATTTTTTAAGTCGGCTGCAATAAAATTTCTGGACCTTGGTGAATTTCTTTCGAAAATTCAAAATATCTTGCCAACAAAATGCACAGAACTCAATACAGAGGAAAATCGTAAAACGATGCAAGCCGAAAAGCAATGGCCGAAAGATATTGTAGGAGAATTCGTAGTTGACTTTGATGTTCGCCTTCAATATTCATACCTTTTATGCACTCCGTATTTTTGCAAACACTGTTCGCAGATTTCAAGAGAAATACAAGCGAAATTATTTATTGATGCTCTCAACAACTTTAACATGCAATTCTACCCATAAATACATCGAATCCTACAAATCTGAGCAACCCTTCCGATTTCAGTGGCTTCAAGCGAATGCTCATTTTCATCTCTACGCAGATTAAAAATGTATCTGCAAAGCAAAACAAGTGAAAATCGATTGAACGGGTTGGTGTTGTTGAACGTGCATCGTTACGTGGAAGTAACGTGCGAAAATGTAATTGACATCATGTCAAAAAAGCTAAAAAAATTAATATCATTTTATAATCTAAGACACAGTTGGATTAACTGATTACTTATTTAATAAATATAATATGCAAACATGCATATATATATAACGTGCATAAATATTTTTAAAAAAATAACCCCCGAAATATTTTCCTGGATCGGCCCATGGTTTGAAGTATTGAGTAAGAAATGTTTAAAATAAACTAAATTGATTTTTTTCGAATACGAGTAGGAAAATGTTGCCAAACCCTCTTTAAAATTTTATAACTTTTTCATAAAATATCGTTACCTAACAATGAGAAAAAAAGAGTATGAAAACAAAAGTTTTTAATTTCGATGCCAATATCTCCGCTAGTTTAAAATATAAATCATTTCAATTTTTTTGTTCAAAAGCTGAATAAAAGCCTTTAGCAAAAACAGTTTCAACTTTACCGTTAGGTCAGTGTATATATTTTAGTCTTTTTTTCAAAAAAGGTCTAAAGTGTTGCCTTTTTACTCTGAAGTTGTTTTTATTGTAAAAGTAAAAACATGTTAAATTGCATTACCGACTACCTTTCATATGACATCACATTCATTTGAAAAATTCTTCCAGTTTTGTTAAAAAATTATTTAACTGGCTTGATTTTTTTAGTGAAATTTATTTTTTCTAAAATGTGGTTTATAATTTTTTTAAGAAATAGTCAAGACTCAAAAATAGTTTATGTGAAAAATTTGCCCCAATATCTCTTTCCAGTCAAAAGTTATGTCTAAAAATCTATTTTTTCATGCCGTTGACTACCTATAGTAATAAAATTAGTTTTTGTATTAAAATTCCTTATCCTTTATAATTTAATTTTTTATTTAACTGAAGACTTTCATGTGTATTCAGTAAAATCAAAAAAACTTGATTTTCAAAATGTCCCGTATGTAATCGTTGCAATATGCACAAAATAAGTTATTCACAAGACCCTATAAAAAATCGTAATGTAAAAAATAATATTTGAAAAATTTACATTAACAAAAAAGGTTGAAAAGAGGTTTCTTTTTCAAGAACGTCTTCAGAATGCGGATATCATCGGCGAAAATTAATGATGTGAAAATTTAATACAGCTTTTTATCACTAGATACAGTGGCGAACTATAATAATTGGTTTAATACAAAGTCCTTGTCTTTGTTTTTTTTTTCAACAAACTTGCTTAAATTTAAAATTCTCTTAACGGTTTTGTAAATCAAGCACGAACTTCATGGAATCAAAGTCAAATTAATTTGATTAATTTTTTCTTATTTTATAGCCGAAACTTACGTTGTTTTAAGAAATAAACAAGTATTGCTTTAAGTGAAATAAAAAATTTTAATTATATGAAAACAGTTTTGGTTGCATGTTAACTTTATTGCTTTTCATTTCTCACAATACTTTTTTACATATTGTTATATCTATATATATAAAAATGGATGTACAGCTGCGGTCAAAATAATAGTAGTGGGTGTTGCAAAAATTTTAAAGAAGTAAAAAGGATTCAAAACAATTTTGTAAATTTTCAAGTTTTATTTTTTTAACATAAGTTCTTTTATAAATTCTAGGAAAAAGACAAAAAATACTTAAAAAGAATTCAAGTTAGCTACAAAAATATAAAAGTATTCAAATTCTTTCAAATATAGCCGGTCAAAATAATATTAGTGCTATTCATTTAATGGATATTACAAACTAAAATAAATTAATGCGTTGGCTGTATGTATACTACCAAGTTTAGGCATCTGTTAGTATTTAGTGGCATACCCTTTGTTGGCAATTACAGCATCACAGCGTCGTGGCATAGAGTTGACTAAATTTTGGCACCTTTCAGCGGGAATGGACATCCACGCATCCTTCACAACCTCCCACAATATGCTGTTGTTTGTGGGGTGCCTTTGAGCTACTACAGCCTTTACATCAGACCACAAATTCTCAATGGGATTGAGATCGGGGGACTGGGCTGGCCATTCCAATACGCGTATGCTATTTTCTGCAAACCACTGTTTTGCAAGGCGGCTGGTGTGCTTTGGATCATCCTTGGATCTTTGGTCCTGCTAAAAGATCCAAATCAAAGGCATTTCGTCCGCAGCATATGGAAGCATTACTTCCTGCAATATTTTTACGTATAGATGGCGATCCATGATATCTTTGATCCAGTATATGTTTAACAGTTTTAAGCGTAAATTTGGGATTATATTCTGAATTAGGAGGCCGTCTTTCGTAAGCTCTCGAGCCTTTCCCGCCATAAAGAACAATTTTTGACTCATCAGTCCACAAAATGTTCCTCCATTTTTTAGCGGTCCAATTAAGATGCTCCCCAGTAGCGGATGGAATATATTCCGAATATATGAAGCATCATTTACCTTGTAATGACCACTACTTCCGACTATATTACCTTACTATGCATAAAAGGCCTTACATTTAACATTGAATGAGACAGGAGGTAAGTGATCGCCTCCCTTTAGCATTACCTAGAAGTTATGGAGTAACATACTACTTGTATTAAGTTATTCGGATATTTGCAAAATCACTGCATTACTTTTCCTTGTATGCTACATTACAGGTAATGAGGTATGAGTTAATTACTTCTGCTATATGCAGACGCATTACTTTTTGAAAAAAGTAATGCTTCCTTACCTGGTAATTTATTCTGTATTAGTTCTATGGTAGCCACTGGCAAATCCGCTGCTGGGTCGTTAGCAAATTTAAGTCGCTTACTAACATGTTTTTTCGTCAATAAGGGCACTTTTCTTGGGCTTCGCGCTGGCAAACTTGCATCTCGAAGACGTCTGCGGATAGTTTCCACGCTCGAAGTGTGTCTTTTATTTCCGTAGCGGCAGCAAAGGGGTTTTGTTTGGAATATCTAACAATACGCGCAACACTTTTTTTTGGTAATACTGGAGGATGGCCACGTGTCTCACTCGCGGGAGTGTACTTTATTGCATTGCGTACCATTGTCGGTGAGCAACCTATAATATTTTGCACTTCTTAATACGATTTTCCCTCCGAAATCAGCTTTCTTATCAACAATCGTTTCTCTAGTGTACAATGCACGCCACGCCCCATTTAAAATAAATCTAAACAACATATCGATTAAAATTATACTTGTTCTAAAAAAAATTAATTATTTTTACCTCTCAATATGCAAAGCTTGAAAAAAATAATGTGTTTCCTTAAAAAATTCGGTGACTTCTGCCAGCACTACTATTAATTTGACTGCCAAAAACCTGTTGTTCTTTGAATTTAGTCATTGCAAAAACAACAACAACAACGGTATGCAAACAAAACGGTAAATTTCTTGTTGTTGTTACATAAAGCTATGAAAAGGAAAAAAAAACTAGGCAAGAAATGTAAATACAGAGAGGCTACAAATCAAAACAACATTTTTATAAAGCCACTACTATTATTTTGACTGCAACTGTATGTATGTGGGTATGTGGGTATGTGGGTATGTGGGTATGTGGCTATATCACGTATGGACTCCAAAACCGCTGAACCAATCTTTATTAAATTTTCAGGGAAACTGAAGCCACATCTTGAGAGTGTTCCTGTGAGGTTTGGTAACGATTGGACGAGGGGGCGTGGTACCTCCCATACAAGTCAAATTTGCGCTATCGATCACAAACCAAAAAAAGGATATATATCAGACGGTTTCAATCGTAAAAAACTAAGATTTGGTAATTTTGTTCAGATGGTTACTGTCGGTAAGTGGATAAAAAATGGGCGTGGTCGTCATATAAATACGCCCACTTTTTCGAAATCATGGCAATTCCGGAGTTCTACACATTTTTACAGTTAAACTTGCTGTGTAGGTGCTCCAAGAGGCAAACACTTTATATAAATGTTTTCACGCCCACTTTTACCGCCCAGAAATCAATATCTATGTATATAAAAAGCAAAACGATGTGTGTCTGATGCCTATAGCCTCCAAAACTACTGGACCGATTGACCTGAAATTTTGGCAGTCGATTTGTTTCAGGTACGAGATGGTTGAGGAAAAATTTTTGCCACACCCCCTTTTACCGCCGCCAAATCAATTAAAATGTTATATTTCAGTCGGTTTTGGTCGTATAAGGCTAAAACTTTGTAATTTAGTATGTACGGTAACCGTCGACAACTGTACTAAAAATGGGTTTCCACGCCCCCTTTTACCGCCCACAAATAAATGAAAATGGTTTATATCAGACGGTTTTGGTCGTATAAGACTTAAATTTGGTACTTTGGTTTGTGTAGTTACTGGCAGTAACTGTACAAAAAATTGGTTTCCACGCCCACTTTTTGCGCCCACATATCAGAGTAAATACTATATTTCAAGCAGTTTTGGCCGTATGAGACTAACATGTGATACCTAAGTTTGTATGGTTACTTTCGGCAACTGTACTAAAAAGGGGCGTAATCGCCCACCCACTTTTTGAGAAATCATTAAAATTTACTACTGGTTGATTGAGCTTAAATGTTGGATTAATTTGTACGGTTACTGTCAGAAACTGTACTAAAAATTGGTTTCCAAGCCCCCTTTTACCGCCCACAAACCAATGAAAACGTTTTATTTCAACGGTTTGGGTCGTATTAGACAAAAATTTTGTAATTTAGCTCATATGGTTACTCTCGGCAAGTGCAATAAAATTAGGCCTGTCCCACTTTAGTTAAACTGACTTTTCGGGGGGTCAGCGTAGAGTGAAGCAAAGTGCGCCAGGCTTTAGCTAAATTGAGCTAAAATTTTGGCAGTCGATTTGTTTCGTATACGAAATGGTTTAAGGGAAATAATTTTGCCGCACCCCTTTTTACCGCTTATAAAACAACAAAAATTCTATATTTCAAACAGTTTTGATTGTATTTGACTAAAATTTGGTAATTTAATTCATATGGTTACTTTTTGCAGTTATACTGAAAATGGTGAATATTTTTGGCATTTATTGACATTTTCGTATATGGTATTAAGGCGGTCTAGGGCCGAACAACGTCTGCCGAGGAATACAAGTCTTATGTAACCACTCTTGATGTAACCACTAACTGCAAAAGCGGGTCGACCGGTTTAAACGAAAATTTTAGGGTACTATGCCTGGCATCATACAATGAAATCAATTAAAAATTGCACATCGGCGTACCTTTCATATGACATAGCATTTATTTGCAAAAATTCTTCCAGCTAAGCGCAAAAATTATTTTACTGGTTTTGTCATCAAAACAACAAGGGTATCCTTTTTTTCTGTTTTTTTTCGCGAAATTTATTTGTTCCAAAATGTTGTTTCTATATTTTTTACAAAAAGTCAAAAATAATTTATGTGAAAAATTACCCCAATATCTCTTTCCAATCAAATGTACAACATTTGCTGCCAAAGCCTATATCTCAAATATTCAAAATTTATGGCTAAAAATCTATTTTTTCATACAATTGACAATCTATAGTAATAAAAAGCATTTTCTGTTTGTTTGTTTGTTTGGCCTTTATACAAATCTAAACGGCCCAACGGATTTTGCTCAAACTAGGTGCACATATTAAACTTATTCTAACTTAAAATGTTACATACTTATTTTTTGCCACGCCCCCTCCGAACTTTTTCAACTAACGGCAATTTTGTTATTATAATAATTTTTTATCGGAGTTTTTTTTTTAATTTAAAAAATTTCTGTTATTTTGGCATCAAAAACACTCACATACACTCAAAATTGTAGAAATTTTCAGTACAACGACTTTTTCATAAAACATCGTTACCAAAGATGAGAAAAAAACGCAATGAAAATCAAAGTTTGGTCTTTGAATGCAAATATCTCCGCTGTCCATTAATATATTTGATTCAATTTTTTTTTTGTTCAAAGGTTCAATAAATATACTTTACAAAAATGGGTTGAACTGTACCTTTTAGTCAGTGAAACTATATTTTATAATTATGTCAAAAAAGGTCCAAAATATTGACTTTTTACTCGAGAAATGACTCAAAAATTGTTTTTGTTGTAAAAATTAAATCAATTAAATATTGCACATCTGACTAACTTTCATATGACATAGCATTTATTTGCAAAAATTCTTCCAACTAAGCGCAAAAATTATTTTAATATTTTTGTCATCAAAACAACAAGTTACACACTTTGATTTTTTTGGCGAAATTTATTTTTTCCAAAATGTTGTTTTTATATTTTTTACAAAAAAATTCAAGTCTTAAAAATAATTTATGTGAAAAAATTACCCCAATATCTCTTTCCAATCAAAAGTAATGGCTTTTATGATTAAGTTACTTTATGATTTATCGAATAGCTTTGGAATTATAGGTAGCACAGATTTAGTATTTAACCACAATTTAAACATGCTATGTTCAAAGTTAACATTTTATGGGTGTTTGGAAACGGGGCGAGGCAGCAACGCGCCGGGTTTCCGCTAGTATGCTATAAAACCAGAAGAGCTTCGTAAAAAAGTGCATATAGAACAAAGCTTTTTTTTTTAAAAAACGCCTTTTACTTTAACAAGCGTTTCCAAAAACGCAAATTTTTTTACAAAAAAAAAAACAAACTCTAGATCTTTCCTTAGTAAGAATCTCGCGACCTTTACACGGTTCAGTTTTTTGTAATTAACAACTTTAACATGGATTTGCCAAAAAAACATTTTTATCATATAGAACACAATAATTTGCGAACGACAATATGTTAAAAAAATGTCTTTTGTCTTCTGTAAGCACTTTTTTTGCTGTAAACAATAACAAAGTTGTCCGATGGTGCAAAGATTTTATGATACTTTTTTGTTATAACCTTTGGAAATTTTTTAAATTAATTAATTTTTTAAATGAAGTATAGGATTATAAAAGATTTTCCAATCCTTAACATGTGCAGAAAATCTGAATTTTGAAACTCCGACAAGAAATAGGTGGAATTTTGTTTTAGCTTTTTTCATATTTGCTTTCGCACAACGATCATATGAAACATCATCATCCGAACAAATTCAAACTCTAGGCTCTATGCAATCCCCCTAGTCGCAGTAGAAACGGTGCATCTTGTTAATACCACATGCTTGCACATCGAAATACATAGAATTGATGTTTGCTTGCTAAATTCTTCGGAATTGAACCTTAATTCTATATACTTGCGTACTTTTCTGTCGATTCTGTCTTCGTGTCTCTCCCTCTTGGTAAACACCTGATATTTACAAATTTGTTAACACGACCAATACTTTGGACTAAAGCAATGAGTTGAGATGAGCGTTGCAAGGATTTCAACAGTGCGCATGAGCAACTCACATACAGAAAGATGACAGTCAGTGCGCAGCATTCAAGACAAGCTGTTTAACTTACTCAGTAGTCAACAAAAAAAAAAGGTAACCTATAACAGAAAGGTTCTTCGCGGCAGGGGACTGGGTAGTGGTTGGTGCCTTGGGTAGATGATACAAGTAGCGGTGCGGTGATTAGGCAATGAATTTCTGGCGATTTGAATACTGCTGTCTGTGGCTGTAGCTTTTTTTGATTGGAGTGTGACTGCGCGCACATGTAATAGGCATTGATGGAGTTTGGTCCGACGAGGTTTGTTTGCGTGGAAATAAGGAAATAACGGTATATGAATCATGACTTTGGCAGCAGCATGATTTAAAACTTTTAAGTAGGACTGACAACAAATTTATATGTGTGTTTAGTATGTAAGTAAGTGACGGAGTGAGTGAGTGAATACAAGTGTCTCCCTTACAAAGGTAACGTTTGTTGCTTGTTTACACTTATTTTAGTGCTTCCTGAACTGTTTCTTCTTTTTAGATTCTTTTTATTTTCTGTTTCTAGACAATTTTCCCAGCCGCTGCTGTTGCAGGGTCTTGAGCTGGGAACAACAAAAAAAGCAACATTGTAGGCAAGAAAACACTCGGCAAGGAAGCTTCAAACAAGGTAGTGAATTTCAAGTTGACAGCCACGCACATACTTCGTGGTACCTAGGGGCACCACAGTTGGGTGGTGGTGGGTGCAGATTTAGCTCGCTAACATATAGGCTTACGATGGATTCATCGTTAGCTTGCCACAAGTGGACACGTTCTTGAAAGCGCTTCTAGCACATGAAGCTATTTTTAAAATAACAACTTCGTGGTTGGATGGATAACTTGCAATTTTTGTATTTTTAATTAATTTCTTTTTATTCTGAATGTTTGTGTTTGTATTGATTTATGCAACTCTGACTCAAAGGCATCGATGTAACAATATTCGAATATATAAAACGATTGATTGGCATTTCCTGGTTGTATAGCTGAGATCCGTAACATTATCTGCGGTGTTAGAACACAACTATTCTTCATTTGTTGATGTATACATACCAATTATCAAACGAAATACGATACAAGGGTTTTATTTACCTAAATAAAGTTAGCCTTGAAAATTTTCATATATTATTTCACAATATGTGTTCTTTTGTATGCTATTTTGCGCTGAATTGGAATTATTCTAAGAGTTTAATTTAAAGGAAGGCTTAAGGCATACGCGGTTAAAGTTAACGTATATTTAAGAAGATGTTTTCTAAAAAAGTTTAATATATATACAAAAAATTACATTTGCATGTGAATTTTGCATCATCAATTTAAGTAAAAAATGTTTTTTTTTCTTAACATATATTTTTTATGCATAAAGATGGCGCTGAAGTTGTTGTGCTTAAAGAAAGGCGAAAATCAGGCCTCACCATAGCTCGGCTCTAGATCTTCTGCAAATAAAAAAAAAATGCATTCGAAAAAAGACCCTTGATTGTACATCTTTTACCAAATGGAATGAACACATGAAAAATTTAAACAAAAAATTAAGAGTCGAAAAAGTAAGAAAATTTACGTTATTTTTGACCATATTCTTGCGTGAAAACACTAGACAAATTTTCCAGAGACGCTTATTTTGGCAAAAGATGTGTAGAATTAGAATACAAACAGATTGAAAAAAAATATTTAAATTGGAAGAATAGTTTGTTTGGCCGTAGTCTGGCCCGTATTGAAAAAATATTTTTTTTAGACTGAACCAACGCTCAGGGGATGCCTCCTATAAATGAGTAAGCATTGTTTTGATTCGGAAGAAGGGTTATAGTTAGTTGGAGAGTGGATAGATGGAACAGTGTCGGTGAAGATTTGTTTTAAATTTGCACAGCTCAAACTGCCGGGAAACATGCTCGCAAGGAGACTATTCCACAACTTTACAGCGCGACTGAAGAACGAATTATTTCGGTAATGCAAGGTTCTGCTGGACATCAAGCCAATGGTAAAGGGGTGGGCTTGGACAGCTACCCGAGTAGACCTGAGAAACACACGAGCTGGAGGCTTCAGGCCATATATCTCTCTTTAACACTTTAACCAACATTGCGTCGATGCCCAAGAGAGTCGAGAGAGGATGAAATATTTTTATCCCCAATCAAATATATCGCACGACGTCGAATTCGATCCAGAAACTCCAAATAACATCTTGAAGCTCCTGCCCAAATGTGCGAATTGTACTCCATTTTCGGCCTGATATAAAGATCATGCGAAGATCAGCTGAAGTGAAATATTTTTTGCACCGTTTTAAAAAACTTAGGCACTTGCCCGCCTAAGTTCTTTCAATACATAGGAAATATGATCATTCCAACGAAGATCAGATTGGATCGGTATGCCCAGAAGGTAAAGAGCGGCTGATTCCACAAGATCCACACCATTCGTAGTGAGGGGAGCTAAGAGGCAATCCATCTGCTTGTGGGTTAAGAGACAGCACTGGGTCTTGCTAGCTTTGAACTCTTCTCTATAAGCAAGATCCCACACGGAGATTTCTTATAGATCATTAAGAAGTGTGTTATTAATATTTTGCCTCTTTCTCTTAATCTCCATAGAGCTTGGGCGTCTTTTGAGTGGACATGAATGACCTATGCTGCTGTCATTCGCAAACGAATGTATTGTATTATGCGTCAACGACAGAAGTTCGTTGATAAAAACCAGAAACAAGGTTGGCGATAGAACTGAGCCCTGCGGTACTCCTGCGTTGATGGCGTGCTCCTCGTCGAAATACCGTCAACTACTACGCGAATCACTCTGTCTTTGAGGAAAGACGTGATCCATCGCGCAAAGTCAGCACCAGAACCATGTTTTAAGAAAAATGCGTTTACAGTTACTCTGGTTAGTTAAAGTTACTCTGGCGCACCAAGTTTTAAGCGCTGTAGTCTATATTATGCGCGAGATTGAACTGACAGTTTTTGTTCATATTCTTGAATAGTTGTACAACAATAATCAATTTTAAAAATAATCTGGTTTTCCAAAAAAAAAAATTAGGCTGTTTTTCACATTAGAAGTAGTTAGCTCAGCAAGGAAGCTGGGCGCTAGTTGCAACAGATCGATTGCTCAGTCATTTAAAAATATTTTTATTAAAACCTGCTTGCTTATAATTATAAACACCTCTATTGCTAACTAATATTCTGAACTCTGGGGATAGAGCAGTAATGTTTATCTATATTAGCCACATAATTTTTTTTATTTTTTTTAAAAATTTGATTGAAAGTAAACAATCGTTTATAGAGTTGAGGGAGAAAGTTAACTAATAAAAAATTGGTTTTTTCCTGCTTACAATTTTTAATGTGTCTTTCCTTAAAATTAAAATTATCGTCGCAATAGGTTTAAACAAGAAAACGTCCCTAAAAACTCACTAAACCGAAAAGAATTCTTCTAGAACTCTCTAGCAAAAGACAAATTGTATTTAGATTAATCGTAACTAAACAAATTGTAACTAGACGAATTGCTTAAGATGTATTCTAGCACATACACATTTCGATATATATTTTTTATTTCTTCCTTTTTATTAAATAAACAAAGCGAAAAGTATACAAAACCTATAAAAAGAACTTAGTTTGGAATTGAGGTTGATGTATTAAAATTGTTGAAATCTATTCCGTTTTAAAAAAACATTGTGCTATTACATTTTTAATGATGTATAATGAAAAAAGCATAAGAGGTGTTCACACTGACTTGGGTAGTTGGGTAAGGGTAGATTGAGTACTTTTGATTATTGCGAGCACCCTAAAATGCAATCGAGTACTTTATAGAATAGTTTTGAGCTGTGCTGCATGTTTATTTGATCTCCCCAGCTAATATAGCTGGTGAGAGATGAATGACAGCTGGAAGAGGGTTGCCACAAAAGTATTCTTTGTCATTTAATGTGCGCAAAATTTAGGGCATTTATGTATTGTGCGTAAAAAAAGTTATTTTATATACGATCCCGGGCCTTTGTCCTGGCACAGACCGCCTTACTGCCACAAAGGAATTTTCAGGCCAATCGGAAAAAATCATTTTATATATATGAACTGGCATAACTGTAGTGCGACCACTCCCATTTTTAGGTCAGTTTCTGAAAGACCAAACTTTAGTTTTATATGACCAAAACCGTCCGAAACATAGTAATTCTATTGTTTTGAGGGCGGTAAAAGGGGGCAACATTTTTTCCCTAAATCATCTCGTTCTCAAAAAACATTGACAGCCAAAATTTCAGCTCAATTTAGCTTATACCTGGCGCACTTTGCTTCACTCCACGCTTATCCCCTTAAAATGGGGCGTAAACATAGTTTGACCACGCCCATTTTTAGTAAAGTGTCCGCCAGTAGCCATACGAACTAAATTATTAAATTTTAGTTTAATACGACCTAAGGCGTCTGAAATATAGCATTTTTATCGATTTGTGGGCGGTAAAAGGGGGTGTAGCTTTAATTTTATTAACCGAGATATTAGCCCTAATAACAGATATTGTAAATGTGCTGGCTTTAGGTGACACCATTCCTGAGATCTTAAGAGACACCGTACGAACGATTTTATATAGTATATATATAGAAGGTCGATAAAAGTAGGCGTGGAAACATTTGTATACATAGTGACCACCACTTGGTCTTATAGCACACACACATCAAGTTCCGTTATAAGAAAATGCACAACTCAGGAATTATAATGATTTCTGAAAAGTAGGCGCAGTTATAGTTTGACCACGCCCATTTTTTGTTGAGTTGGTGACAGTGACCATACGAAGTAGATTACAAAATTTTAGTCCAATACCGAATTTGTCTGAAATATAGTGAAATAGAAAGTTTATTGATTTGTACGCGGTAATAGGAGTATAGCAATTTTTTTCTTATTATTCGAGATTTCAGACTTGACAACAAATGTTGTAAATTTGATGCCCTTAGGTAAATTATTGCCTATTTTGCAAAATATGGTAGCACATGGAAAAAGTAACACGGGGTAAAGCGTTTCACCTGCAAAATTTTGAGAGCGTTTTTACATATAACCAAGTGTCATACCGTCACGTGTTGCTTTCAATGCTGCACAGTTTTTCATGATACAGCGAAGCGTTCAGACGTACATTGTCTTGCTCTTCCAAAACAGTGGTAAAATTTTTTTTTCAAAAGGTTTTTATCGAGTGAATGTGTCGTGTTTTATGACAACTTCTCAACACAAATTCAAGGTAAATATATCAGACGTGTTAGTTTAATGTTATTCTTCAAAAATATGAATTGTTTGTGAAATATCTTACGAGTAGTTGTGTGATGCCAGCCGTGCTTTCAAAATGGCCGTAGTGGCGTAATGCGTATTTAGTCTTTTTGTATGTATTTAATGCGTTTCTATTGGTTTTTTGGAATTTTTGTTAAGAAATGCTACGAAAATACGTGAATAAAGGAATTTTGAAGGTCGCTGATGCAACAAACCTATTTAATGCCATCAAAATTATTTTGATCGACAAACAAGCAGAGCGTAGATCTGCAGCTGCCTGCGGTATTGTTCAAACTACTCTTCGCTGTCATTTGGATAAAGTGAGCAAAATTTTCCGACCTTAGAGGGTGTCACAGAGGACAATTTGTTTAGAAAGTTGATGAAATCAGTCAAATTAACTTTCCCTCAAAAACGTTCGGAGCTTCTTGAAGCAGCAAAGAAAAGTGCTGAGAGGAAGAAGAGAAGTACAACGCAGAAACCAAAATGCAAAAACCCCAAGAAACGTTGTAAGGAACCCTCTTCCGAAGAAGAAGACCGAGAATTGTTGTGTTCGGAATTGATGCCAAAAAAATTTAATTCGAACAATTCAGTTCATTGCAACAAATTTGACTGGACATATCACTTGGAATGCGTCGACATGGGCAACTGTGGCTACTACACCTGACGAATTTGCGACTATGACTTCGATATTAGAGATGAAGAATAAACTTTCAGTCGTTTTTGCACTCATTTTTCATTATATTTTTTCAATAATTTTGAGCATTTTATTCAGTAATTTAGTTTTTTACAAGCTTAGGAGTCTGCCCGAGACCATTAAACCAACCGCTTCACCATATTTCAAAAATCGAAAAATGAACATTTTCGAATTATCCCCATAATTTTTTGCCGAAATCGAAAATGTTCAAATCCGAGCGCATAGAAATTAAGAAAAATGTCTATTTTTGCGACTTAAGCCAAAAACATTTCAAAAATTATAATTTTTGGGAATGCTGTGAGCCTACACCCACCGCACTCTATTAAAATATATCGACGGCTTATATAAAAAAATGTCTATCTACAAACACACAAGTTTTCAGGAGAGAGAAAAAAAATGTTTTATTCGCTAATTAGCAACAATTTTTGTGAACCTATCTTCTACAATATTAACAAAAAGTGTCTTTTAAACACCACAACTAAAAATTGTCCTATATTTCGCGTTATTTTAGCTGGTATGGAAGCCAGTCTTGCAAGAAGATAGTCTTGTATTGAATACAAAATTGTTGTGTGAAGATAGACACTACATTAAAAATAATCTTTTTTAAGAACAAATTTATGCTTTAAACCATTTTTAATCATTTTGTATTCAAGGACGTTGTGTTTTTAACATTTTTAATTTCATATGAAAATTTAGTAAAAATGTTAAAAGCAAGAGATAAAAAAATTTAAAAATTGAAGCATAACAGTACATTTGCAGAACTTTTACTTTGCCTGGCTAAGATTATCTTCAAAATACACGCTTAAAAATCTTGGACTACATTTTAGTAAAGCTAAGATATACTATATTTTTTATCACCTTGCAGTTTCAAATTAAAACTTTGGCAAAAACTAACTCATACACAAGACTCTATTGTATTAAAATTGAATACAAAATAAATATTACAGCTTTCTTTTAGCGTTTTGGTTTAAATTTAAGTACAATTCTGTATTGTTTTTAGTTTTTAATACAATTGAGATTCACTTGTAGTACATTTGGATACTAAATATGGATTTGGACTTTAATACTTTAAGAACGCAGCATTCGAATCATATACTCGTTTATCGCTTTTGTTTTGTATGGCGCAATAGCTCAGTGGTAAAGTGGGGTGATCTTAAAAACTGAATGTTGTGGGTTAGAGACCCACTGTGTTTGCTATTTTTTTTTTTTGTAAATATTTTAATTCAAGTTTGTACTAAATTTAAAGTCAAAGCTGGTGTGAACTTATATGTAGTACAGAAATGATTAAATTTAAGTACAATATTTCTAACCATTTAGCGATACTCCGGTGGAACTATCGCCTTTTGATCCTGTAAATGTTTTCATTTGTTTTGCTGGATTAGGAGTCGACCAGTTTGCCTGAGCTTTGGTTTTATGTGACCTGAATATTGCTTAATTATAGTAGGCAATTCAGTGTAATCATGATCAAAACCCACTTTAAACTTAATGCTACCACTTGGTAAAAATAAAAGAGGTTTAAGTTGGGAAACTGTTATATCAGTTTTTCATAGACCAGGTCTAATACTCGAAAACCGAAAAAGGATAGTATCTTTATAGTTTTTAAAAAATTAATGGCTCAAATAGGCTGCTTATCAAAATTATAAGACACCTTTAAAACTTACATTCAACACTCGCTAAGGCCGCGATGTTCATATTTTTACAAAAACCAAAACTAGCGAAAAATGTACAAAGAATAAGTGTTAAAAAAGTTGTTTTTAGTTTTTAAGCACAGCATTGGAAAAGAGAAGTTACTTTAAGATTGCATATACACATTTTTGCCTACTCGCAATCATATCAAAATTATAAGACATCTTTTTAATTTTACAGTTCAAATAAGAGAACAAGTGTTTCAATGTAATTATTCCTTAACATAGTGAAATTTAGTATCTAATATAGCCACCTTGGTTTTTTTTGCGCACCTCGGCACTTCCAGGGCTCAAAGTAGACATAATAGCTATTAAATAGAAAAAATTTGCAAATGTGAAGTGGCCCTTTTTTTAGTTTCCAAAATATTTTATCAAATTTTCCGTTTTTGCGCAAATTTATGATTAAATACCGTTTTATAGCGCCAACGTTTTAAGAGATACATTATTTAATTAATTTTATTTCAAAAGGACATCTCTTAGTAATGAAATATGCCAATTTTTAACTTTTTTGGATATTGGGAAATATTTCAAAATTATAATTAAGTATAACTGCAAAATTTATGAACTAAAATTATAAAAAAATTTAGGAGGTAAAAAAAATAAGAAATTATTAATTATAAATAAAAAAATTCGATTTCGAATTAATTCCGTCTAGCATGCTCTTTCGCATCACTGCGCGACACTTCTGTTTTCGACGATTGTTGACTCGTTATATATACATGGTCAAAAATCTTGGAATTAATTCTATCATTGAAATCATGAATTTTTATTTATTGCTTGTTGTATTAGAATTTAAACTCTTCAATATATTATAAATTTTTTAATGAAACTTAGAATAATCTTTAATACATAATTTAGTAAAACTTATTTCAGCTGATGTAACCGATACAGGACTTGTTAATGCAATTCTATATGCAATAATAGCATTTCACAACATATTCTCTATACCTTTGGCTTTAATGTCCTTGAGCACATCGATGACTCGAACAGTATTACGAATTTTCACAAACTCTTCTTAGAAGAAGGTTTCTTAGAAAAACAAACCATTCAGTTGTGCAATGCATGACACTGAAATTAGTTTTCTTTAATATATTTAGATTTATAAGTGAAATTTATCAAATATATATAAATGTGATAAGTCTCTTTATTGTTCATGGTTTGTGCGCGCCATTATAACTATAATGAAAAATCACTTGTGAATACTTTTTCATTAAACTTTTTTTTTACTTTTTAATATTATTTTAATTAATTTTTTTACAAAATTTATTTAATTACTGTTTGCGCCTTATGAAAAATTCTTAAAACTTTCTATGAATAACTTCGGATTGTGTTCTTACACGTTCTCAATATGTTGTAAATATTTATAAAATGTCCGCATATATAACATAAAATTTACTATCGCACCCTTGTGTAGTTCGCGCCTCTGTACCTTGCACGTTTTGCACATGCGGTTGGACAGGCGCTGAATTTATGTCACAGTTTGATATAAAAAATAAATGTACACTTTCCTTTAGGTAGACTTTTGGTCGTTTGGTAGACTTTTTAATTTGGTAGATATTTTCAATTAATACCTAACATATTTTTGAAATAAAAATATCACAGTGAACAGCTAATAGTTTTTGAGTTAATGATCGTTAATACACTTCTGAAAGTAAATCTCAATCCAATCGACACTGTTCAAGAAACGAACGAGCTTACAATATGTAGATCTTCTGGCAATACTGGTAACGATAAAGTATTATCAAAACTTTCGTTTAAAATTTTAATTTTTATTTAATCCTATAAAACATTCGACCAGTCTTATGTTTCAGAAATATTATAATTCTTTTAGAATTTCTCTATAAAAAAATAAAAGAAAGATACAAAACGAATTAGTCATTTCAGCATTTAAAAAAACTTTGACCTAATTAATCTATTAATCAATTGTGTTGTGAGTTTGAAGATCGACAACTGAACCTTCGAGCTTTATGCCAAGTCCGAGCTGCTTATGTTCTCATGAAGCTTTACATGTCAGTTTTTACTCTTTAAATTTTGGCATTGTCTGCAGAGAGGTGGTGGCCGGACAAAAATATTAAATAATTCAATTCAAATATTAAAACAATTTTGTGACATTAATTTTTTAAAATTTTGAATCTAAATGCATAATAGCACTCATTAAACAGGGTGTATATTAAGCTACATTTTGTAAAACTTCAAAATGTCCTTGTATACAGGATGCCTATCTATATATCTAGATGTTAAAAAAAAATCGTCTTTTTTTGAGAGGGTTGTGTTTTTACAACTTTAAACTATTCTCATTGTTAAAAATTCCATATTTTATAATTTTGTATTTTATAAAGGATATACTAAAAGAAGATATATTTTTTAAGTTGCACTATTTGAAACACAAGTTATAAAAATATTATTTTAAAAAAATGCAAGAAAAATGTTTATCTAACATATATTTAAAATCTTATCGGACGTTCATATGATATTTGTTTACGGTTTTCCAGAAAAATCGGTCAAAAATAAGTTCAGTACAGAAAAGCCTGTGTTGTATCTACTCATTTTCTATTTCAAATGGCAACCTCGCTGCTTTGCACACAGGAAAATTAAGTATGATTAAATTTGCATTGTTGATTTTTAAAAAACCCATCGAACGTTCTTAAGATTTTTCCTTACCATTTTAAAGAAATAAGCCCTATATGAGGTAAGATATTTAAAACAAATAACCTTCATGACCTTGAAATAAGTTTAGTTGGAAATATTTCCGTAAGATGTCGCTTTTATACATTTTTCAAAAGATTTGTAATTTTTAAAACTTAGAAGTCGGATTTGACTATTAAAATATCTTACAAAAAGTTATATTAGTCTGTTAAGTTTCAACATTTAGTACAATGTATATACAAATTGGTTAGTTTGAATAGTCAAATTTAGATTTATCAAAAGTAACCTTTAAAAATCCTGTGAATTACCATGAATAAAAATGGTGGCCAAGTCATCGAACAAACATTGCAACATTTATGCTTCTCCACCAACTTCGACAATAAAAAAACTTTTTCAAAAAACGCTCAGTTTGGCTAGATATATTTCAGAAAATAAATGTGTGAAACTTTATTAAATGAAAGAGCGGATAGGAACTAAATGTCTTTAGACACCCTGGTTAAATGCATTACATGTAGAAAAGTTGTTGTTTAACCACTACTTTTTTTATGAACAAATTGTATATCCTGATTTCATATGAAAGTTCTCTTTTGCTTGCGAATTTTGGAAACCCCCTTAATCGCGAAGCCCTGTGGCAATTGTCTTCAAATTTGTTCGTTGTTCCAAAACTTATACACGATATAAATTTCAAATGATGTTGAACAAAAAATAAACTTGAACGCCAGCCATTCTTTATATTCATTAACCCCTTCAAATAGCGATTGGCTATTTCAAGTACCGCTAAGAAGTCCTTATCATTTGACGAAAATTTCTATTACTACTGCAAGCAAATAATAGCCGCTCTGAGCAAATCTTGTGAATTGTGGTCAAGAAATATAGGTCAGGATTCGTGAATTTAAGCAATGAGACTGCTGATGTGTGAATTGGTGCATTTCTTGATGAAATATCGCATTTTTTTCTTTTGCAATAGGGACTTTTTCGGTGATAACGGTTATCATTTTATCCAATAATATTGCAGAGTATACTCTAGCCATCGTTTAACCCTTTTCTAGGTAGTCGACTACCAATACGCCCTTGGTATCGCAAAAAACTCTGTTGACCTGACCTGTTCGGCCGAGTTGGAGCAGGCTAACCTCTCTCTATTTGTCCTTTTGTTTTGACTGCTGTTTTGCCTCATGAGTATAGTAGTAGACCCAAGTTTCATCCACAGTATAGAATCTACTCAACAAGTCTTTTTCGTTTCACTTAAAGGTGTCAGTACGAGAATAGTAAAAAAAAACAACAAATGTATTTATTTTTTGGAAACTATATTTATATGCGAAGCAAGTGATATTATTCACTATAATACAAATATATTATAGTTTTCGAAATTTGCCTTCAAATTCATATGTTACTACGAGAAACTACAAGTTACTTTTTAATTTTTTCGTTCTTCTAAAGAGGAATATAGTTTTTATTAATGTACCATAATATCCGATCCTTTAAAAAGCTGATCTGGTAATAAGCACATATTTCAATCTTTAGCCAAAGTAAGCTATTACCTTGAAAGTACATCAAGACTGACTCGAGTCTTGAAACTGCTATAAAATGAGTTTTAATAATTTTTTTTTAACTTATTACTAGCTCAGGATCTGATTAATCCTACAAAATTTTAGGTCAAACGAATGACGTTTTCAGGGTAAAAAAAACATAAAAATTGAAAACAACAGAGCCTTGCAAGTATTAATTCGATTGCGTTTTTGGTCAACACTGAGCAAACACGTCATCTAACGCTCAGCAAGCTTTGACATGCCGTAACTGCTATTCTAAATTTTTTCTTTAATCTGCTCAAAAAGCCTACAGCCTCAGCAAGCTCCCTAGCTTTGATTCGGCGAACATCTAAAACCATTCGGTGCACCTTTTTCAATGTCAGCACCTATCAGTGGTTGCAGTATTTTGCCGTCTTCAATGATATTTATCAAGCAAGCTGATGCGATCAAACTCTTTCGCCATCGAAACTTCGTCTAATTCAGCTGTAATTTGTTTTTTAATTGCAAAAACTCGAAAGACAGGTCAACAACTTTTTAAACGATCCTCGTATGCAATTTTTTAAAACTTTTCCAGAATTTTCTTTTTCATAGCACCTCAAGTAAGTAAATTACAGCAAAATATCTGAATTCCTGACAAGATGTGTTTATTAGAGATGGGTCTATATTTTGGTAACAGTGATTTTTGTCACTGCTACTCGAAAGTAGCAATCACAGTCTGCTACTAAAATGTTTCAATCACAGTGATTGCTACTCCCATTTTAATTTTTTTTAGAGGGAAGGTATTAATCACAGTAGCAGTGACTGTGATTCCTAAAATCTTTGAGTGCCGAATAATTTTTGCTCCTGTTATCTCCTTTCAAAAAATCACAGTAGCAGTCATTTCTATTTGAGGGCATATGGATTTGTACTGACATCAGCTTATTTTTTATATAATGTAAATATATGTTTAAATTATAAGCATCAGTTTAATTACAAATTACAATCCACAAAATGGAAAATTGTTTGCACTATTAAATTTTAAAACCATTTCTAATGTATTTTGCGTTGCAAAATACGTTTGTACGTTGCAAAAATATTTTATTCAAGTTTTGTATTTTACTGGGATAGTCTGGATCATTTCGCTCATTTAGAATTTATATTAAATGGATTAGACGGAAAATTAATTTTTGGAAGGCATTTAACAAATTTCCCTGATGTTCGTTAAATTTTTAAAATAAGCCATTTTATGAAAAAACGATATTTTTATTCATGCCAGTCTAGACATAAAATTAACCTTAGACATGGTTAAAATAATTACTTTTTCTTTGATGAGTGTCGGTAAGAATGTTTTGAATGAGGAACCAACAATAGTCACCCATCATATGTACATTAAGGCGCCTCACACTCCAGAGAAAAAAAAAGTTGATCGGGTCTGTTCCTCAAAATAAACCTTTGCTCTTGTTATAATGATTCCCGAAATATTTCGACTTTAGAGATAGCCATCCATCAGCTGGAATAATTTAAATAACCTCTAAAATCCAAATATTTTCAAAAAATATTGGCTGGTGTAATAGTTGAAAAAAAGGAAACTGTCTGGACCGACTATTGACCGAAAAAAAGCTTCCAATCTGCATTAAAAAATTGTAAGTATTTGCGATCGGATTAAAGAAAAATCTGCTTATCATGCAAACTTTTGATATTCTATTTTCATACAAAAACTTTCAAAATTAAATAACTTCATAATTAAAAATTTTATTTTAATTTCTTACAATATTTTTTTTAGAATGTGTTTATTTTATAATTAATATTTTAGTTTAAATCATAATTCATATTCATCATATCCTAATTTTATCATCAATTTCAGCAACTCTTACCAGAAATTAATGCAAGCATTGAAAAACTTTCCAACGATATCTTGAAAGTGAGGATCACAATAAAAATAATAAAGTATTTCGAATTTTAGTAAAAATAGCTTTAAAAAATTTATAAAACGCAAGAAAAACAGCATTATCTTTAGTTCGAGTGCACAAATTTTAAATTTGATTGTGCAGATTGGGAGAAATTTTTAATTACCATTATATGTTTTAACTACATAATAATACTACCAATAAACGAATAATTATTTTTAGGAACTGACCCGAGAAACTTTTTTCCTTGAGATGCCTTACAGCTACGCCTGTAAACGATTCGGCGAATTGAAACGATCATGAAAAATCTTGAAGTTATTGTAAAAGAGTATAAAGAATAAGGCGCTTCTAACCGCTGAAATGATTGACAAATTAATTATTCAGGTGGCTAAGTACATCATAGTACTCCGTTAATATGCAGCGATGGGAAAATTATCTTTTCTTTCGGGATCAACGGTGACGGTGATGTACGGAAACTCAAATGGACTCATATCGATGCATAACTACTACTGTAAATCCGTTTTGATCTATGTATTCCATTCTTAAACTAAAATTGCCTATTTTCAATATTCATCCAATTTCAATAAAAATGAGCAAATTTACTAAAATAACTGCCAAAAACTATGTGTTCGTCAGATTTATTTGAAATTAATCATAAAATGTGTTTAAAGGTTTGATTCATATAAATAAAGACTAAAATTTAAAAATATATTTCTGGAAAATACCGTCACGCACAGTTGAATCTAGACTTTCTTGATTTTTTTCGCATAAAATCTAAGTGTTTTTGCAAATTGTTGTTATCCATCAACCATCCGATGCTATCCATCTGATTTTTACTATAAAGTAGTTAAAGTATGCACACAACATGCCTCTATGATTATAGGCTTATTTAAATCGACCAATTAGGTCAGACGCTAGAGTTGCTTAGGTAACATAATCTTTTAATAAAAATGGCT
The DNA here is from genome assembly GCA_963920525.1 of Dichetophora obliterata. Lineage (NCBI taxonomy): Eukaryota > Metazoa > Arthropoda > Insecta > Diptera > Sciomyzidae > Dichetophora > Dichetophora obliterata. Next base: position 141,315,031 of record OY986435.1, on the reverse strand, counting down.
AAAATTGCAAATGTCATTGCAAAAATTATCTCAAAAACGGCTCCGTCGATTTTCAAATATAAAAAATTTTTGGAATCAGTGAGCCAAAATTCATTAAAAAAAGTTATCACATCTGTTAGTGCGAAACGGCTGTTTGGTAGTGTTATTACTAGTTTTGCTGAAAAATTAGGATAAATTATTTACTTTTGACCAATATCTTTAAAATTATATGGAAACTGCAGAAGAATCAATCCTTTTAATATACCAAAGTAGCAATCACATATATTTTTCACTGTGATTCTAAAGTAGCAATCACAGTGAGTAGCAGTGACTGCAAAGTAGCAGTTTTGCCCATGACTAGTGCTTATGTAGTAAAAACATAGTTTTACTTAATAGCTAATTGTTCTATTTTTCTCCAATAGAAGAAAAGACACCTATACATATTAGCCCGAATACTCTCTTGGGAAAAAATTCCATAAAATTAGTTCAACTATTTCAACCACCAAAAAACTGTTTGTAAAATGTCACCAGCTGCCTGAACGTGTGGAGCATAAAGTTAAAAAAAAACTAACAACCCACACCTTCCATTAATTGTCTTGGATTTTATATATTCAGTCCACCCTCGCTTAATTGCAAACATGCTTTGCAAATGTTTGAACTACTAAATAAATAATGACCAAAAATTCAATTTGTGAGTCAAACAAAGAGACAAACAAACACACAGAAAAGTACAGGTTGTCACGTGTATTTCAAGATTGAGTCAGTTTATGCGCCATGGTGATGAATTGCAAGTGAAGCACTGACTTTTTGTCATTTGAAAATGTAAAACCGGTTAAGTTTTACCCGTTCCCTATGTCGTCGTCCCAAAATCGAAGCAGCTGATGTGAAAGAACGCGCCAAAATAACATCGGCAATTCATCTGGGTCCAGTTTTGACTAACTTGATTTCGTATAACATAGCATAACTATAAAAAAAAACAGTTATTTGCTCGGCACGCGACGTGATTTGAATAGTTTTTATTACTTTTAACACATTTATTCGACTTTATGACACATTTTTTCTTGTTCACACAACTTTCAAATAGTCGGAAACTGGTGATTTTTATGCATTACAGTAAATTTTTTAATCAATCAAACATTAATAAACAATAAAACATTTGTTTTTAAAATAATCTTTTTAATTTTTTACTTAAAACAAACTAACCAAAAAATAAAGTAAAGAAAATGAATAATTTAAATTAAAAAAAGATTAATTTTTATCAAAAAATCTGACTGAACTGGCATCTTATTTGGAATGTTTAAATTATAATATAAAATGTCTACTTGATTTTTTAAAATATTTACTAAGCGAACGTACTTTATAAATGTTACATTTTGGGAAACTTGAGACTAAACACTCTGATTAGGGTCAAATGGTGAATCGATGCCAATATTTTATACGATTTGTTCAATTTGGAACAAACGAATCGAACAGAAACCGATTCAGATTATTACACAAAGAGTGTAGGTGAGAATTACGTCAGAGTGACGTCAAATCGGTAGCATGAATCGGTAGCATGCTCTGTTCAATTTCTTATGTAGGCATTTATTCGCCTATATTCAATAGAATTATTTGGAAATTTAAAAAGCTTTGGCAAAGTTGTTTTTCATATTTTTATATACTGTCTTGCCGACTGTCTGGACGCTTCTTTACATACACAAAATATACGTTTTCTTTACTGTTTTAACAGTTCTGTCTTGTGTAAACTCCCCGAAATTATTGCAATATTGCCGATGTTTGTAGGCCCATGAAGAATAAAAGTAGAGAAAATAGATAGTTGAACACGTGCCGTTCTTGCAACCAATATGTAATGTATGATTTCTGTATTATATTTCTTGGTTATATGAGTTGTAATTAATAATTCTTTAAAATTTTTATAGTGTTTCTAAATATCTTTATAATTTAATATCACGGATTTTCTCAAATTAAGTACCCTGCGAATGAAAACTTATTTTTTTAATTATTTGATTTTAATAGATTTGGAATCACAGACTGAATTGAAATAGAAAAAGCAATTAAAAATTTGAATTGTTAATGTCTCAGCACGTTCTATACGAAAATATAAAGCAGCTCTCACTTTTTCTCTTGCCAATTTTGTAAATGATAGCTTCAGATCTGCAAATTATCCCGAAGAATTAAAAAAATCAGATCAGTACCCTATATTTATGAAAGCGTTAGCAAAGAGTTTTGTGCAAATTAAAGACCTATTACTAAGCTCAGTTTATCGATAAAATATTTGAGACCATCATGTTGACAGAAACATATAAAAATTGTCTTAATAGAAAAATATGTGGCATTTCTGGCGATTGATGTATTAAAATCATTCAACTCAGTAAATTTGCCAATAATGATAAAAAACTAGTAGAACTTGGCTTAACACGAAATGAAAAAAAACTATTTGAAAGTTCCTTGCTGAAGAGGAAGCAATATGTAGAAATTAAAAAATAAAAAGCTCCCTAAAAACCATTAAAGTAGGAATACCCACGGATCTGAACTTGCTGCTTCTATGTTTTAATTATATAATAAATGGAATTTTAAGTATAAAATTAAAGGCTATCCCACATTCTTATGATGATAATGGAAAATTTATGTTTTCTACGGGCTAGAAGAGCTTCTACCTAATATTCAATCAGACTTAAATACAATCTCAAAATGATGACACTAGTAATTTGCATGTTTTACTTGGTAGGTGATGTTTTTTTAGATACAATTGTACCTTTTTTGACCCATTTGGATAAAATTTGTTAAAAAAAAATTATAATTTCGCAGTGCAAGCAAAACATTGTTTTATTCGAACCCATTATGAAAAAAATTTGATAGCATTTTTTCAAAAAGAAAAAATAGCTTCATTTCATAAGCCAAGGGAAATATATCACCTTGATTACCGCCATAACTACGCCACTGCCCTCCAGCGATGCACCGATGCCGCCATTCATATTTCTATGCTCTACCAACATATACATCTGAAAAGGTGTTCTACATACGAATTGCAGTTGTGTGAGAAGACCCCCTATAATTTTTTTCAGTCAAATAAGGATTTATCTTTTAATACCAAGTTTCTATGCTCTATCGTATATAGATCAAAAGGTATAAAGGTCATAAAAAAAATTGGACTTGTAATGGAGGTATCACTTCCTTTTTTCAATGAGGATTCTTTTGTTTCTTATATATACTTATATCTTAGATATAGATCTATACTCAATTCCAATAGTATAATGAATTTAATCCAAAATAACTCAGAATTCTTCATTGAAAGGAAAACGGTTTGACTTATCATCGATCTTCATTCATTCCCTTTAAAGTAATCTTCATTGCAACAATACACATATTTCAACGTTTCCTCCAATTTCCAAAACACTTTTCATGGGCCGATATGAGAATAGCTTTCAGCTTTTTCTGCCAATAACCTTTTATCACCTGAGTCGACTCAAAACGCATTCCGCGAGGCGGTAAGTCATTTCAGGTGAATACGGAACGGTATGCAGGATATTTTTAATCAAATATTCACTCACATAGATGTCCCAGCTAGCACAAAAAGGTTGTAAAAGTGTCGCAAAAGAGTCGCCAATGGTTGGTCTATTCTTGTAACTGAATAAAAACCCAATTTTAACCTTCTTGCAACAAAACAAATTCTCATAATTTCAAAATAATTCATTGCCATTCAACGAAAAATTTATGTCTTTTATGTAAATAAAGTTGATTATGGACAGAAACTCTTTATGTAAATGACTTCTCAATTAAAATAATTAAATTTGTGAAAAAATAAAACAAAAATGGATTACATGGTAGCAGAAGCCTACACAAAGAAATTGACAAGCAACACAGAATTTTTTGTGAGCAATAAAATTTATATTTTGCTTATGACATTTTAGTGCGTCGCAGCAAAATTTGAAACATTTAGTTGTAGTGACTTCCCTATAACTTAATGAAAACATCTTCAAATCGAAGTTTTGAACATTTAGTTGATGTGACATTGCTATAACTAAATATAAACACAAAGCAACTTATTCGCATCTAGGTTGTTAGCTCGATACTGTATTTGTTACAATTACAATACACAAACATTTTGTTTAGGTGCTACAAAAAAAATGTTGTAATAATGTTAACTTAACGTAAAAATTACTTATTTTTTTCAAAACTGTATGAAACATTTTTACAACAAGTGCATTTATTCGTGACATAATTAACATCGTAGTTGAACTTATTTGCAACAAAACGAATAATTTTTTACAAATTACTTATTGGAAACTTTAATACAACCCATTTGTGACTAAATTTCTTTAAAAAAAACTGGAATACCACCGAATTATAACCTATTTTTTTACAAATCGTAAGTTGTGCTAGCTGGGGTGTTAGCCGGTGCGTTGATGTGATAAAAAAACAACGAGTTGTTTCTCCACAATTCTGGCCAATAGGGGGCGAACATTCCACTCAACAGCAATCAATGAAAACAGTCAACACCGGTTTGATTTTGGGTTGACTCCGACGGGCTCTTTTGGATCTGGACTTGCCTGAAACAGGCTGTTACCATGATTCTTGATAAGTTTCAATGACATATTCATAGACCTATGTCGCGTCACCGGTATTGATGCCGTCTCAACATTTTGGCCCAATGAAAGCATTTTTTTAGCGACATCTATCCGATTCTGTTTCTGCAACAAATTTAATACTCTCGGCACAGACAGCAAATGTCCTGCACCAGTCCGAACGAGACGTTAAGATCGGCTGCTATTTTCCTAATGCTCACATGACGATTTGCGAGAACAATTTTCTTAACGAGGACTACCGGAACGAGGTAAATCATCAACCACAGTACTGCCCGGTTAAAATGAAACGCATGGCTTCCTCGCTGCACCAATGATAGCTTCTATAAGGCATTCTTTTTTCATACCCAAAGAGGTATAACATCGTTTCCTTGCGATAGTTGGTTCTAACTTCGGTGTAACTTTTTCATTACAAAATATATGTCGTTTCAAAAACACGCTAAGAAATGAAGAACACGCAAAATAAAAAAAAAATTATAAAATGGAGATAAAAATATATATTTTTTAATCAATCTGGCTATTCCATTCTTTAACCCAATAAGGACGATGATGCCACATAGCATCACTAAGTCGGATGTCACAGAAAAATTAGTCAAAATCAAAATTAAGTGAAAATTCGCCCATGTGTAAGAAAATTGTCCCGTCTTTAAAGAGTTAAGCTATTATAAAAAAATGATTCTAGCAGGCCTCTTAAGTGAGAGTATAAAGCCTAAACAAAATTTCCTGTTTCATTTAAAAACGTGTATGGGCTTTAATATATTGCTAAAATGCTACGAAACCCATATAAAGGCCTGCTAGTAGCGCTTCAGAGCCCTGTCAATGCCCACTGGGGAGAAGAATAAGTAAACAAAAAACGATTAACAACATCGAGTTGTTCTTAATGTTGCACATTATTATTTTGTGATGTTTTGTTGGGGTTAAAGATAGTAATTATTGTAAAGCAGCTTCACTCGCTCATTAAAAAGAAACTTTTCTACTGGTTGGCTTAGTGATGTGATGCTGGAAAGGAGCAAATTACTATTATCTTGAAACTTCTGACATTGACATTGTGGATACTTAATTTGTTTGGATATAATTTTTCCATAAAATCCTCATTGTTTTCTAGTGCTAACTCTTAGGACGTCAATAATAAGTCATGCACGCAGGCTCACAAGTCGTCATCATTATCATTAGCAATGTGATACCGACAGCAACAAAGTGCATCAACATCCTTAAGTCATTGTATTTTTTTAAGCTTGTTGCAACAGATTGCTACGTGTTTTCTCAAAAAGAATTTCATGAGTCTAATATCAACAACAGCAACAGCAGCACGCATTTAACTACAATCGACTGCAACACGCAATGTTGCAATTTTCCACTCTTGACTTTTATGTTGCAATTTTTTTACTGCGAAATTGTAGCTAATGTTAAAATTTGCTTCCATGAGCAGCATCTCATCTAACGACATGCTTGGTGGCCCTTCAAGAACATTTTGTTGTAAGCTGATGCATATGTTGCAAATACGGGAAACTCACACATTTTTCGTCCTTTTAGCAGTGTGAATTTTTTCTTTGCGAGCAAACTGAAGCTTCGGCAAAGGCTAGTTTTAATTGCATGCATGTCAGGCTCACGCAACGCATTGTTGTTTTTTTTTTTGCCTATGCACAATTATTTTGTTTATAGCCATTGACTATTCTGGATGTCAGTTGCAGCTCCTGAGACCTTTTATCTTATTCTGCGGTGCACACTTATTTTCATAAAACATGACAATTATAAAAATTAACTGTAAAAAATTTAACGTATTAAATAAAAAAACAGTTTTTCTTACGTATACAATTATTAAAAGTAATAACTATCTTTTATCTTTATCTATCTTTTTTAATAGTAATAGGCTATCGAAGATGACAAAGAAATCATATCATATTATACAATTTTGCAACAATCTTACAGCAATTCCCCAGAATTCTAAAACTCGAAATCTTCATCAGTTGTATTTTTTATTTAAGAAATTTAGACTCAAATCATGGACTTTGTACTGCGTATATTATATTTTTTGATCCCACGCGTGCTTCATTTAGGATATTATTCTTTGTCATTCCATTCTTGTTTCAATAAATAAAACGTAAAAATCCAAAATTTGAAAAAATTGTTGAAATATTTTCTGAAACTATTTCATTACTGCTACGGCAGTTCATGTAACAGACATGCCGTCCTAGGACATGCCTATAGAAAAAAGAAGTCTGCGGAATTACCAACCCATGTTGTCGGCAATTGAAAAATTACCATTATCCGGAGACTTGAACCTCGGCCGCGTGTGTGCAAGTACATCTGCTTATTCATTCGACCATCGCAGCTGTTAACTAATCGTCGCTTAATTTGCTTCACTAAGAATAAACGTACGAACAAAGAGAAAGAAAATTAGCGCGATGTTATTATAAGCAATTAATGCAAACAAACAGAAGGCAATCACTTAAATAAACAACAAACTAAAAAAAAAACCAAAACAAAACTAAAAGCCATTTCGAAAAAAAAAATTGTATGACTCTGATGGGATTTGAACTCACTACTCAAGATTCCAAAAAACATAAATAAGAACTGAAGCCCTAGCCAACTGCGCCATTCGAACTGTTGTGACAATGTTGAAATAATATACATAACAACATTATTGCTATCTAAAGTGCTTCGGCGAAAACACAAAGTGTTGGCGAATTATACAATTATGAAAATATTGAAGTTTTGGTCCCTTAAAATTAATTGCAATTTTGCATTAGCAAACATAATACTTTTGCGAATGCACCACTTAGAAGAAAAAAGGACATTTTTAAAATTTAAAAAATAGAGTTCTTAACTTAGCATTAAAATTATAGCCTGACACATTCCTTCCATCGGCAGACGTGCTTTATTTTTCATCGGGGTACTTTGGATACACGAGCATCATTTTTAGATATTTCACTAGCAGAATTCTGATATGGCTAATAAAATAATTATTGCTCAGTCAGGAACAAAGTAATGCATTTCAAAAGTTTTTCCTCTGATTTATTTAAAATATAAAAGAAAATACAAATAAAATTAAATTGATTTCAAAGTATTTGCGTTGTGGTCTGGTGCTCCGGCCTTAATTTCAAGGTTTATTTCGGCAACTTTTATTTATAACAAACTAAAATGCTACATTTCAATTTTTATTCATGTTATTTTACAATATTTTTTAAAAATTTTTAATGTCCAAAGTAAGATTTGAACATTTGTATTAAAAAATAACAAAATGGCGAACTTCTAAGCAGGCAATTTCATATATCGGGTTTTTTTTTTAATCGGGGTAAGCAAAAAGAAAAACAGAATAAAAATTAACATTTCTTCTATCTGCTTGAACCATTGGCTGTAGAATAACGCATTGAATTTTCTGCCCGGACGATTTTAATTATTTTGTAAAATATTACTCTTGAAAACAATTTTATATAAATATAATTTATAAAATTGTATAAAAGCATATATTGAAACTATGTGTTTTTTTGGGATAAACATTAGGGCGGAGCGATTATTAAAATGGAATATCTAAAAATCTTGCTTTGCAGCTGCAACCAAAATTTAGCTAAAACAAAATCAAAACAAAAATATCCAGCTAGAAACAAAATAAATTCGACAACCATGTACATGTAAATAAGAAGCATTGTAATTTTCATTAATAAAAATTACAATATTTCTTTGGTCTGCTTTTCTTTACTCATCAACTTGTCAAATACGTTTCTTCATGTTGATCGGCATCAACTCAACGGGAAATAATGAAAATGTTCCATAAAAATTGTCTGTTATTTCGATGGATAGCACATCTCATCTAGTAAAATAAAAAGAGTTCCTACAGAAATCTCTTGTACCCCTTTTCCATACAGAAAGTCAAAAATGCAAAGGAAAGAAGAGCACAGCATCAAACAAGTAACAGCACAGAAAAAACTTGCCAGTACAGACTTGCTCGCAAAAAAAATTTCGTGTGGAAAAGGGGTCTAATTACATATACTCGTTGTTATAATTAAGTTTTCACAGATTCTAAAGAGGTAGGACGGCTGAAAATATTTTTTTTTTTCAGCGATAAATAGGAATTTTAACATCAAAAGTTTTTATTGTTTTAAAAGTTTAAATACGAGAGACGATAATGCGGTATTGCGAAATTCGGTTGCGATGTCTAAAGCTTCAATAACAGCATTCCATAGCTCTTGATCAGAATAGGACAATTATTTCTTTTAACACATTGTTTCAGTATAAGCTGTTGTTTGGGATTATAGAACAATTTATCAATATTTTTTTAAGGTCCCAAAAATCGTTTCGAACACAACTTGTATCGTTTGAGTTTGATACAGACAGGTTTAGTGAATGAGACGCGCAATGAACGAACGTGGCAAGATTACATTCATCCGCTACATACACTTGTGCGCGCACCATCGTAACCCTGCCCAAACATTGCGTTTTAGTTGCCTTAATGCTAATCTATTATATTTTTATACTTTCAAGACTATAAAGGGGGGTTTTAACCCCTAAAATTCCCACCTTGTCTACGGGCATGATCTACTGTATTAACAATAAATTTCCTTTATACAATGGAAAACTTTGAAATTATAATAAATGTCTTATTTTAACCAATATCTGTGACTGTTTCAGCGATATTGTAAAAAATAGTGTCCGAAGACGAAACCGAAGCAGAATATTCTGTAAAGTGCAAATAATCGCCTAACGACCAAAGCCGAAGTCGAATACTGCCAAAATCTTTTTTAAGTAAAAAAATACAAAATTTAAATCTTTCTTTCGTTATTTATTAATTTCAGTACAAAAAATGCCAATCATTAAGTTCGAATTCAACGCTAGATTTTTTCTGCATTTCTGTATGTATCTCTTCTCATCTAGATTGAAAATTGATTCAATTCCTTTTTATGTCATTTTGCATTTATTATCAATTCGGATGTTTCTGTAATTGATTTAATGGAGTCAGGATGACGTAGAAAAGAAATCGATTTTCGATCAGAAATGCAGTACTGACTGAAATCTGTCAGAAAATATCTAGCGTTATCTCGGTCTTGACACTTCAGTCGAAACGTTAATAAAACAAAAACGTAACAACCCAGTTCATAAGAAAAACAAATTACTTTGCAATTCGTACCATAGGTAATTACCTGAATCTGAATTATTACCTGAATCAATGATATGATTACTAATCATAAAAAAAATCTGTAGTTATAATTAAATAGCTTTTTATTGTAAGCAAAACAAAAGCAACTTATCAGCATTTTCCCCAAGAAGGTTGGATTGTTTATCTATATTCAGCTGCCCTGAAATGCTAAAAAGTGGTTGACTTGCCACGCTCGTTGCACTGTGCACTTTTTCGACCAGATATGTGTGCGAAAATAAGATGTACACCAAAATAACAGTTATTTGAACTCATTATTTCTTTTATTGTTATTTAGAATTTTCCAATCTTTTAAGGTACTGAACTTGTTTTTTTCTTTTTTTTTTTCATTTAAAAAAGTTGGAACTTTTTAATAAGTAAAAAAATATCAATTTTTTAAAAACTTTCCAAGTAACTTGTGAATAAACAATTAAAGGTTTTTTTATTTATTTATTTTTTTTTATAAAAATGAGGTGTTCAATATATATTGTTCTTATGTAATTTCAATATAATGTCTTCCTCAAGCAGTTTAGAATAAATTAAAACATAAAATCTTTTTTTTTTCAACTAATTTTCAATATTCGGTAAGCTTTAAAAATTTGGAATCAAATGGAATTGAGAATGGTGCACACTAAAGTGAGCACCAATGTTTCTTCTTTTACGAACAAATTTATTTGCGTCTGCTCTGGTCCTCAATTTAAACAAAGTTTTCAATTTTGTCATAAAACTTATGTATTTTTAAGATTTTTCAGTATGTTTCAATAGATTTCTAATAAAATGTTTCACGTTTAAAGAAATTAGGCTTAACAAGAATTTAACAATTTATAAAGGCATTTTCCTATTTAGTTGTATTCTTAAGCTTTAAAAAGTTAGTCTTTTGCTTATTTAGTTTTCTCCTTTTTTCATTACCCTCTTTTATCATGACTTTGGCATACACAAGTGAAAAATAAAAGAAGTGAATAACATTTTCTAGAAGATATTGACAATATATTAATTGGATACGAAGAGTTCCAAAAAAAAAATATTAAAATACTGTTTCTCTTTATGTGTAATTATCGATTATTAGCCAAAAAAGTTATCTTTAAAATGAATAAAAGTATCAAGTTAATAAGAGAAGTTAATACAAATTTAACCTTACTTATAAAGTCTTGAAGTCCAGCAATACATGAACATTTTTTTAAAATCGAAATTGTGAAATATCGTTAAATTATTTCAAAAACATCTTGAAATTATGCTGTTAAAATTTTAAAGTGAAATTCAAACCCGTTTGAAAGTTTGAAAGCTGCCGCCGGCTTCCATCAAGCCCGAAACTTTGAACGTGTTTTTCAATAACTTGCAATATATTGTAACTCAAACAAAGGGTCAGTTCGGAATTGCATGATGCGAAAACTGCTTTTGCAGTCATTGTTTGTACGTCATTGTTCTTACGTCAGCACTGCAAACGTCAAACTTTCCAAAATGTAATTTTTATTTCAAGCGTCACTCATCAAAAAAATTCACGCTGCAAGTTGGGCGCTTGAAAAATGCAAATGCAGCATGCATTCCGAACAGACCCAAATTTCAACAAATATATTCGAAAATTTGCACACATACACTTTACAGTATTTTTGAAAAAAACAACTTTTTATTAAAAAATTGTTACTTGTCTTTTCAAAAACTTTACTATTTTTATTTTTTTAACGCTATTTTAAAAAAAAATTCGAAAATCAGCCTCTGACATACTCAAAAGAATGTAGCGTAGATATAAAAAAATAATTTCGTTTTGTTTCATATGAATAACGTTGACGCTAGGATGCACGCCAATTCTGAGATCTGCGGTTACACTCTACACTATAACTATATACACAACGCCGTAGATAAAGGGGGTTCAGGGAGCTCAAGCCCCTCTTAGCAATTCAGAATATTTTTAGATATTGAATAAAAACACAGATATTCCAAACTATTTAATTTTACCAAAACATAAAGATACATTGAAAATTGCATATGAGTAGTTTGGTTAGATATTAAGTTAAATATAATACAATATAAATTTTTTACTTTGTTTTTTGCCTTTGTTTTCTAGCTAACGTAATAATATTTGCAGAATGTATTCATGAAAATTGGACAAAATTATTCTGATCTAGGCTGTGAAATTAAAATTATAATTAGCGTTTTTACCTTGTTCATTAAGTTGTACAAAACATAAGTACATAAGTACAAACAACAAGTACAAAAACATTTTTTTTTAAAATTGTTTTTAGAAATATGAATAGAGCAAGTGTATTGAAACCCCTTGTACATTATAAGGTATCAGTTAAATGACATTATGTAATTATTTTATGAAAAAAAGGAAAACAACACGGTGACGAAAATTTTCCAAAAACATCTTTGGAAAAAGACGATTTGCGGTGTTCACTCTATTTCAGCTGGAAATTATCTGAAATCAAGGAAGATTAAAATTTAGTGGAAATATCATCAAATCCTCCCCCCCCCCATAAATGTTCTCTGATTATTATTTATTTAATTTTTAAATTTTTGGTGGTCATTTGAAGTGAAAATTTCTATTTTTCACGAAAAATTCCGTCATTTTTTAAGTGTTAATCCCCTTAATCTTACAAAAGTTCAAAAACTTGTCGTTGGGGGAGGTATTTTATTTGTAGAAAGTGTGTACAAAGTTTGAAATGAATAAGCAATGTAGTTTTTTAATGCAAGTGAGCACGGAATCACGGTTAAAGGAGAGGTAACTAATTAGTCTTCAGATGTTTGACTATGAGAAATTTTTAAAAGTGCAACCCTTACTCCTCCTTGAACTTAACGTAAAAGTGCATTTTATTGCCACATCTGTCAGTTACACGATTTTTTGAGCTGTATGTGACTATCGTCAAGTGCTTACAATAACTTCTTACCCTAAATTCTTGCGGTGACACTTCGTCTCAAGCAAATCAATTAACGTGTGCATTTACGAGCTAAGAAAATTTGGTTGCAATCCATTTAATATAAAAAATATTTTCGTTTACGTCAAATCTGCAAATATAGTTGCAAAAAATTGATAAAGTTCTAACAGAATGCAGCAAACGTATAAATCTTGTAGTCGAAACTTTGGAAAATTTTCGAAAGAACGATAAAGAAGCATTTAAAGATATATTCAATAAACAATGAGATATGCTTTTATTTACTTGGAATGCAAAAAAGTCAGCCTCATTTATCAAAATACAATGTTACGGCAGAAATAGCAGCGGATTTTTATCGAATTAAGCATTTCATTCCTTTCGTATATCAGTTTGTTAATCATATGAAATTTCGATTTCGACTTTCAAATGCATATTTGCAAATTTTTAGAACATAAGTCCATCAAAAATAAATAAGTAAAATATTAATCCTTTTCAAACTGCAATAAGGGTCTTGTATTCAAATAAAATAGATATAGAAAAGTTGGTAGCCGAATTTGAGTTACAGAAAACTAAATGGGCCAACAAGAGAAAGGAGGGTTGCAGAACAGCTTTTGAAACACTTAAATTATTTTGCGGCAACAAATGTAGCTGTCAGAAATAGATGTTTTCGCAATTTTACAAAATTCTGGAAATAATTGTTACTTTGCCCTGTAGTACAGCTTCCAGTGAACGTTCCTTTTGCACATTAAAGTGTTTGATAAATTGGCTTCGCTGATGCTTTAGGTCCATAAAATACTCATAAGGATATTTTTGTGAACGAGGAAACTATTATCAACAAATTGGCTTCGCGCTCTACTCAGTTGACTTCTATATGTTTATCTTTTTAAAATATCTGTTTTCGTTGCTTTACTTAAATAAATACTTGCCATCCCGCTCAAAACCGAGCTATTGACTCAATTTTGTATGTTTAGAATTAAAATAAATAAAGTTTTATTAACTCTTTTCACTTTGACTGTTAAAATTGGCTAAGAAATTTGGATAGACCTTAGGCCTTCGAAAATCCGTATGGAAATGAAAAAAAAAACTAATTATTTTTTTCAGTAAGCCCCCCCCCCCAATTTCAAATACATATCTACGGCGTTGTATATTCATCTATACAGTCATAAATTCCTTTTTGTACTCTTAAAATATATCTCAATAAACCCTTAAACTTTCAAATAAATCGCTTCAATAATTTACTCTTGAATAATGTATATGGTTCAAAAACCGTGAAATGTTCACGAACATATATCTTAAAAATGGGTATGCTAATTTTGAAATAATTTAAATATTTCATGTGGTAATAATCACCCTAGGAGAGTATTGTAAAACACATGATATTTTTTATTGGAATATGATTACATAAATAAAAAATCTTTATAGTAAAAAAACCCGGATTAAAAAAATAAAGTATCTGTATTATTTTAAGCACATAATTGATCGAAAAAGTGCACTGTGCGTTGGCGGAGCAGATAAATATTTCTCGTCCATTTTTTTTAGTATTCAAAAAGATATAGGAAAGCCAAAAATGGAATATATTGCGAATATTTGCATTACAAAGCAAAAATATTCGGCTATTTTGGGCCGAAGCTGAAGATTAAAAAATCGGCCGATTATGCCGAATATTCGGTCGGAAACTAATAAAAAGCATTATATGTTTTTTGAATTTAAGCGGAAAAGGCATATCGTTGCAAATACTTAGAATTGATCTCTGATAAGTTTATTTCATTTTAAGGATAAGTAAAATACAAAAAAATTAAAAAAAATTTCATGTTTTTCTGAATAATTCCTCAAGCTGAAATAATGCCCATTTTGGTTTAAGGAAAGAATTTCGCATGAATATTCTTATGATCAATTTTAACAGCAATAATTTTGAAGATTTTAAGAGTTTATGTATCAGGCTGCAGTTGATTTGCCATCTTTTTCCATCTGATACTTTTGCTTTACGTATTCGATTGCGAAGACATTTGCCCAAAATCATACTTAAGTATACATACAAGCATTCGCAAAACAACTTCTGGACTTTTGATATGTTCCAAAGTAATGCTATTTTAAAACACACCTGTAAAAATTCAGCATTTATATTTTGTTACATTCACGTTTCTTGCCACTTGGACTTCACCAATGGAACCAAGAAGCAGGCTTATCTAATTAATAATCTTTGCAGTGTATGCGTGGCAAGCTATTTGTGATCATCATTGGTATCCACCGGTTGCTGCGCAAATTGTTGATCATATTGAAGCAATTTCCGTGGCATTCCTGTGTTCATGGTTTGCCAAGTAATGCAACAGCAGCAGATCAATTTCACAAGCAACGCTGGATTCATTTTTTCATTGATCGCTACTCATGTTTTGCTGTTTCGTTGTTTTGTTGCTATTTTATTGTTAGTGGTTTATTCTAGATGTGCTATTGATGCTGGAAAATAAATTTGATAGGATTCTTTTCGATTTATGTGGTTTAAGTGTGGACTTTAATTAAATGCGAAGAATTCCACTTCTACACACATATGCACAAGCACTATCTTCAGTCACCTAAGCCGATAGAATGCCAGCTGCTAGAAAATCACTGTGCATGTGTGTGATTTTATAGATAAATGACTATTGCATAGCTATTTTTTTTATATGTTACGCATGTGCATGTGCCACATTAAAAAGCGGCAGCAGCTTATGTTTGGCACTCCTGACCTAACCTCACGCAATTACCTGACTGCTCACTCTTCGCAATTGAATCGCTGCATTCAAGTGGATTTTGTGGTTTTTATATGTTGTTGCTGATGACGTTGTTGTTCTTAGAGTTTGAACTCCAGCAAAGCCGATTAACGGTTCTATTGGAAATTACATTCTTCTTCTATTAGCTACTATCTATCGCTTAAATTTTTATTTGCCTAATAAATCTTCAAAGGACGTTAGCTCAAGCTTCGTTAAAAATATCATGGCACTTGGCGAATTAAACGCCCTCCCTCTGATTCTCCTTGAAAATAATGCCATGTCAACGCCACTGAAGACTTGAATATAAAAAAAGTGGTTATAGTTGTAAGCATAACAACGTCTTTAACTTGAATTTTATAGATAATCCGCATCATAGAAAAATACAACGATAGAAAATATATATACTCAGTTTTAAAACAAGCCTTTTAATATGACACCATCAAACCCGATTTACTTTTTTTTAAGGTTTCTACTAAATAAATAGTTAAATAAATAAAAACATTGAATTTTTTCATAAATTTGGATTTTGATTTCAGCTAAAAGTTGTGTTTGCTAATTTATATTGTTAAAGCAAGTTTTTTCTACAAAAGTTAACGATTAGCATGTTCAAATATAAGTTGCATTTCGAAATATGAATTAATCTTAAATCCAAATTTAGTTCGAATATATATTTTTGATTGGATAAAGGATTATTAATTTATTGATTGCAAAATCTATTCGCCTTTTTAGGTACCATAGATTGGCATTTTCCACTACCATTAAATTTCCATCACAATTGCATTGCATTACCACTAAATTTGTAATGGTAATGAAAGATATTTACATTATCACTAAAATTGCAACCTCACCAGTAAAAAATTTTCAAGTATAAAATTCTGCGACTTACGTTACCACTAAATTTTAAATACTATTTGAAATGAGTGTTTTATTACTTTAATAATAAGAACAAAAATTAAATAACTCTTTTTCCTTTTTATTATAAGAATCACAATCAAATATAAATGTTATTTTATGATTTAAATAAAAGTTATTTTAAAACACGTTATGAAATATGTCACTAACAGAGTTTTATACTTGAAAAATCTTGTCCAGTTGGAATTTTTTCGAAATTTTGTGGTAAATGTAATTTCTTCCACTAAATTTTAGTGGTCATGAAATTTTTCCTTCCATTACCATAACACATAAATGGTTATACATTTCTTCCCATTACCATAACATACTAATGGTATTGCAATTTTTTTTTCATTACACAATGGAGTTTTTTCCACATTTTGTGGCATTAATTAATTTTTTACTATTAACATGTTTGGTCACTCATCCGAGACCAACATCAAGCAACGCATTTTAAATTTTGACTAAAATAAAAACAAAAATTTTTATATATTTTTTGTATATATTTCTTAATGACATGTATCTACATAAACATTCATAATTTCTTCATTAAAAAACATAACATTAATAACATTAAGAACATTAAGAAAAGTTAATATAATATCTTTGTTTTAATTCAGCCAAAAAACTTTATTAAAAATTATTAGAAACTGAAGTTAAAGTAAAAAAGCAAAATATCGCAAAGCAATAAACTGAACACAGGGCCGTCTACCTT
This sequence comes from Dichetophora obliterata, assembly GCA_963920525.1. Classification (NCBI taxonomy): domain Eukaryota; kingdom Metazoa; phylum Arthropoda; class Insecta; order Diptera; family Sciomyzidae; genus Dichetophora; species Dichetophora obliterata. The sequence goes on along the minus strand of OY986435.1, from coordinate 141,298,115 downwards.
TTCTTGGCGTTTCGACATAACTATTTAAAGTTTCTGCATTTAGCCAATCTTTATATCATCACTTAAATGAGGTATCATTTCGTAGTACTCTCCATTTTTGAGTCAAAGATATATATACATTTTAAGCTGTTTTCCATATAATGTTCATCAAGTCGTCTGAAACCCGTATTTTTTTTTGTAGTAAGCTCAAAATATAGTACCGCAACGTCTTGTGCTTGATAAACGTATATTTTTATGCCACACGTTATACAAATCTGAATTTTGGAAATGGTAAGTGCCTAGAAAAAAACATGCCAAACATTTAACTTATGCAAATGTACGCAAACTATATTATTGTTTTCTGTTCTAGAACTATCCGCTCTTCGTAACTGTACTTATATCTCTTTCTTACAACTTGTAACAAACAAGTTCAAGCTTTCCAAAATAGAATAATTTTTTTACATCTCCTCATTTTAAGTATTATAAAAGTTTGATTTTTTCTGATTTTAAAACAAATTTTTCTAAAAATACTGCACGCATATCGATAAAATATACCATAAACTTTCATTTTCATTTTTTTATTCTTGGTATTCATGGCTTTAAAAAGTTACACTATTTTATTTTATTTGTAAGCAAATCAACATATTTAATATTAATTCGATAAAAAACCTTCACTTTAACAACTAAAAATATTAACGTTAAATTGCAAAAGAAAAGCAAAAATCGTTATTTCGCTTTAATAGTAATGCAAATTCTTTTAAATAACTTAATGCATTATGCCCATCTATGGTAGGTACAATATAATGAAAGTACATCTTTCTAAACGTCCTCCTTTAGCTAATATTTGAAATAAAGACTGCGTCGAATAAAATTGACAGCTACAAAAGAGATTAAATTATTTGAACCAGTAGTCCAATTGTTATAAGCTAAAGTATTTTATTTTTTAAATTTCTTTAGATTCACATACAAAAAATAAGCGGGGATAATTATTTTATAGAGTATTGTTTTAATTTTAGAACCTTCTTCCATTAATTTTTTTATAGTAGTGTCCAACAACCTTACTGCTGGTGAATATTAATTTCTTTCAAAGTCTTCAAGCTCTTTGGCCACTTTTTTATTGGCTTCATCTCCCTCTTAAATAAAGCTTAGTATATCTCAATCGGCCCTAATTCAGGATAGCTTGGTGGCTTGGCTTCTCTAGTCACCATAATCACTTCAATCCTTTGCAACCACTCTAAAGCCGCTTTACCGTAGTTACGTTATTACTTGATTTTCACAATACAATTGAGTTGCTAAAACATTGACTTTAAGATTTTTGTTTCATCCGAAACTAACGTTATATATCGCTAATAATAGCAATATTATAGCAATTATAGTGAAATATGAGACAAAATCGTGTTTCACACAGGGTATTAAAAAGATATCGTTACAAAAAAAAAGTCGTTACAACAATTAATTGTACTTTATTTGGTAGGATAAGCGGTTCTGCGTATTTAAAACAATTTTAACGTTTTTTGGGTTAACCCATTTTCTACCGAACTCCTTATTTTTTTAAGGAAAAGTGTCAAACTTTTAAATATCATCAATCGAGATCTAAGAATAAGTTACAAATGCTCAGATTGCTTATTGAGTTGAAATTTTTTCCTCAGAATAAAAAGTGATCAAATATGGTTAAAAAAATTCCTCCAATAAGCTCCAATTATTGTTTAGAAAAAAATGGAGTTTTTTTAGTATTTTATCATCATTACATTTGCAGTATATGCTTTATAAAAAAATTACTCATACAGCCAATAAAGGTCTAAAAATCATGATTTTTCTTTCCAGCCCCGAACGACTTAGTTTAAATTTAAAAATCTTGAACAATTTTTCAATAAATCCTTAAAAAAGTACAACATTCAGACTTTATTTAAAAAAAAAGTGATCAAATTCCATGTGTAGAAGAGGAGACATGAGCGTAAGTATAATGGGTCGATTCACTGGTTGGATAAGCGACCAGCGGTAGAAAATGGGTTAAGACATTATTGATCTAATCAATTGAGCCATAATAATGCTAAAATACAAAATCAGAAACAAAAATATTGATTCAATAATATTGCAGAAATTGATTTAATATCATTTAAGATAGTAAAAAAGAAAATATTCCGTACATTTTTAAGAAAAAACTCCTTCGCTGTGATAACTAGGAGTCTTCAATTTGATAGCGAAATAAAAAAACAGGAATTTTTATGTCGGAAACAGCAATTCAGAACATTTTTTCTGACAAATTTAGTAGATGTGATATGTGTAAAAATATACACATGTAAGCATTTGTGAACGTTTATATATGCGTTTTAAAGAAATCACGCAAAAATTGAGATTGATTACATAGACTTTTGGAGAAGGAACAAGATGAAACATTAAAGTAAACAACGAATAAAGGAACAACAAAATGTCAACAAAAATAATTAGCTGTCAAAGCTCTTCAACCTAATCCTCATATGAAAATATTTTCTAGATTGTATTTTTTTATTGAAACAATCATATTTATTTTGGCAATAACCTAACAAAGCATAAACTGGGCATAAAATATTATCTGCCAGTACTTTATGCTGTTCTAATAAAGTCCCTTGAGGGGCAGCACGTGGCAAAATATTAAAGATTGTTATATTTTTCTTGGTAAAGGGGATGAAAGTATGAAAGTAATATCATACATGATTATATAAAAAAAATTTTATTTATTGGCAAATTTTACTTCTTACGCTTGTATTATTCTGTAACACGCTATAATGAGTTTTGTTTTTTTCTGTTTTGTTTTTAGGAATCTTCATAATGACGCGAAGACGTTCGAGTCCTTTGGGACTCGAAATAGTGATATCTGCAACGATGATGTTTATGCTTTTACCATTACTCACACAAGCCGGTAAGTAGTTTACTATGTCAAACTTATGCTAAACCTGAGAGTATAAATAGGGCTGTGACAAGTTGAAAAAAAACCGTAAAAAGTTTTAACCTTTAAAAGCGAGGATAAATGGAAAAAGTCTTGTAAGCTATGTGGACCCTCGACTCACGTGGCTGAATTGTTCTTTCGACATGTGCTACGTGTCGCCTTTGTTATGGTGTCATAACTCACTTCTACTCTTGCTCTACCAATATGACAAAGAGCATATACCGACCACAATTATATCGTTTATGGTTTATTTAAATTTATTCCTGTCAAATTCCTGCTAAGTAGAATTTTATTATGTGTTTATAAATAAATTCCCATAAAAAATGCTCGTATTTGATATAAGCAATGCACCAAAAACAACAGCAGCAACCACTTTTGACACCTTAACACACATGCTTGGTACCGCAAGGGAAGTTATGCAGTTCCTTTCTGGCTTTTGTTCTTTAGTAATTTTTAGTCTTTTGTGTTCTTATCGCTGGAATATTTTTCCGAAGCATCAATTCGGCTGGTTAATACTGATGCGGGGTGTATTGCATAGTTATATGATGACAAATTTTAAGTGGATGTTATTGCATTGCGTACTGGAGATTTTGATGGTGTCCTGCAGGAAAAGCGACACACCGCCTCACAGTGCATGAATTCGCTCCCTGACAGATCGAAATTCTATAACTATTGAACGAATATATGACTATTTTTTTTTATGTTGGAAATAAATGTTTCTGTAGATGCAATAAAAAAAAAAACAATATTTTTCAGTAGGCAAATCTAACGGTTGCCCAAACTAAGTCAAAAGAGCACATTTTTTATTTTATTTCATTTAAATTTTATTTATTTTTATAAATTGACCTAGATTAAACAATTTACCCTATAACCGTTGCGTTTTTTCATTTCCTATGTTAATGACTGAATAATAATTTGAGAAATCGTTTTAATTCCATATACAAACAGAATTGTAAAAAGGCAATAGAACACTAACTAGTATATTCTAGCAGAAAAAATATTATTTGATTCTTATATTTTATCCTATTTTTGAAGCGAAGCTTTTTACGCCTCGTTTTGTGATTTGCTTGAGTGAAATCTTAAACGACACTTTTTTCCATACACCTTTTTCTAAGAATTATTGTTGGTTTTTACTTGCGTCTTTTACAGCAAGAGGATATAAAATAAAAATATTTCATTGTTAGCGTTTCAGTGAGAATTGAACTCGCACCATTTCGATCGAGAGTTCACACACTAACCACTACTCCAAAACAACCCTTTGTGTTATGATGTGATTCACTCAATATTAAGTATTAACTGAAGCTATGTTGCAGTAGATGGCAGGAATTTATTAAAAGGTTTTTGTATTAGCTATCCTACATGTGAATGCGTGATGGTATGATGCAACAGATTACAAGAATGCAAGGTTGCCAGTCAAAATTCGGAGCAATACCCACGAAAATTACCTTTTTCCCCACAGTGACGTAAATTAAATACCACTAAAATTCCCATGGTAAAGATAAACAAAAACAACTCCTGCCGCAATTAAAAAATACCAAAAAAATCCCACGATCATTAAAAATTACCACGAATATACCACTTGTTTTAAAAATACCACTAAAAATCCTATAAGCATTAAGCATACCACAATAAATCCCATATGCCTAAAAAATTAAAAAAAAAAATAGAAATACCACAAAGAAATAATTATGGCATTCAATGAACGGCGTATTTGTGATGTTAATAACGTAAGAGCGTTATAAATATTAACTGAAGCGTATTTTGCACCAACAAAAACGTAAGTGATTTTACATACGCAGCTTACGACTGTGATTTCATTTTCATTTTGAAAGATAATTGAAAACCAATGGATTCGATAAGTATACCTGCAAATATTTTTTAATATTTTTTTGGTAGTAATTATATTTTTCTTATTTTTGGCATTTTAACATAATTTTTGTAAGCTTTACGCTTGCAAAAAAATCAAAAATTCAGAATAGTATTGCCATATGTCAAAAAATGTCTACTTAATTTTCATGATGTCAACTTGTTATTAAAACAAATATGAAATTTAATGGTTTTTATTAAGTGTTAGTTTGAGAAAATGTGCAGCGTAAACTTATAGCTTATATACGTCGTTTATCGAATACCATTATTTAATTTTTGCTTAATAAAAGAGAAAAATAAATTTTTAAAAAGAAATTTCCCGAATTTCCATGCAATTAAAAAATACCACGCTGAATTCCCACGACAATTAAAAAATAACACTCTGGATTAAAAAATACCAAGGGAATTCTCAAAAAAAAAACCCAAGGCTAATTTAAATTACCACGAATGGGATTTTTCCCACATTACTGGCAGCCTTGTAAGGATGTATTAAAAGGATTGTGCACTAGCTATCCTACTGCGTGAATGCGTGAATGCGTGAAGCTATGATGCAGCAGACCACAATAGTCGATCGAAAGCATTGTACATTAGCTATCCAAACAACAAAAGTAACAAGGTTCCATTGAACGGGTTGAAAATTATTACAAGATGCCAATTGTTTTAGGTGTAGATTTTAATTGCGAAATCAGACATGAATGTTCATAGGCACTTAAGACATGGCCGGTGGTCTAGCGCTTGAAAATTTAAGGTATTTTTAGGATTTTTTTAAAAAGTTAAAATATTGAACAACGATATTTAAACTTTTAAGGTATATTGTAACACTCATTCATCACAAAAATATTATTTTTTTAATTTTTAAAAAAACAGAGCTTTTACAATGGTGGGTGTGGCAGTGAATCGATCCTCATTAGTATTTTATAAATACAGTACCATAAGTAAATGTGCGCAGTTTGGGCACTCTATGTGCCTTATTTGATTTAATGCAACAAAAACCGGGTTCTTGGACCATATTGCAATGGCTTCAAATTTTGCAAATTCGTTTAAATCTTAACTACGTACTCGATGTTTGGAATAAAACTGAAAATTCCACCCACCTTCCATACAAAGTGACGTCATCATAATAGTAAAACCTATATAAATCTAAATAAAAATAATGGTTTTAACTTGATAGTTGGTTGACACATAAGCTTTGATAATTAGTATGTACTATGAATTTGAAATTTTAATTATGTATTTGGATAAATACCACGCCCTAAAGAAGTGATGTCATCTAAATAATATAATATTGAAAACTTTGAAAATACTAAAATACAGCCGTTAGGTATTTTTACTTCGGTCCAGTCGAAGATAATTCCTTACTTTTTTTTCTTATATTCCTTAGCCAATAATTTTAGTATTTTTCGTTTTTGCTTATTGAACTTCCTCAGATATAGGAAAATAATGATACTTTATAACGTTTCTCCAAGACTAAACACCTTATGTACCGTTGGAGTAGATTTCAACTTCTATACAGACTCTTATATAAATTTAGTGTTTCGAAATAAATTTTTCCAAATATGGTCTTAGAGTTATTAGCTGCAGTTAAAATTTTTCATTTGTCTGATTTAATAGATACACACTCAATTTTGTAATGCATGATTTGAACATCTGTCTATTTTTACAAAATCTTGTTTTAGGACATCTTAACGTAGTTTTTATTCTTTCTTTTCTTTAGTCATCGTGTTTAAAGATAGCTGCACTATTTTTGAATTATTAAAGCTTTTTAAGCTTTTAAAATTTTTACGCAATATTCGGTATAAAACGAGTTCAAGCATGCAGAGGTGGAAGTCTCAGTTCATATCTTGCCTTATGGTCTTATTTTTTAAAACGAACGCAGTCACTTGCGTTAGATTTTTTTATCTGGCAATATATTTTAAAGGAAATTTCTAGTATGTTCTAATTCATACGCAAATGGAATTGCCAAACAAAAAACCGTAAGTGAGGTGATTGCGTGCATTTTACAAAATAAGGCCACTAATATCATCAGAATCTGCAGTTCTACAATTTTTACTAAATTTATTTTGTGTTCTATGACACACAATACAAGAGCTAGAGGATTTATCTTCTGAAGAATATCAAAAGTTACTAAAGATTAAAGAATCAATAAAATTTTGACCAACAATGTTCACCTTAGAAAATCTGTGCAACTTTAAAAGCAAACATTGCTGATTTCATATTTTGAAATTCTATACACTTCTCCCATTCTAACCATAGAAGAATTTTTCACGTGCAAACTTTTTTGTGCCAATATAAAACACTAAAAATAGATCGAAGTTTTTCATTGAATTCAAAGTTGAGATCAACTAGTATAGCACGGCAGAAAATCACTTAGAAAATATCTTGTAGTCCGTTCATTGTTCCTCGTTTGTTCCAACTTTTAAAAACTTCGTCAACCCAATTGGAAAAAAATACGAAAAATAGGAGTTCCTGGTTGGAGCTTTTAAAAGAATGTATTTCATAGCAATCAGGCATGTTCTGAAATCCGATTCACGTCGAAATCGGATTTAAATCCGCAGACATTTGATTCGGAAGTGTTCAGCAGTCCAATCCCAATCTAACTGATGGCTTGTGGGTGTTCTGAAACCCGATTTATCGGAATTTCAGACAAATTTAATCCAATCTGGTGGTTTCACCTTATCTGGTGGTTTCACCTTATGCATTCAACGCTAAAAACGCAAGTTCGTTTTCTCGGAAGTTTATGTTAATAATGTAAAAAAATTTCTTATGTACATATGTCTTATAAGACATAGTAATGGTATGATCTACCAAAATTGTCGTTCCTGTAACTAACTAAGAATGGCAGTGGTAAATATGGGCGTAACTCACGCCACAAAAAAAGAACGTGTGTTTTACAAACAAGTTTAGATTGTAAAAACTCAGCGAATTTTCGCATGTAATTTGTTTTTGTTTTTATTTTTAATTTTTAAATAATGAAAAAACAATGAAGTTTCATAATAAACCCACTTTATCTATGGACTTTGCTTATTTAAAAATAAATTGAGTTTCCAAAAATATTTGCCGTAACTCACGCGACATAAACCACGCGACAAAACTTCCTTAAATTTAAATTGGGTGATTAAGTAATTAGGTAGTAAAGTACTTATGTAATTAAGTAATTAACAAACAAATTTAACATATTGTCCTTTTCTTGCCTCAGCCAATGCCTTTAATTTTTACTAAAACAAAAAGTTTACGAAACATTTACTAAACATTTACGAAAAAGGAAACTACATTTGTGAAACAGTGCAGACGGTTAATGAATTTATATAGAAATTTCTTAAATTAATAAAATTAAAATGTTTCTCTAAATAATATCATAAAATAAAAAGTTTTTAATAAGTTTTAAGTTTTTGGTCACTGTTCACTTTTTTCTGGAAATGACCATACAGAAAAATACCTTTTTAAATTATTTATTTATTTCAGAAGCACGGCACCACTTACGCAAAGTAAGACTGTTCTCGGGGATTAATGCTATCTCGCAGACGTCTTCGCTTCATTTTTTTCGCTTTATGTTTATCATTTTGTAACAACAGTGCAGTTATAATAATACTTCTCACGTTATTGTTGTTATTTTAAGCTATAATTTTTATTCAATTAAAAACTCACTTGTAAATAAACTATATATTAATCGTCGCTTCGCTGTCATTAAATTCATGCGTTCGGATGCAATCGAAAATAAGAGCCGATTCCGATCCACTTCCGACTTGTTGAACCGTTTGTCAACAGGACAGTTATCAAAAGGCAACCCTATTTAGTAACATTATAAAATTTTGCAAAAAAAAACAGTTTCCACATTCACAAAATTAAAATCTTATATAATCTTATAAACAATAAATGTTGTCGTACACTTTATTGATATTTATTTTAGAATAAGGGCAATAAAACGAATATCATTCGAAAATTATTGCTCCATAGATGTGCCAAATCATGTTAAATTTTAAATTGATGACCTCTGACCCGGAATATCAACGTTGGAATTTTATATTAGTTTTAGTAAGGAATCTCAGGGCTCAGAAAAGGTAGAATAGTGATACCTCAGATGAAAGGTCTGGCTGCACAGTATGATTGCATTTTAGATTAATAACCTTCGACCTGAATCCTACAATAAGCATTTTTTATGTTATAAGTGGGAATATATATTGTGATGGTGAAATTTCTTACAAATAGTAAATTATGAAAAATTTCCCAAATTATGAAAACTATACATGGTTTCAGTACAACGTATTTTTGTAGGAAACGTCGTTAGTTCAGAAATATAACGGTATGCGAAAGCTTTTTTGGTAATATTTTTCAAGGATAGTAAAGGGTCCGCCAAATAACTTTTTTTTTTGAAAATTCTATAAAAAAACTACTGAATATCTTCTCAAATTTCTTTTTTCATTTGAAAGTACAATCCTTCCGGTTAATAATGAAAAATAATTTCATTCAAATGGCTGCCTCGGCTGGCCATGCAGTAGCCTACACGATCGGTCCAATTTTTAAGCACATTATCGATTGTGTGCAGCTGTATTTCACCAATGGCTTTACGAATATTGTCCTTAAAAGCGTCAATTGTCTCTGGCTTGTCGGCGTAGCACTTATCTTTGAGGGTACCCCACAAATAATAGTCCAACGGTGTCAAATCGCAGCTCCGAGGTGGCCAAACGACATCAGCTCTGCGGCTGATAATGCGATCTTCAAAAACGGCGCAAAACATCGAGTGTAGCTTCGGGTGTGTGGCACGTAGCGCCATCCTGTTGAAACTAAATGTTGCCAATATCCTCCTCTTCAATTTTTGTGAACAAAAATTCGTTCAGCATGGCCCGATAACGATCGCCATTGACTGTAGCGGCCACTCCTTACTCATTTTCGAAGAAAAATGGCCCAATTATGCCTCTGGACCAAAATCCGCACCAAACAGTGACTCGTTTTGGGTGTAGCGGCTTTTCAATGTATGCGTGCGGGTTTTCTGTGCCCCAAATGCGACAATTTTGCTTGTTTACATACCCGCCAAGATCAAAATGAGCTTCATCTGAAAAGATGATTGTTTTGGCAAAAACCGCCTCCTTCTGTAAATCGATCGCAGGCCCACTTAGCGAAGCGAAAACGCATTGGATGGTCAGTTGGCTTCAATTCTTGAACCAATTGGACTTTGTATGGCGTCATACCAAGATCTTTATGCAAAATTCGTCTCCGAAATGTTTAATTGTTGAGAACGACGGTGAATTGATGTTGATGGCGCTTCACGCACACTTTCTGCCACAGCAGCAATATTCTCGGGTGTACGCACTGCTCTTGGCTTTTCACGCTTTGGTTTATCGATGAGGATGCCAGTTTCTTTCACTTTTTTCACAAGATAACGAACATACGGAGCTGACGGTGCTTCTCTTCTTCCAAAATCCATACGCAATTTTCGCACACATTCTGCAACATTACCATGATTTTCAAAGTAATGTTGCAATATTTCCCAGCGTTGTTCAAGCGTATACACAACCATATTCGTTCAGCGGAAGGATAAAACTAATTATTTGTCAAATCAGACATGAGCTAAGTGTTGCCATTCACGAAATAAGCACTAGTTGAAAAAAAACGTTAGATGGCGGACCCGTTATGTTGAAAAAAAATTCCCTTTATAATTAAAGAATGTAGATTTTCTCTTACGTACTTCCTTGAAGCAAGGTCATCTCCTTAGAATGAGAAAAAAACTGATTAAAATTTCAGGTTTTGATTTTGCAAGCAAATATCTTAGATTTTCAATCGTTTTTCATTGAATTTTCTTTGTCTGAAAGATCAATTAAATGACTTTGGAGAAATAAGAAAAGATTTACCGCTATCTCACTAATTCAATGTGACACATTGCTTTAAATAAGCATATAAAGTATTCAGTTTTTGCTCAAAAAATAGGCCAAACTTTTTTTTGTTGAAATTTTTTATTTACTTACAAAATTCCCTTTTTTCACACTCTTTCATATGACATATAATTTATTTGCAAAAATTGCTTCATCTTGACACATAATTCAAAAAACAGTTTCTAACATCGAAAGTCATGAGCTACACCTATGATTTTTTTAAGGAAATAAAATTTTTCAAAATGTTTTAATATTTTTTACAAAGTTCTACAGCTTAAAAAAAATTTCTGTGAACAAAATTTTCAAATATTGCGAACTACTCCAAAGTTATATACACAAATCTATGTTTTAAGCCAATTCGTTATATATAGAAATAGACGTTAGAGAAACAGTTCTTCCGTGTTTTTGAACCGATTTTGATAATTTTGTTTAAATAAATTAGAGTACGGAGAAGCAGTTCACCGAATATTTTTGTGAACTTTGACCTGAAATATGAGCGTTGAAAGAATATTTCTGAAGAAAAACTTAAACTATAAGAAATGAAAGAACATGGTTTAAAAGGAAATTTTCGACATTAATGCAATGTTAAAAAAATATTTTTCGCTTTCTCTTACGGATACCCTATAATAAGCATTTTTTTATGTAACATATGTAAATATGTATTGTGATGATAAAATTTGCTACAAATAGTAAATTCTAAAAAATTTCCTTTATTTTGACATCAAAGTTATGACGATTTCTCGAAAACCTTAACTTTTCTCAGTACAACATATTTTTGTAGGAGGAGATTTTAATTGCTATTTCAGACATGAATTTTCACAGGCACTTAAACAGTTCCTTTTTGATAAATTTAATTTATAAATAATAAGCGATTCAAATATTTGTAGAACACGAGGGCAACTAGTGATGTAGTATTTGCTAAATATATTGACTACATAACATCTATAACATGCTATTTCAGTTATCATAAACTCTTAATTTCATCAATAAAATGTCATAATAATAATTGAAAATATTTACAAAAATAATTCAAAATGAATGTAGCATGCAATAAAATAAAATAATAAAGAAATGTAATAAAATTTCTGGTGTGATTATAATGTATGTTTTTTTTTAAATAACTTTGCGCTTTTTTAAATTTTTTAATTTAAAAAAATCATTAAATTATCAAATCTATGAAACTGTAAAAAAGCTGCGCTTCTCTCGTGTGTCCCACAACGCATCTGTTTTTTTTTTTGGTAATGTTCTTACAGATAATATTTTTTAAAAAATTTCGGCTATTTCAATATAAAAATATTGCGATCATTTGAAACTTAAGATTTTCTTAGCACAACACATTTTCTTAAAGCAAGATCATCGTCTCAGAATGAGAAAAGAACCGATTAAAATTTCAGAAATTTGGTCGAATGTCGGCCACAGACGATACTAGTTACATTTAAATACACCAAATTAAAAAAAAAATTTTTGGAGTTTTGAACGCATAAATGATTAAATGATGCATTGTGCACCGTAGCCATGCTGGGGTGTCAGTGTTTGCATGTTTTGTATATCTATCTTTTTTTGTCCTAAGCCAATATAATTCAAGCAATGAGGGAAAACATCTATGTATACTGTCGTCTAAAAATAAATATTTTTATTTGTTTTTAGCACATCTCTCCCAAACCCACACACAAACACACCATAGATTATATGAAGGGTCTGACCCTTTTACTACAGTGCGAGACACTTTCTCCCACTCTAACATCATCATCATCATCATTATCATCTTCGCCGTCTGTCTATTGCAATTTATTGCAAATTGATTCTGCAGCCGAATCACAGTTTAAGAATATTTGTATGTATTTTGGTGTTTATTAGCAGCAATTCGCTATACACTTTAGCGTAAAACGAGCACTCCCTCCTGAGTGACTACAACAGATTTAAAGATTATTGAACTGATGGCCGATTTTCCGATTTCCGGCAGAAGCACATTTATACTAGAGCAGCTACAATAATTTAAGCGTTCGTCTAAAATGTTTGTGTTAAAAATCTGACAAATTGCTATCATCTGTTAGTTTTCTCGACTATACTTCATTTTGGGTGTCCACGTCATATGATTCTTTTGTTTAAGCTCAGTCGTTTTCAATTAAACGCCAATTCATTCGAGCGTCTGTTGCAATTTTGTATTGACCAGGGGTAGAAGCACCATCTAAGGGTGCAAGCACACAATATCTACGAAAAACAAACAACTGATACGAGTGTCATTGACACACAGCAAATAATTTGAGTGCCCCAACTCAATTAACACTTGGTACTCGACTGCATTATTTCAAAGTTTCGATGAACTTTAGTGCATCTGTTGGCTCACAATTAAATTGAGTCACACACTCAAAAATTGTACCAATTAGCTTAAATTCAATTGACAATTGATTTTTTTGTATGGAGAGCAGAATTCAAGCAGAATTCATCAGATTGATGATTACTTTCATTGTGGTAACACAGCTGCCCTGAAGCTTGCTTGTTTGGTCTTAAACGAGCGAATTAAAAGATTTTAAGTAAATAAAGTTGAATAAAACGGAATCTTAAAATTTTGAATAATTCGTTTTAACGCCATTTTGTTATATAATACAGTTGGCATTTTATTTTTAACATTATTTAGATTATTGACAGTGAAATAAGTTTTTTTGCTACAATTTTTGTTTTATATATTAATAAAAGAGGACGCCAAATATATGGCCGAGAGCTAATCTCTGTATTAACTGAGTCGATTTTAATAAAGTTTTTTGGAACCAAAAATAAAAAATCAATTTCCGGGAGTAATAATCGGGGAAACTTGTGTATTTTTAAACTTTTTTCATATGAACGTCATTTTCTTTGCGTTTTTACATGAATATGTAGATTTCTGTGCTTAATATGCAAGAAGTAATTTTTTGTTTCAGATTAACCGATTCGGAGGGACTCGACTCTATTTAAATATATAATGAACTAGAGATGGGCGCGTTCAACATTTTTGAGGGAATGGCACGCACGAGCACGACGATCATTTGCACGGGCACTCACGAACATGAAATTTATTTTTCGTACTTGCACGAAAACGCACGAACACGTACGAAAAAGCTCGATTTAAAACTTTGCAAAACAGTTATGAAAAAGTAACACATATTATTTAAATCTATGTTTCAACTTAAAAATTTTGGGGTTATTATATTTGGGGCTCGGATTTTGATGACCTAAAAAACCGTAAAAAATTACATAAAAAAAATTACAAAAATTACCTCAAAACTGCTGAAAATAACCTAAAAACTGGCAAAAATTACCTAAAAAACGCAAACAATTACATAAAAAATAAACAAAAAATAAACCTAAAAAAAAAACTTTACTAAATTTAAAATGTAATTTATATTTTTTTTATACATAGCGTTACAGTATATTACAAAGTTCATTTTTAAGTCATTAAAATTGAAAGACGTCGATTGTCTGGCAAAATGTTTTTGTAAACAGAAAAACTTCTTTCTACTTCTGCACTGACGAGAGGAACATATTTAATAGACGATATGTCATCGGATGTAAGTTCTTTTTCTAATTTCATAGTATAAAAATGTTTATTCCCTAATATTTAAGCAATAGAGCATAAAAATAGAGTTAATAAAAACTAGTATTTCCTGAATTTTTATCTAACACTTGCTTCATCTTTCTACATACCCTTTCGTCTATAAACAAAGCTACTTCTTTTCGAGAGGTAATGTTTTTGATTGAAGGGATTCTTTTGTTAAAGGAATATGTTAAAAAATTAATACAATAAAAAACAAAAAAAATTATTTTAAAATTACATAAAGTAGCCTAAAAAACAGAAAAATGCTATAAGAATTAAAAATGTCCAAAAATGACAATAAACAACTTCAAAATCTCTAAAAATTACCAAAAAATGCCCTAAATTTAGTAAAATTACCTGAGCACTAAAACCGAGAAAAAACGATTAAAAATTACAAAAAATTGCATAAAAACTTTTCTTTTTTGGAATTTAGGAGACATATGTAAATGAATGTTCTAAATAATCAGGAAATGTCTTAGAAGCAGCAGATAAAAGATGACATGTCATTTAAATCATAGCCCTGATTATAACAGAATGTGCTTTTATTATTTTTATTAGTTTTATTCAAATAACGTATGAATTTTGATGATATAAAAACATAGTTACTAAAGTGAAAGTAGTAAAATTTTACTGCACGAACTCGGAAAAGCACGCCCGACTGTGCTTTTCTTAAGCACTGGAACACACGTGCACGCACGAAGTTATTTTTTTGGCAAGTGCTCAGAAAAAGCACGGTACGAGCCCATCATTAAAATTAACCCTTAAATACTGGCGCGAATTCGCTCTGCCAAACAATTTAAACTATTAGCCTTTTTACTATTTTCTATACAGGTCTAATCCAAGAACGACAAATATGTAGGACATTTTAAATATCGACTGCCGTTGGAATAACTTCCCTATTTTCGGAATCAAAATTGAAAATTTTTTACCCACACTTTTTTACTCCGCGTAAAATTTCACAGATTATACTATACAAAAAGTTGACTTTCTTTTTGTTGTTGCTATTTTATAGACAATAAGAAAGCGTTGATGCGAATTCACACTTGTGTATCTTTTAATCCTATTAGTACTGTGTGAAATACAGCTCAAAATCAAAGTCAAGATGAGTCTCATAGACTCAAGGCAATACTTATAGGGTTAATGTGACTCAGATAAAGGTAAGATTTTTAAAAGTTTAAATATTTAAATTAATTTATTGGGTTTTGCGAAAAAAGTCAATAATTTTACAAAAAAAAAAACCAGGCTTTGATGTAATTTCGCTTCAATAGGTTTGAACCAGTCAAATATTATTAAATAGTGAGTATAACTTTTTAATGTGAAGATTTTCCCAAAAAATGTGTGGAATAACACTGAATGACGTTAAATAAAAATCAAACATAAATTCTCCACCCAATAATACTTTCCTTGATTTATTTTTTGGCTATCAAGATAGAGTCACTTTCGGCTTTCGCTTTATGTAGCTCATTGCGTTGCGAACTTAATTTAAAAAGTATGAGTTCTGGATAAGGTAATGTGGAGTCAGACCCGTAGCCAGGGTAAGCCCAAGGGGGGGGGGTTTGTTTAAAAACAAATATCGCTAGTTTTTGAAATCGATAAAAAATATTTTGTATATGTATATAAGATTAAATGTTTGCTCAAATTGTTGACGCAATAGGCTAAACATATTCAATTTGATATAAAACTAAAATCTATAAACTTTCGTGTAGACTGATAGACTTTTAGAACTTGCTCAAGAGTCCAACAAATGGAAAAGCGTTTTACAAGATTTTTTCTAATATTTGATCAAAGAAGTAATAAAAACATCTCTTAAAATTAATTTTTGAAAAAACTGGTATTCATTTCATTTTTAATGTAATTGTTCTTTAAAATGATTTATCAAATATAAAAAATCGAATGAAAATTAACAGAGTTGTGATATTTTACTTTCCGAACAAATTGTATTTTCTTTCTTGTTTCAATAAAAATAATCGCAAAAATCCAAGTTTAAAAAATTACAATGAAATGTTGAAATATTTTCTGAAACAACACTTATTCAAATTTAAGGTTTTAGAACAAGAGCTTTGTGGTAAATACATGGTTTCCCTGTTGAAAATCAATAAAATTCGCCATTTTCAAAAATCTTTAATAGAACCGATTAAATTAAATTTGTATGGATGTTCTCAGCCTTTTGACTGTGTCAAAAAGCTAAAACAACTGTTTGTCATATTGATATTCTTTTCTACAAGGAACCTGCATCTTCTTTGGTATGATAATGAATTAAAAGATCCTCTCTCTTACTCTTGTTATTTCTTGTCATTGGAAAACACAACTTTTCCACAATCGAATATTTTTATACAAACTGCATTCAACTTACCGACAGATACAAAAGTGTTTTGTTCTTTAATTTAAGTCGCTTCAAATTTGAAACGTTCTTAAACCACGCTGTACAGTGGATTTGATTGCATTTACCCTTCTTGTCCAGACGTGGAAGGTGTTGAGAAAGAATGCTCAGAATATTGTGCCTCTTTTATGGAGAAAAACCATTAATGTAGTCCTTTTTCTATTTCCATTCTATTATTTTTTGGTTAGTTTATGACATATCCCGCAAAGAATTGATTTCGTCCGATTTTTAAAGCTTTTAAAATGGTAATCTATTTTTCAGAATGATAACCTAATTGGGTCTTTTTTGAAAAAGTCAAACTTTTGTTTTCAACTATTGTTGCAAAAATCGTCTACTGCACACAGGTCCGTAGACAAAGGGAAAGTTTAAGGGGTTTATATATTAGCATTAAGGCAACTACAACTCAACAGCGTAAAAAATTGCACACCACTTCAATTTTCGTTCGGGCAGGGTTACTCATTCACTAAACCTATCTATATCAGGCTCATGCGATAAGCTGAAAAACATTACAGTAAAAATTTAAAATTAGAGTAAAAATTTTAAAAGCTTTTTATTTCTTGGTTTTTATTAAACTAAAATTAAATATTTGTTTTAACAAAAGTCAACAATCTTGAGTGTTATTCATGAAAATTGTAGGGAAGTCGGGATATTTTTGGATCGTTTGTAATTGAGTCATGCACTTGAGTTGCGCCGGAGCAAACTTGAATACTTTCACGTGTGTTCACTTCAATTCGCAATATTTTTCATGGGCATTTTTTACTTTATTTTATTAATTATGCTATATATCTTCGTTTTCGTTCACAAATAAACGTTTGCCATCAATAATTTTTATTTTTTATCGATTTACAAAATTAAAATATCAAAAACAGATATTTGCGCCAACTGATATAAAATGGACAATTTTAACTTATTTGATCAAACTGCTGATACCAAAAGAAAGGTTTTTTCTAGTACTTAAAAACCAAGCTTTGAAATTTTTAGAAAAGTAATTGTTTTGCGATTTTTTGGCCAAAATAAAAGTGTGCCTAAAAATACTTCAACTTCACAAAAATTAGAAAAAGATAGCGGTGTTTGTCGATTCGACGAAGGTTAGCTTTTCAGAGTTAAGAAAATAACAATGTCTTCTGGACTTTCTAAGTTTCATCATAATGTTGATGTTCTTTCTTGAGTGTTTCAGAAAAACTTATACAAATGAAAATGTATAAAATATGTGTTAAAACGATACGTAATAGGACTATAATAATGAATACTGCAAATTTACTACGGAAGAGATGTCATTATAAGATTATTTTTTAAAGAATTAACTCTTAAAATACAAAAAACTTATTTGAAATCCTTATTACAAAAACCTTAAAGTAAAAGTTTTGAATTTATTTTTACACAGTCAAAAAACTTGAACTAATTTTAAATCCAACCGTTGGAATCATGAATTTTGAATACATATTTTACTGCAATTTAAACTCTTAAAAATGTTATAAAGTATCTTATTAAAATGTAGAATAATATTTAACACATTTTGAAATACTTTAAGAATGCAGCTTCCGGTTTGGTTTGATTCGATTGACCGTGTAGCTGACCTAATGTTGTTGTGACAAACTAGCTTTCAATTTAAAGTTAAACTGAAAGGCACAAAAAACTATAATATTATAACATTTTTCATAAAAATTTAAGATAGTTATTACAACATAGCTCTGTTAGTAGAATAATTTATAAAAAAAAAACAATTTAACCCAAAAATCTTCTTACTATAAAAACCATGAATGTAAAAAATTTATTTGAAGATACAAGCTAAGGTAGGAATTTATGAGAATTTAATAAGCTATCGAAACTGGCTAAGCTTTCAAGTTCCAGCAGACGCACTTGCAACGTTCAGGGTCTCCAAAATACTTTTTTTTATTTTTTTTTCTCGAGCACGAGCATCTTATGCTCAAGACGCTGTCGAGTTATGCTCAAGGTCAAGTTCGCGGTAATGAAACTCGTCAAAATGAGTTCGTCAAGTGGAAAGAATTACTTTTTTTTATTAAAAAATAAAAGAAAACAAAACTTCAGCATGGTCTTAGTCATGCTTGCGGTCCACGGTATGAACTTGTAGAAACATTGTTGCAAGCATTTGTTGTCGCGTTGAGCCACCAACATTCACCCGCCTGCTACAATCATTGTTCACGACCAGAAGTGGAACGTTGTGTTGGAGTCGGTAGCCGCAACCCATTATCAATTTGAAAACGTTCGTTGGCCGAGTGTTATCAAGTTTGTTACGGCAGCGGTAACGGCTGAAGATCGCGCCAACTCCAACCTTTTTTGCTGCACCTTGAATGGGCGTTTTCATCAATCAATTGAGCACGGATGATAGTGTTGAGTTAAACGTTTGTTCATGGTTTGCACCAGTGTTTAGGTGTTTTGTTTTGCGATGTTGCTTTGCTATTGATTTTAAGAACAACAGGTGTTTGCTTTTGGACATATTTCGTGAAACTGCTTGCTGGAAGAAGTTGCTGGCTTTTAATTTTATTTTGACGGGAAGAATTGTTTGCTTTTGTTTGTATTAAGATAGCTTGTGATAAAAAATGTTCAGTATTTTATTTTATTTAGTTCAAAAGCCATTATACGAGTATATGAAAAGCTACGAACTCTTTCATTGCTCTGTTTGATTGAATTTATCTTATATGTACATTAGAGTTGGTCAAAAAATCAATTATTTTTTTATAAGTGACACGGAAAATGGGTTCCTAGTTAACTTAAAAAAATTCTCACCAAATATGGGCTCTTAATTTTAATGGGAAGATGCTCCGCATAGCAATTTTTTTTTCTCAGTCCAATGGAAAAAAATTCATACCTCATCATTAATTGATTGTACACAAAAATGTTTTTCAAGAATTTTGTAGGAAATTTAATGCTCTACAAAAAGGTATCCCATATTTTTTCCGTAAGCCTCACCATTTGAATGATATTGAAGGTTTAAATTTGATTATTTTAAGACATATTTAATATCTGTTTATGAATTTTATAACTCGACAATAAATGACTATTGTAAAAAGCGCGATACAAATTTTTGTAGAAAATTAACTGCTCTATAAAAATAGTATCATATGTTTTGGCGATTAAATTAAGCGTTCAAAAGGTATTCATCGTCAAATTTTATGTGTACTGATTTTAAGAGTTTTTGATTAGATTAGCGAATTTCAATTTATTGGAATTACATTTTAAATGGACTGACAAAAAACTGCGATGCGGAGCATCTTCCTATTTAAATTAAGAGCTCATATTTGGTGAGAATGTTTTTATGGTGTCTAGCAACCAAATTTTCCGTGTCACTTTAAAAAAAAAAAATTGATTTTTTTGAACCAATCTAATATGCATACATTTATATGAGTTTATTTTAAGGTTTGATCTCGTTTTTTATTGACATAACTCTAAGGCAGGGATCGCCAAAAAATGTTTTTGAAGAGTGCAACAACAATTAAAACAAAAACCAACAATAACAATAAATCGTTGACTACGTGGTACAATAAGGAATTATATATTAGCATAAAAACAGCACAAAATGTGTAAAGAAACGCCTTTAAGCAACTTCATGTTACTTGAAGTGCGTACAGAAAGAGATAAAAGCAACAACACGAATGCGAGTAGCGGCGAAACACTGCGCAAAACTACCAACAAGAAACATTCAGTATAGTAAGGCTGCACGCTGAGTAAACGCCGAAGCAGGCAGGCAGACAGGCAGGCCCTGCGAAGAAACGAGATAGAAATAACTTTTTTCTGTTCACATAGTTTTTCTGTGCCTGTCTGCCTGCCTGTCTGCTTCGGCGCTTACTCTGCAGGCAACCTAAGAATTGTGCGCGGTCGCATGCACTGTGTTTACCAACAACGAAAAAAACAACAAGCACACGCTATATTTACCAACAACGGCAAGAAAAATTAACAACACACACGCGCTGTATTGTTGCGGTGTGGCTGAGTCTGTGAACGATTCGGCAAATTACAACAATCATGAATGCATTGAAGTTGTTGTAAAAGAGTAGAAAGAGTTAGGAGCTGTCGACCGCTGGTCTAAGGTAGTGATGAGCTTAATTATTTCCTTTATGCAACAATGGGCAAGCAGTGGACAAAAATACGAATCCACCATTGCAGTCCTTGAAAGGACTTTGACCGAGCTTCTTAAGATCACTTGTGTTGACTGTGATATTAAATGTTAGAACACAAATAATCAAGAATTGGCTCAATGAGTTTTATATCGACTCCGAACGGCTGATGTTCTCAAGAAACCTTACATGGCAGTTATAACTTTCTGGCATTGTCTAGAGAAATTTATTTAATATCACTTCTCTAATATGGGCATTTCCACGGAAAAGTCTACCGTGACCAAAAAATTAAAACTTATTAAAAACTTTTTATTTTATGATATTATGTTAGAGAACCATTTTAATTTTATTAATTTAATACATTTCTATATAAATTCATTAACCATGATGATCAAATCGTCTGCACTGTTTCACAAATGTAGTTTCCTTTTTCGTAAATGTTTAGTAAACTTTTTTATTCTAGTAAAAAGTGAAGGTATTGGCAACAGATAATAGAAAAATGGTTGAGGCAAGAAAAGGACAATATATTAGATATTTTTATTGATAGGTGAAGTGGGTTTTTTATGTAACTTCACTGTTTTCCCATTATTTAAAAATTAAAAACAAAAACAAATTATATGAGAAAATTCGCTGAGTTTTTACAATCTAAACTTGCTTGTAAAACAAACTTCCTTTTTTTGTCGCGTGAGTAACGCCCATTCTTAATAAGTTACAGGAACGACAATCTTGGTCTATTCTACTATTTCTTGTAATACATATGTACATAAGAAATTTTTTTAAATTAATAACATAAACTTCCAAGAAAACGAAGCTTTAAGTCGTACGCATGTCGCGTGAGTAACGATGGAAATGACCTTATATTAATTCAATTAAAAATCTTTCTATTTCATACGGTATTTGAAACATACAAAAATCGACTTCTGGATGAATTCGGTGGTTAATCTGAAAGGAGGTGTTCACACGTTGTCAAATGATTGAATAAATGTTTTTTGGAAAAAATAAAAAATATAGGTAGGGTAGAAGGGTAGATCATTCGCCACCTATTTTTCAAACTGCTGTAAAAAATGTGCCGAATCAATTTTCTAAAAAATTATTTTTCAGTATATATTTATAAAATGTTATATTTTAGTCCTTAGGAGCGAGTATGTTTTTGCTTTTTTTTATAATTTGCAAAAAAAGTTAAATTGGCAAAACAGCCACACCCATGGGGAACATACGCCACAAAATAAAACTCTGTATTTTTAGATAATAGGTCTGTTTCCGTACTAACATCAAGTAAAACTCGAGTAGAATTCAATCTATGAGAGTAATGTAATTATCTGACAAAATGTGAAAATTTCCAAAAAAGTACGGAAAAGACTTCAAGCAAGTTACGAGCAGAACAGTTGCTGTTGACAGCTGGTTGACAATAAATTGAATCAATTGGAAAAAGAAGATTCGTACTCGAAGAAATTTTTCAAGTATAGTTCAAGCTAGTTTCGGTTAATTGTAATAGAATAAAAAGTGAGTTAAGCTTGTTCTTCTTTTCTCTCGAGCTTGAAAAATGTGTAAAGAAACGCCTTTAAGCAACTTCATGTTACTTGAAGTGCGTACAGAAAGAGACCTAATAAGTCGTGAATAATATATATTTAAAAATAATCTAATAAATAAAAGGAAAATATATTTCATTAAATTCAATTTTATGATACA
Organism: Dichetophora obliterata; assembly: GCA_963920525.1. Taxonomy (NCBI): domain Eukaryota; kingdom Metazoa; phylum Arthropoda; class Insecta; order Diptera; family Sciomyzidae; genus Dichetophora; species Dichetophora obliterata. The sequence goes on along the minus strand of OY986435.1, from coordinate 141,275,761 downwards.
AAAAAAAAATAATGAAAATTTATGTTTTATGTTAGTTTTTAGTTAGTTGACATTGTAGTTCTTTAAATTTATTTCGAAAATAAAAATTGCTGATTGCCGAGATGTTCCTGGAGGATGAATCGGATCCGGCAGTTTAAGCTTTATATCACTTTTCCTTTTACGTGGTATCATTGAAAATCCAGCTGTTCGCGTTTTTTCTCAAAAAATCCACATTGTACGAATTTCTTTCTCCAAACAGCTTTTATGGCAAGTTTTGGTTGTAATCGAACAAAATATGACAACCACTATTATGTTCATGAACCCGACGATGTAGTTCAAACTAAATACAACAAGCACAATAATTTGTTCGTCAAGCTGACCGACTGAAACTGATAGCCGATACACATTGACTGCGACAAGCGACGAACGTCAATTGTCAAAAAATAGAACGCATGTTTTCTTATGAAGATGTATTTTTTGAAGACGGCACGACAAAGAGCGAACACGACCACAGAGTTTATTTATGTTTTGTATGAAATACAGACTGTCGCTGTTGCGTTCATTATAATCAAGTCGTCGAGAATACTGCGACATTTCTCTCTGACGGCAAGTTTTCGTTTTGTCGGTGGACGTCTGTTGCAGTCAATGTGTATCGGCTATGACGTTGTCTTCCAAATAAAATGCATAAACTAAATTAATTCCGGTAATTCGTTGCCATATTTTCTAACTTGCTGTCAATTTTGACTCGGACAAGACACTGGGCCTTCGAGCCATCCCGAAGTATGCCAAACTGTACCTTCTTATGCATTCATCAGCAAAAACTTACTGAGAAGTATAGCACAGTATGATGCCATTTAATGTAACCTTTGCTTCCGTTCGTTGTTTTTCTTCAGGAGGCTGTGGATGGCTGGTAATAAATATGCATAGCTGATTGTTCTGCATTATGGCTGCAGTAGCAAGCATTTAGAAAATACTCAAATAAAAAATAAATATTGAGATGCTTTATATATGATTTAACAATGGATATAATATGATATAAGAAATGTTCCCATCAAAAATATGTTATAAAACAAAACATAATAGAAATGGAGAAGCTGACATCATTGTAGCTGACTAACTAAATAGAGTTTAAATAATGCATACATCAGTTCAGATTAAATTTAACCTGCCAAATTTTTCAAACCGAAAGTTTAGTCTGATAACTATTCTTTATATTTCGTCGAATTGCTTAACTATTTCACTAGTACCATCAAATATGTGACGCAACGGTAATTCAATAATTGGAATTGGGTCTTGTCTTTACAAATATGTTGTTCATACGCGACCGTCATTGAGCCGATGTTCTTATAAGAATGCAATTAAAATCTGAGAAAGTTTTTACCAATTTGCATAGCCAATGAATTCAACCCAAGCGAAAGCATTTCTAAAAAGAATTTCTTCCTCATTTGGACTATGAGACCACAGATTCCAAGGCTACAATGTCATTGCTTGTTATGTCTTTGCTCTGTAGAAACAATATTTACTCAGTTAGACAATGTTAACCTCCAAGTCGTGATCTTCGACTAAACTCATCGACTGCATTTTCATGCTGAAGCCAAAAGCTGCAATTCCACAACTACGCATATCGAGAAATGGTCAGAAATCTAACTAACTCACGACAAGCTCAACAACCAACATACCTGCCTTCCCATCTAGCCTTCACCGTCGGCCTGACAAATATCCTCAAGCACATGCAACACAGACACAGACAGACCCATAGTCACATACTTACAACACAGCTTCAGATAAATCTTGTTTGCGATGACATACGTGGTATTTATTCATTTCTTTTCTTGGACCTGGTCTGTTCCACACAATCGATGAATCGTTATTCACATTGAGAGTCATGCGAAAAACGCCATTAAAACAATCTTTAATATCTGCGGTATGCCTCCAACTCAAGGCAGAAGCAAGCAACGCTGGCAACAAGCTACGAATACATCAACATTGGCGCAAACATGCGCTAAGAAATGTACAATGCTTATCATCCAAACAGCTAGAACAACATATCTTCTTGGCATAATAAAACATAAAGAATATTAACCGTTGCCATACGCCAAAAATGCTTCAAGATGTCAACTCATCCTCGACCAGTTAGTTGGCCATCAACACTCCCCATACAAGTGGCTTGGGAATTTTTGTCAAAATATTTATAGTAAAAATTTTATATAAAATTATATAATTTAACTTTAACTTTAATTCCAGGTGGTATTAATTAAGTGGTAGCCCTCAAAAATCGGGTTGGATATAAATTTTAGGGTTCTTGCCATTAGTTTTACTGTAGGTTTTTATAAAAAGCTTTCGATTAACGTATGTCTAGAATATAGAGCTTGGTTTCTGTTTCGAAATAGAATTTTAGTTACTTTTCGTGAATCAATATAAAGCTAACATTATATTGTAATTTAACAGTGACAGCGATTTAAATCTTAGTAGGTACAGCCGTGTTACAGAACTGTAACTAACCGAATAAATTGTTAACGAGATTTTACTATTAAAAACTTTATGGTTTAGGGTTTTAGGGCTGGCAAAAATCCAGAAGTGATGTGCAAAACTAAACTACCCCTTATCAATATTATTCATTTTAAGAACGATATATTTTGCTTGCCTCACTCATGAATACAAAAAAACATAAACACTCCTTAGGTTCATAGTGATCTAAAATGTTTCAACCCTCTTTGAAATATGTGCTTGACGATGAAGCGATTTTTATGATATTTGGGACATTATACTTTGAAATACAGTCGAGTCGGGGTCGAGTGAACTAATTATTGCAAGCCCTGTTCACTATATCCAGTAAGTTCACTGTATCCAGTTTAAGAAAAACTAGCAAATTTTGATTGTTTCGATTAATGTTCAACTTTTATTAAGTTTTATAAAGCAAGAAAAAAATCTTTAATATTTGTTTGCTTCTTAGAAGCACTTATAGTTTTCTCTACAGCCATATCTCTAAATTTATGTAGAACTAATATATTTTGGTAGTCACTGGTATTATTCTCAGCCCATTCAATGCCCTTTTCAAAGATTTTTACCGCTTCTTTTGCAGTTATTCTTTCATTTTCTAATGGCTCTTCAATTTCTTCATTGCCTTCATCTTCGTCGAAAGAAATATTGATAGTGTCCACTTCGTAAATTGGTAATGTGCTCTCGATGTTGTTTCATACTCCAACGTCTTCCTCAGTGAAGGTTGTCTAAAAAATAAGAGAATTTATCTTCTGAAAACTATGAGATTTACATTATATTTGTATTTACGTTGGGAATAACAATTTGAAGCAAATCTCTAACTTCGATTATATCTATTAGATCTTGTTGTCGAAGAGTTTCTATTAAAATATTTAAAGGAATGTTTTCCTCCTCATCATCACTTTCTATTGCATTGAAAGTATCGCCCAAAATAGGATGCCAGCATTTCTCTATAACTTCTGGATTTAGCTCTTGCCATGCTAACATAAGTAGAGAAGTGGCATCTTTTAGCGTTAATCCCTTTAAAAACTCTTATAGTACTTCTTATAGTAAAGTTTTGTAATGCGTATAACATTTTGATCCATTGGTTGAATTAATGGAGTAACATTTGGTGGCATGTATACTACGAATATAGATACGTCATCTGTTTTAAGAAATTCCTCCGGTGGATGACATGGCGCATTATCCAAAATTAATATTGCTTTAATTGGCAATCCCTTTTGGTGTAAAAATGATTTGACCTACAAATATTTCAAACTTAATGATTTTGTTATTAAATATTCAACCACTTATCCAAACCTGATGAACGAATGATGTGTGAAACCAGTCTTTAAAAATAGATGAAGTCATCCAGGCATTTTTGGAATGTCGATACTCGACGGGAATATCAAAACACTTGAATGAGCGTGGCTTTTTTGCGTGGCCAATTATTAGCGGCTTTAGTTTATGTACTCCAGTAGCGTTCGTACATGCCATGAATGTAACCCGTGCCTTTTCAATTTTCCGTCCCGGTGCTGTTTTTTCTTCACTGGAAACATATGTCTTTTCAGGCAACATTTTCCAAAAAAGAGCTGACTCGTCAGCGTTGTAAATCTGATCTTTACACAATCCAAACTGCCGAACTAGATCTTCCAATCTGTTTTTGAATGGGTCGACAGCGGCATTATTAGCCGAAAGCTTTTCTCCACAGACTTTTAGGAGCCGAATTCCATATCGGCTTTTGAACCCTTGCAGCCAGCCGGGGCTTGCATTGAAGACTTGAGTTTCTTGGAAATCAGCATTCAGCATTTTCGCTTTCTCCTTCAGCATTTCTCCACTTACTGGTAAATTTTTACGGCGTTGTTTCAGAAACCAGTTGTACAGGGCTTTTTCAACTCGTGGATATTCTGCTTTTTTTAACGTTTTCCTGTTAAGAGAACTTACGTTCTGGCACAGGATTCCACTTCGAATTTTCGCTTGATTTTTTTTAATGCCACTGATTGTAGACTTGGCTACTCCATGCCTTGCTGCAAGTGTTGTAGCACCCATACCTTTTTCTAAGTCTTTTATTATCTCTTGCTTCAATTTAAGGGAAAGGAATTTTTTATCTTTACGTGCACTCATTTTTTATTTTTCTTTAATCACTTCTTCCACGCACAACAAGATCACAAAATTATTAAACACTTAATGATTGCCCAGTGCACAGCTACTTAAAAAGTAGCATAATGTGTATGTATACCAGAGAATGACTTTATGTACCCACAAAAAGTAACGGTATTAAGTAGAAAAAAAAACAAAACCTGTTCTAGCTGACTTTGTACGGATTTTTAGTGAAAAAAATAGTACACTCTATCCAGGTTCGCGTTGTTCACTCTATAGAGTAACTAGTATAAAAATTTAGCTGTTCATACGAACGAGTAGTTCACACGAGCAAGTGTTCACACGACCCCGACTCGACTGTACGTGCCACAGCTTGACGCACAAAATTGTATGGTGAAAAACAATGTTTTTATAGCCAAAACACAAAAACCCTATCTCCATGTAGTGAAATCCTTTTATGCACAAAAGCCCTAACCAACACAAATATCTTTGCATATGCTTTCTTTTGCATGAGCGACGATTTTGTGTTTGGCCATTCTTTTTCATTTTTAGTTCAAAAAATGTCAGGGCTTCTCAACATACAATAAAATGTTCAATTATTATAGGTCTGTTTCCGTTCTAACTTAAAATAAAGTTGAAATAGAATAGAAAGTGACATTTTGCTTGTTATTCTTTCAGTCTTGAGCTTGAAAACTGTATAAAGAAAACTTTTCAAGCAACTTCAAGTTACTTGAATCGAGTACAGAAACAGACCTTATATGTTCTTATCTCGATTTTTTATATGCACCATAATTGTTCTTAAATAATGTCCCAACTTATAATTTTAAAAATTCTAAGAGGTTTTCAGTGCTATATTACTTCTAAGAACTGTGTGAATAGTCGATAAAACTTCGAGAGTACTTCTGAAGGCAAGTTTCAAATTTTATGCGCACCTTACACAGTCAATCATTTAACGTCAATCAGGTATATGAGTTAGTAAATATTTGTTTGTATGCGTTACTCAAACACGTTGATGGCTTGATTGATCAAAATCTAAATTTTTAGATATTTTGCATGCTGGTCAAGCGGCTGAATTTGTGTAAGGGCTTGATTGATCAATCTTTCATTTCGTTTGTTTTCGTCGTGCAGTTAACATGACTGCAGGTAAAAAATGAGCTGTAAATAAAAAAATATAAGAGTACAAACACTTTTTGGCAGAGTTTATTACATCTTTTCCTTCTATTTTTACGCTTTTTAATGCGTAGCTAATAATTACTTCATTGACAAGTAATGCAATATGCGCGATACAATCGCCCGTTTTACTCTTCGCACGTCTGTGATTGACCGTGTAAGGTGCGCATTAGTAAACGAGTTTGCGATGTGTGTGTTCTTCATTACAACCACATACTACCCTTCAGGAAAATTAAGTACTTTAAAAGTAATTTAAAATGTAATTTTTTTCAAGTCACAACTACTTGAAATTCTCATTTTTTCCCTTGTAACGAACTGATTTTTTTAACACGGCGATGTCATTGCAGGCAGTCAATTGTGCTACTCTGCATATCTTTTCAACTACTTTTAAACTAATTTTTTTTAAATTACTTAAAAATAAGTTGAAATAAAAGTGGTCTTAGATAAACTTATTTCAAATTAGTTTTTTTGAAATTAAAATTAGCACGAAATAATTCATTATTTGCTTTTATTTGAAATTATTGCAATTTTGTAAAAGAAATTAAGTTAGTTAAAAAAGGAAATGAGGTACAAAATGTATGTAAATATAAAAATAAAGCGATAGGATTAGCTTGACTGTTGAAGTTGTTTTTTTTTAATGCATTCCGAATGGAAGTGTTGCCTCTTGATGCTTTGCATTGCTTTTCGAATTAACTCCTCTGGTACCGATGCATCCTCTGTTAAAAAAGCAGCTGCAATAAACCAACAAAATAAAATCAGTGAAGGATTATTTTGGAACAAACCGCAAATTTTACCTTTTAGAACTGAATAAAATTGTTGAAAGTCTTTCAACCGCTTCTTTCCGTGAGTGCCATCTACATTAAATTCTATAATTATCTCCGTTGTCATTACAGCCAGCAACTTCTTCTTTCTTTCTTGCCTTTTTATTAGTCTTTTTGTGTGCCTTGTGCTGAAACCACTATTCACTTTTAAACATTTTTTATTATTATTTTTTAATTTCATTTTAATAAAAACTACCGCACCGCACTTGTTTACTTCAGAAGCAATAACCACAACTGTGTCAACTGAGCAAAAAAAAAAAGGAAACGCGACAAAACAAACGGGATATTATGAATCATCAAACTACAGCCAAATGAAGCAACACACAAAAAAAAATCAAGCAAAAAATAGTTAAAAGAGAATGAGAAAACTAACGCTGAACTGACTTTTGGTACATATATTTTAGACTCATTTTTAAGTAGTTGATTTTAAAGTAGTTTTTAAACTATGACTGATTTGTTTCATTCCTGAAGGGTAGGTACTAGCAGGGTGTCCAGACGTCACGCTTTTGGCGTGATTGTCACACTTTTGAAATCATGCTGGTGTGTCACGCTTTATTTTCAAAAATCACGCCAGATACAATGCTAGAGCTAGACGAGATGGATCAAAATTTTATAATTATATTTTTTAATCACCTAAATCAGTTCTAAAAAATGCTAAAAAATGCAAAATTTTTTTTCTAATGCTAAAAAATAATGCTGAACCTGAAAATGGAAAATTTGCGGTTAAATCAAAATAAAAAATGCTAAATTTAAATGCAAAAATTCTAAAATGGTAACACTGGTTCTCTCTTCTTTTTGCTCGGTTCATTGCTCAGTTGTCAGTTTCCCTCGTAATTTTTTTCATTTGTTGTGAAATTAGAATGCAGGCAATGCTGTGTTGATTGGTTTTAAGTTTTTTTATTAAGATCTTTAGATCTTGTGCTTTTATTTATCGAAATGGACATCAAAAAGTGAGTTTTTAACTTATATTTATTTATTTAATTGGTAACAAAATGCAATTTTATACTTTTTACTTAAAGGTATTTTAAAAATATAAATCCGAATTCGCAACCGCAAGCGCAACATGCACAAACAGAAAAAACTTTGCCAACTACCAGTACAGAAATCGAAATATTGCAAGATTCTCCTGAAGATTTAGAGAACCGTGAAATGGCTGTGGAAGTAAGTGATGAGGACGACGATCAGGTATTTTTTGTACCAATAATTTACTTAAAATTTTTTATATGTAAATAAAATTTAGATTGAAATACCATCTACTTCCAAAAAATAAAAAATGCAATCATCATCTGACAAAAATTTGGCAAAACGTTCCAATTTAAAACGTTTAGTTAAATACAATGTACAATGGGAGAAAAAGTTCCATTGGTTGAATAGTTCACAAGAAGAAAATGCTGCAAAATGTAAAATTTGCAACACAACATTCAAAATTGGCCATAGTGGAGAATATGACGTTAAAAAACATTCTAACTGCATGTTCGTGATACAGAATAATGCAGTAAGACTCAGCAACATCTAAAAAATGTTAACGATTCCGCAGCTTCAATTTTATCATTTTTGCCTGTTGAAAAATCATCCGATGAACTGAAGGTGATCGCTGCCGAAACTGCTTTTATTTTTCATGTAGTTAAGCACTCGCAATCCTACAATTCAGCGGATTGTGCCGGAAAATTATTTTCCACTCTATTTGGCGACTCGAACACCGCTAAAATGTATAGTTGTGGCAAAACAAAAGCAGCTAGAATAGTAAGGAATGTACTAGCGCCTGAATCGCAGAGACTGTTTTTAAGAGAAATTCAAGAGGCAAAGTACTTTTCCGTGAGCACCGACGCTTCCAATAAAGGAAATATAAAAACGTTTCCTTTGATCGTGCGGTTCTTTGATAAGACTCTTGGTACAAAATCAGCTCTTCTGAGTTTCTACTCGCTGGAAGATGAGACATCTATAACAAAAGCCAAATCACTCCTTTCCAAAATTTAATTCCATGGCTTATCAATTGAATTCATTTCATCATTTTGCGCTGATAACGCTAATGTTAATTTTGGCAAAAATCAGAGTGTTTATACAGAGTTAAAAAAACAAAATGTTAACATAGTTCCTGTTGGGTGTAACTGTCATATTCTCTCCAACACTTTGAAGAAGGGAATATGTGCATTAAAAGTGGACGTGGATGTGATAATTATAAAAATATTTAACGAATTCAGTTCTTCAACTAAATGCACAACAGAACTTAAAGAATTTTTTGATTGGCTTGAAGTGAAATGGTCGGAAATGCTACGCCATGTAACAACAAGATGGCTTAGCCTCTAACCTGCGATTGAAAGACTCATAAAAAACTTTGAGCCATTGAAAGCATATTTCCTTTCTAAAAGTAATGTGGCGCATTCCATTACACGTTTTTTCGAAGATGAACTTTCTATGGCTTATTTAGGATTTGTAATGAACATTTGTACAATATTTCAACCAGCCATAAAATTTCTGGAAAAAGATAGTGGAGTTATATTAGAAACTTTTGATAAAATGGTAAATAATTTGTTGTTATTTAATAAAAGTTTTTATTGCTTTGCTTGTTTTTATTTTAGGAAAATGTTCGTCAAGCCCTCAACGAAAGAGTTGAAAATCAATTCTTCGGTGCAATTGCACGATCCACCTTGCTCAAATGTAGCAACGGAGATTCAGTTACACGATTTAAGATAGAAGCGTTGAATTGTTTGCGAACATCAATTTCTTATTTAGAAAAATGGTTTAATTTCGATGAAAACTGCTTCAAAGATTTTAGATCATTAAAATTGAATAATACTGCGGCTCCAACACTGGAAAAATTTAATAATTTTTTATCAAAATATAAAATACCTGATGTAGATATTGATAAGATGTTCGAAGAATGTATAAAATTAAAAAGATTTTGGGCAGTTTCAATTGGCGCTTACCAAGAAAAAGATTGTAGCGAAGAAATATGGCTCAAATTCTTTCAACAATTTCCGCAGTCAAAAAATATTTTAAGAGTATTAAGTTTTCTCTATTTAATTCCGCATGCCAATGCATCTTCTGAAAGAATTTTCAGTTTGATGGGGAATTCTTGGAGAAAAGAAAACCGAATGCATTAAGAAACTGTGGAGGCAAAGCTCATAATAAAACAAAATTTCAGAATGAGCTGCACTGAATTCAAAAAATATTTAAACACCAAAGAAGGGATTTTACTTTAAAAAAAAGTGAAATTAAGTGATAAATATCTAGTTTAATTATAAATGTTCATTTATTATTTTTAGTTATTTGTGATTCGAAAATCGTGATAAAAGTCAATGAATGACTTATTTTTTTATTTTTAATACGCTTTTTATATTTGTGTTTACATGATTGAAAAATCAAGAACTGAAAAGTCAATGAATGACTTTTTTTTGTTATTTTTTATTTTAAAGCGTTCTTTATGTTTATTTAATTATTTAAAAATCGAGACCTGAAAAGTCAATGAATGACTTATTTCTTGATTTAATAAAATTAATAACTTCAAAATAATAAAAACAAAAAATTATTTTTAGAAAGCTTGTCAGTGTCAGGCACTTACTATAATAAATAAACCACTAATAAACTTTAGGTTTGAATGTTTTTTTTCCAAACTTGTCACGCCGTCGAAAAACACGCATTAGATCTGGACACCCTAGATACTAGTGATTTGCAAAAAACTGATTTGAGGTGAGTTTGAGTGAGTTACTCGTTTTTAAAAATGAGGTGGTGCATTGTCTCACTTCAAATGAATTGTGAATGGACGAGGATGAGGTTATGTTGTTTGAAAAAAGGTGTCGTGAAGTGTGAAAAGTGTTATGCGGTATTAGGAGTTGGTATGAAGAGCATAGAGGGGAGGAACATAGAAATAGAAAAAAAATTTGTATAATAGTGAAAAAAAACCTATTTTCAACAATTCAAATCGCAAAATAAACCCAAATTTTTTAATATAAAAAATTCTGTATTGAAATCGTGGCTTCAAAAGGTACAAAAAGAATTAAAAAGAAATCGGTATTGTATTGAAATCGCCTTGTCTTATAAAAAAATTAATATGGTTTAATTTTCATGCCCATTATTTATAAATATTTATAAGTGAAATTTTAAAGCCTTGAATGATAAAAACACAAAACTTTTAAATCTAAAATTTGAGATGTGTGAAAATTTGAAGTGGTTCAATATACTTTTTTGAGGTGTTGGTTCAATTAATGTTGATGTATGGGACATTTGAGTTACCCAACACTACTAGGTACCTTCAAAAAGAGCATCTTTGAACTTGTTTGCATAAATTGTATTCTATATTGACAGTATTTCGAGCTACTAATGTTGCAGTTTTGTAAACATTTAACGCATTGTGTTTATTCACAGTTTTTGTGACATTTTTAAGATCAAATTTTCCTATGTTTTCTGTTGTTGGCAAATATGTTTATTTATGATATGTTTATATGTTTATTTGCAATTCTGCAAAACTATAGGTAAAAGTTATAAGTAAAAAAGGACAAAATACCAGACACTTCAGAATAAGACATTTTTTCGAAACATTTAGTTATGGTACACGCATATGAACCTTAATATTTATACTTTTTTTATGTATTAATCTTCCATTTGAATTCGACATTTAAAACCCGAATTTTTTGTCATCATGCTTATTATAATGCTCTCATAAATACAGAACCGCTAAAGTAGATTAAAAATTGAGAAAATTATAAGCACCCATTTATTATCGTGCACATCATAGAATCGGGTTGCGAGACACCTTTTTTCCAACATAATGACACTTAGCGCATCAACAACGATAACCAGCGCAATCGGACAAGCTTGCAATCTCCCTAGCTAATTGAATCCTACTTCAGCAGGCCGGAATCACACCCTTCTGAGTACGATCATGGTTGTTATGTAATTAAATAATCCAGATGGCGCCATTGCCAAGCTGTGCCGCAGGCCCACAACGAAAAGCTTAAATAAAATTAGTTTAAGTACTTAGCAGCGCAAACATAACAAAAAACGTCTAAAAATGCTTGCTCGTAACGACCGCAACAATTTTAACAAGCAAGCGATAAAATTCAAGCACGCAAGAAAATCTAGCAAAATTTTCGCAATGTTGTTTTTAGTGTCTTAAAAGGTGGCAGCGTCGGCAAATTCTTCGAACTTCTTGTTGCGGTGTCAAAGTCAGTTACAGGGTGTTTACGGCTCGATGCTTCATATTGAAGACTCCTTCGTGAAGCAAAGCATTTAAATGCTCTAACAACTACATGAAGCGAAAAAAATATTGTTAATTAGAAGCTTAACATGGTTGCAAATAGATAGGCAGCCGGGTGGACGGACAATCTTATCGCACGTCCAATAAATTCTTTCACTACCACTTCTTTTCTTCAAAGAAGTTATATATCAAGTCAAAAGTTCTTGAGTTCAATAAACTTGCTGCTACTGCACGGTGGAATCTTGTCTCCGTCTGGTGGTCTGGCACCTTTACGCATCAGATAATCTTTGGGTAGAAACGCAGCACAGGTCAAGTTCCGAGACAGAGATGTGTAAGTTAAACCGCATACAAACCTTGTTTTGTGTAATTATCGCTTTGATGATCTTCAATGTTGGTGAATGAGACTAGTATGCGAAGAGTTGCAGACATTGAATTTAATACCCTGCAAAAAAGAGCAGGAAACGTTTTCACGAGACATGCAACAAGGTGAAAAAAGATATAAAAGTTTCTGCCACATTTTCCGTTAGTTAGATCACCAAAATTCGAACTACTATAAGAACATGAAACAAACTGCAACTTTAAAAGTCTATTCACAGTTTGAATATTGTGGTCTGCTATTTGTACGATTTGTTATTTGAACGCCAATTTACGTAAGCGTATTTTGCTTTGTTGCTGTTTTGCATGCAAACGAAAATACGCAAACACGCGTAAATTTAATTAGCCTTTGGACGTGTTTTTGTACCTCGTATTTTGTGCTCTGTATACGTTACCTGTTACCTACATCACAGGGTTGCATAATTTTTGAATACGGCAGTCACATGGCGGAGTGCTCAAAGTTTCAACAATAACAAAGGCTACAAATACGATTTGTTAAATATACGCTTAAACTGTGAATAACCTTGAAACGAGCAACAATGTTTTTTGATAATTGAGAATGTATTGTTTACCGTATCTTGCACCACTTTCAGCCTTCGTTTCGTTATACATAAAGATGTAGTAAGTTGAGATGGAAATAAATAAGTAAAGGAGATAATGCAAAGAGTGCTAACCCTCACCGGTCACGCTATAGTGGTTTTCCATTAAAGGCACTTTGGGTGTAGCGTACCCAAGAACTTTCGACTGCTTATATCTCCGATTCTAACTGTCATATTGATTTGATTTTTATCCCATCAAACCGTCAAACGATTAAGAAAATAAATATTAAAAAAAAACATGAAATATAAATACTTTTTCCGTTATTAAATAAACAACCGTTGAACTTGAAGAAACAATTTATTTTTCTTCTATCGATTACAGTTTATCTAAAAACTAAGATAATCGCGTTTTCCCAACGGTATTCTCGAGATATTGAATCATATTTTTCAGAAAAATATTCAGTGTTACATAATTACTATAAAAAGACATTTGTTTGGTGAAATGAAAGTATTCCTATTTATGAAGTAAAAACATAAATTGAATTATTATAAAAAAGTTAGTTATTTATTAAAATAAAGTTAATTATTTTTAAATTTAACTTAAATAAATTTCATTATGATAAAAACAGTATTTTTTCATACTCAAATAAAAAAATATATATATATTTCTATGTGTATGCAAATAGATGTACGCATAACCTCCGCTGAACCGATCTTTATGAATATTGCAGAAAAAATTAAACCACATCTTGAGAATGTTCTTATAATGTTTGGTGTCGATTGGACAAGGAGGTGTGGTGCCTCACATTGAAGCAAAATTTGCGCTATCTCCAAAAAACAAAAAAAAAAATATATATATCAGACGGTTTTGATCATAAAATACTAAAATTTAGTAATTCTGTACAGATGGTTACTGTCAGCCACTGTACAGAAAATGGGTGTGATCGCAATATTATAAGCTCACGTTTTTGAAGTCATGACAATTCCGGAGTTGTACACGTTTTTATTGTGAAACTTGGTGTGTAGGTGCTCCAAGTGGGGGTCAATATATATATATATAAGTGTTTTCACGCCCACTTTTACCGCCCACAAATCAATATACATTCTATATATCAGGTTTTGATCGAATAATACTAATATTTGGTATTTTAGTTCATATTTAAGCAATGAAACTTTAAGAAGTTATTAAATACATGTGTATCGAGGAGAGTTTTGCATTAAAAAGGGGGCGTGGCACCTCAAATGCAGCCCAAATTTGTAATATCGCATAGCTTTAGACTCTAAAGTTTAGAGTTATAGACGGCACAGCCTCGAAATTCGGTATTCGAACACAATTTACAAGTGCCGTTTCACTGATAACATTTTATCGGCGTTAAACAAGGATGTGTGACCCCTTCCACTCAGTTATAGGTCGCATAGCCTCGAAATTCAGTAATTAATCACAACTTACACATGCGATTCACTGATAATATTTTATGGGCGTTTGGAAACGAGGGCGTGGCAGCAAAGCGCCGGGTTTCAGATAGTTAGATATAAGCAAAGAACATTGCTCACAAGTTTTTGCAGTAACCTTACTTAAGAGAAGTAAGCGTACCTTCTTTTTTCCCCAACCACTCTTATGTCCCTTTCTCTAACTATTAGGAAATAACAAGTGCAGTAAAATAGGCTCGGGTATCGCATAGCCAGGGTACACTTTGAGGGTTAACAATTGATGTTTAAAGCTAGTTCTTATAATTGTTGTTTAAATAGCTAACAAATTTTAAAGGATGATAGTTGGCTTGTAGGAGATTTTAAATCCTTAAAGAAAAATTATAGTAGAGAATGTGCCTAATCGATAATTTAAGATTATTTCTTGGGGACTTTCCGACATGAGGAATGTATGTAGTTAAAATCAACTGAAAATATAACTGAAAGTATACTGGTTACAAGTGCTTAGTTTGATGTATGTATCTCCCTTATAAATTTGTGATTTTTACATTTAATACATTGTTGAATTGATGTGCAAATTGTCATCCCGTTTCTTAAATAATTGAAAACAAAACTTTTTAAAAATGTCCAATATAGTAATTTCTTTATAATATCCAGTTATTTTGACAGTTCAACGTAAGTTTTGACACCTTAAGTGAACTAAGAAAAGATAAGTTTTACTAATTTTGTATACCACCATTAAATCTCATTGCAGGGTTGCAAACTCGTACCATTTTGCCCTAAGACTCCGGTTTTGAAGAGTCAATCTACGGGCTCCGGCCCTCAAAGGTTTTCTCCGGCTTTCGCCCTTTAAGATTTTGTTTTTAATAAAAAGAAAATACAAAACCACAATTATATGAAAATTTAAAATGAAATTATTTTCTGTGAAAGTTTTTTGGAGGTAAAGTTAAAAATATGCACTTAAACGCATTAAAAGCATGCCAAAAAATAATAAATCTTAAGACGTGATCGAAGTTTATAAAAAAGCTTAGTGTATTTAAAACAAATTTTAGATTTTGAGCCCTATGGAAATTCTAAATTGTTTATACCTATATATTGTGAAGCACGAACTCACACACGAACGTGTATTAGAAATCTTGCAAATTAATAATTTTTAATTAGACGTTGACGAACTTTTTGATGAAGTTAACTTCAGTTTCTGTTGTTCAACACCAAAATCAACAAGAACTTGTTAAAAGCTCAACATCGCAACTCAAATATTATTTTGAAAATATGTGACATTGAATCAAATTTAGTCATATTTTTGAAATATTGAATTAATACATAAATTTTTACATACTTTTTGTTAAAACAAAAAATGATAACATTATTTATTATACATATTTATGTACATCGTCGCTGTACCTACAAAAATGGTTATGTGTTTTTTAGCAACTTTTCAGGAGATCAAAAAACTGATTTTTTAGAGCATTTCTACTACTGCGAGCACATAGCTGTTTTGATCACTTCTAAACTAAAAGAGATCTATAAAAACGGCAAATGCAGAAATATGGGTGATAGATAGCGGTAATAAAATATGCAATGAAAAAAGAATTGGCAAAAATCACATAACCATTTTTGTAGGCGCAGCGACGATATTTAAAAGTTCAAAATCTTGCATTGTTTTTAAATTGTTTCTAATAAAAATAAAAACGTTTTTATTCTAAAACAAATAAAAAAATTTTTTTTGAGATAATTAAAAAAAAATTATATTAAAACAGCCCCGTGCCCCCAAGAGTTGGAAACCCTGCCTCATTCTCTTATCCCTGTATATTCAGTGGTGTCATATAATCTTATTCGAAGTCAATAGATTTTGCATCTGCAATGGGCCCTATCTAGTTGCGGTTTTAATTAGACAAAGATTGTCGTATTGTCTTCTTAGGCTTGCGGCATCTTTATGTATAACGATACGAATGCTGAATATCGTCAAAGAAAGGAGCAACACTATTTTGCTGATATGGAAAAATGTATTACTTACCGTGTCTCGCACCACGTTCAGCCTTCTTTTCGTTATACATACAAATGCAGTTAGGCTGGGACGAAATTGCATAATTCGTCATGATCGTTTAAGTCTCAAGTCATACAATTGATCAAGTTCCTTTTAAGGTTACATGTTATACAAATCTTAAAATGTTTCAATGTTTAATGTTTATTTAACATCTAAATGGAGTGGTAAAAGGCAAGTCTTATCTTCTGCTATACGGTCATTCGGTTTCCGAGAACATTTTTTATAAACAAAAAAACAAAAAGTTACCATACACCACAACTTTTATTTCGTGATTTTGCTTTCATTAGCTTTCTTTTATAAATACGAGTTTCTTACTATCCGGTGGCGACCGTAGCCTAGTGGGTAGAGTGCGTGGCCCCTAAACTAAAGAACCGCTGTAGCCCGGGTTCAATTCCAGCTCAGACAGAAAGTTTTTTCAATTGAATTAATTTTTCTGTTCGGTCGTCACCTCTCTGCAGACAATGGCAAACCTCAGAGAGTAAAAATTGCCATGTAAAGCTTCTTGAGAACATAAGCCGTTCGGAGTCGGCATAAAACACGTAGGTCCAGTTCTCGGTCATTTGTGATCAAACATTTAATAACACGCACAACACAGTTGATCAATAGAAGCTAGGTCAAAGTCCTTCCAAGGGCTGAAATGGCCAGTTTATTTATATTTTATTATTTTTCTTACTATCTCTTTGACTAAGGTCCATTAAAGTTTTTTATGCAAAAAAAAAGCATTAAAAATTTTTTTTAAAGCGACTGTGTTCTTTTGGTAATTTTATTCAACATTATAATTATAGAACTTTTGCAGAAAATTTAATGTTTTGGTTAACAAATTTTATTTATTAAAGCAGGAATCAGGAGTTAAGTGAAGCACCTAAAATATGCGGAGGACACGATTTTTCGGAGCTTGTATATCTAAAAAAAAAGTTCGGTTCTACTGAAGTTTTTTAAGCATTTAATTGAAGATTTTTGAAGTTTTTTTTATTTTTACTAAAATGGTACTTGAAAATCCATTTTTTGACTAAAAAAGTTATTTGTTTTAGGTTATAAAAAAAGTATTTCTCTAAAATAAAAATCGAACTTGTTTCGATTTGTATTTGCTTAACAAGTGCATAAATTTTGAAGCGATCCTTAGCATAGTATTCGAGTAATGCTGTCCACCGGTTTATGCAGCACTTTTCGAGAAAACCGTGTTAAAATTTTTTGAAGTAGTAAGGTATAGTATAGTTTTCTTCGGTCGTTTGAGCTTATACTACAGTAAGTTTTATTTAACTGAATTAAAACTTTCTAAGAATTTGTTCATGAATTTAATTGTGAGCTTGAGATCAAGTAAGTTTGAAGAAGGCAACAACAACTCTGTATAGAGTCAAGCACACAGCAGACTAGACAGACTGTTTCAGAAATTGCTACATTTCCTCTTCAGTAGTCTTGAGTGATTCAGCTGTGACCAACTCACTGTTAAAGTCTTATATGATTTGGCACGTGCTCGAACTAATTCGTAAGAACTTTAACGTTCTCATCGGCCACTTAATCATATGACATTGAAGCAGTAGCTATTTTTAGATCAAGCCTTTAACTCTGCCAGGGATTCCATCTGTTCAAGTTGCTTCTTATTTTTTCTTTCAATATTCATTGGAGTTCGACGAGTGTGCCGAAAACTTCGACGAGTCTTCAGTTAAAACACTAGCAAAAGTCGTTTCAATTTTATGGTGCATTTCGGTGCATTTCTTTCTTAATCGAAAGACTGGTCACTGACTTAACGTGAGAAACTGAAGTAGATAGCTCTAGAGTTTAGTGTTTTCCCGATAACTTCCACATAATCAGCTTCACTGAAAATATTTGGATCGAATAGCATTATACAGCCTTTATAGTTTTCTATGTCAACGCCAGATCAAGCTGGTCAGATGACGTATTTCCAAGCCCTGCAACCAAGACGCAAACGCAGACATGAGAATTTCAGGGGTCATAAAACTTACTG
This sequence comes from Dichetophora obliterata, assembly GCA_963920525.1. NCBI lineage: Eukaryota > Metazoa > Arthropoda > Insecta > Diptera > Sciomyzidae > Dichetophora > Dichetophora obliterata. Next base: position 141,257,661 of record OY986435.1, on the reverse strand, counting down.
CAATACGGAGGGAACGAACGAATGTGCACACCATTCTCGCCAACTTTAGCACTTCTTAGTGCTCAACTTCTTCGCTTTACTTAGCAAACGAATTCCGGCTGAGTCATTCACCTAAAGTCGTTTGCAAAAGCAGCCGTTCCCGAAGAGGCATTTTCAAAGTAGCAGCTTTGCATGTTTTTAATTGGATACAAGAAAACGGTGGAAAACTGTTTCCATTTGCTTTGACTGTCAACACCATGGTACTCGTAATCATTAGAGCTTGGATAGTCATGAATGGAAAAGTATCAATATATGCATATGCACGAAAAAACTCTGAATTATGCTCAAAAAAATGCAGACAATAAGGTTAATTTATGCGTTTAATATTTTCAATAAAAGTATTTAATAAGCAAAAAAAATTTTTTTTTATCTTTCAACATTTTCTGTGCCGTTAAATTTTCAATAAAACGTTTATTTCGAAAACCAATTAACAAGTGATTGAATAAAGTGTGCTATTGTTTTTTAACCTCTGTGCACATGGTGAATTTTTTCATCAAATTCTTGGTCAAACACGATAGAACAACGTGAGAATTCCATGGAATTTTCATCAGTGCTTGAAAGTTTGAAAAGAGCTATATGGGCCACTGCACTATAGGTCAAATGACTACTTTTTCTGTGCAAAATTAATAACAGCTAAATTAATGCCTAATTTTAAGGGAAATTAAAACAAAAAGGAAGGTAAGGTATAAAGGAAACCAAAATTTATAAAAACAAATTTAATTACATTCAATCCGAATAAAAAACACCCTACAAAAAACTTAAATTTTTCAATCGTAATATTAGTCCTCAATTTCATTCAGCAAACATAAATTATTTAATACATCCACAGATGTTGGTGATAAAATTTCATTTTCATTGTTTTCTTCATCTTCGTTGATGTCTTGTCTTGGGCTCTCAATGCTTAACAATTCGATAGCTTCAGGTGGAAAGTGTAATAGCTTCTGTTGCCGCATGCGTCTGCTTAAATATTTTGATGAGATAAGCGGATCGGACGTATCAGTAGCTCTATTAAATATGTCCAAAAGATTATTAGATCGGCTGTTTTTACGAGCGTGATGCAATCTGTCAGCCTTATAAATTTTGTGCCTGGACTCAGCACCTGCTTCTCCAAAGTATCCAATCGGAAGCACAGTGTTGTCAATAATCTGCTTGGAATGTACAAGCACTTTGTGGACTGTAGCTGTCATCGGCAACCAAGAATAAAGCTTTTGGATCAAATCCGCTGTTTGAAAGCAGAACGTCTCAAATTTTGTTGAGTTCAGAGGATACTGGCATGACAAACAAATTAAAATAATTTTAAAACGGAAAATTAATGTCTGATCAACGCCCGTAATGTTGGAAAAGATTTCGTGATCGGTGAATGCTCTACGCGCAGTATTTCCGTCATTTGTGCTGCCAAAGCCGCCAACTTTTGGCATGTCCACACGGAGACCCAGTTCTCTCCAAAAAGCGTCTTGAATATTTTTTTTTCTATTTGAAACAGCCAATTTGTCGGTTTCAGATCGTGTCTGCCATTTTTGCAATTCACATTTGTAACCTAAATGTAATATGAACTCGAAAAATCGAATCCAGCAATGCAATGGGCTTAAACCAAATTTACAATTAGAATCTTCTGCACGAAATCTTTCAGAAGTGTAATTAGTTATATTCATGAAGTCTTTTGGTGTGGAACCGCAAATAGGACAAGTTTGATTTGATTTGGTTCCAGTCAAAATGTTCAAAACTTTCCCGTCAATAAGTGTTAAATACAAATCAAAGGACACTTCCACAATTTTCCCTTCGCTGATCGTAATGTGTATACTTTTTAATGCGTCAATTTCTTTTTTCAAGTCTGATTTTTCCTTCAAGATAGATTCCTTTGTTTCTTTGACGTATTCTAACTTAACGGGCCGACAAAACCTTGTCGATTGCGCAGTAAGATTATTCCAAATAGGCTGTCCTGACGTGACCAAAAGTCTTAACGGGATAATTGTAGTTGCCAAAAGCGACGCATCGGAATGATTCGACGTGCTTGGTTCGTTAAAAGCTTGTTTAAATTGTGCTTGACCGGTGCTACTATCGAAACCGTAACTTAATATCAGCTTACACTTTAAATAATTGGTATTTTCCTTATCCATTACATATTCAAAGACCTCCTTCTGCATTTCAACAATTCTTTTAGTAGTATGTGATAGAAGCGATTCCAAGGGTACTCTTGCTGTTGTCTCGCTTGCTATTATTCCATCAGGTCGGCACATCAATTTTGCAGCAGCAACTTCGTTGTAATGGGGATAAATGTCGCAGTTCCTTAATTTGCTTTCTCCACGTATTGAATTATATTGTTCTTTTGTAAAATTATTTTCGAGCAAAAAAGCTAATGCTTCCCCCGCAGAAAATACAACAGGTTTTTGATGGACTTCAGTGCACAATTTTTTTATTTTTGAAGGCCTTGTAGGGCTTGCTAGTGATCCTTTAAGAAGCACCGCTAAGTCTGCATTTCCTTGTTTTCGAGCTGACGTTGCTGCCGCACGAACTAATAGCTCAGTTTCATTATTTGTTCTGCTTGAAAGGTCTGCTGCTGCTTTCCTCTTTCCGTACTCAGACTTTTCGCAAAATGCAAGTTGAGGACGTCCAAGAGCAGAAAAAGTCACTTTGCCAGATTTAATTTCATTTTCGAAGCTTATTTCAGCGTTGAGCCAAGTGACATACTCACTTCGAAACTTTTCAGCCTTTTTGTCCTTCCCAATACTTTTGCCATATTTCGCCCACATTTCTGATATGTTTTTACAGAAAAGGCGCACTTTTTCCTTAATACATTTGGTGCAGTCATCGGAAATTTCATTTTTACCAATTTTGTCGACTATAAAATTCACAAGTTTATCCTGCTTGTCTTGCCTTGAATTTTCGTTAAACCAAATTTCAAACAACTCAGCTTTTTTTAAAACGCAATAACCTAAAAAATATGGAATTATTCGAAAACGGCTAAAAATGGCTATTAAATGTAAATGGGAATTGCTTTATAACATTTCAATATATTCATTTATGATTGCATTCAATCCGCCGATCTTCGCCGAAATTTTAAAAGCTTCCACGAAGTTACAGTTTGAAAACAATCGCAGTACTTTTAAGGTTATGTTAAAAACGTGGCTTTATTTCAAGCAAGTCAAACAAATTTATCACCTTTTTTAACAAAAAACATTAAAACTTACTTAATTTATTGTTCTCCATTTTCACTTTCTTCTTTACAACTCGCGAAATTATTTAAACAAGCAATTGAATCTTTAAAAGCAATACAGGCTTTTCAACAAAATTTATTAAGTGATTACAATGCAATGACTTCGACTGCGTGTTGTCAAACGGAATTTAATATTAACCAAAAACAAAAAGCTTACTTAGTTAACTTGAAGTATTGGTTACAAAATGACATTAAGAAAAGTGCAATATTTGCACTTGAAAAATTGGACTTTAGCACAGTTTTGGTAGCCGTTTAACCTACTGTGCACTGGTGAAATTTAAAGGAAAAATTGTCTCATCTCTTTCGAGCACACAATGCTATACTGTTGAAATTAAAAGATAATAGCCTATTTCAGGAAGTTGGTCAACGCTCTGATGAATATAAAGGCGAATATACACGATTCACTATCATTGTTCACTTTGGATGAATCATCTGATTTGAAAAATGTAAATTGAGTTTTATCTTTAAAATGAAGATGATTGTCATCCACGTTGAACAGTGAAAGAAGTAGAAGGTCTTCCTACTTTTGATGAAAGTGAAAGCAAATCGAACTGATGTGTCATTCGAGCTGAAACACATATTGAAAGGTGTTAACATAACTTCAAGCAGAAATTTTAATTTGTATTTTATTTAATTGCTGAACGGCTTTTATTAATTTAATTTTTTTAAACGTCAATAAAATTAATCAACCAATGAATATATTTTGACAGTCAACACCGAATCATACACCAAATTTTAAATTTACACTTTCAATAATGTAAATTAATAATTGATCCACTGTCATCGTTCAACGCTTACTATCATCGTTTTAAGTGAAATGTGTAAATTCGCCTTAATGAAAATATGCTTGATGGCTAGAAAAATTCAAAATATGCATGCAACATGCATGTGCATAACCATCCAATCCCTGAAAATCATGGTGCCTCGATCAGCGGCCTTCACCTTGCCAACACGCAATATGCCTTTCACGCAATATGCCATTTTATTAAAATACATATCAAGTTTTAGACAAAACCATTGATCTTAGACGCATGTCACCGCTGACGTTTTTTCTGTTGGAAGAGGGTAGATCTTTCATAGGTTCCTAACAAGAAATGGAAAAAAATCGCCCAACTTAACCAATAGCCAATAACTGCTACAGATATAAAAAATCATATAAAAAACTTTGAGCATACATGAACCATCTGTAATCAATAATGATTAAAATAGTGAAAATTTCACATAAATCCGTTCAGCGATTCGCGAATTTACCACAAAAATGCCACAAAAATGCTCAATATTTTTGAGATTCATTTTTACATAAGAGTATAAAGTTGATATCGGCTTTGTTAGAGACTAAGCTGTTGTAGATGGGCTATGGCCGTAGATTTAAACACAGAGTTTTTTTTGTTCTTTTTGTTTAAATTTATTTGCCATATTTTAGGTTGAATTTCAACCAGGGCTAAGAACTATGGTAAATACAAACATTTTAGTTACAATCACATATTAATATTAAACATTAATATTTCAACAAATGAAAATAAAAACTTTTAACATTACTAACATTTAAAAATTATAAAGAAAAACTTATTTGGTGCCGCAAGACTAGTCTTGTTTCATGCGTCATCGTCAACTAATTTCGCTCCTCAACAAGTGTTCATAAATATGCGCGCAACCATAGGTGTCTTGTTTAGAATTCAGTCTTAAATATGTGGGTGTATTGATGATGTGCAACATCTCAATCGTGTATCTTCGTGCATAATTGTTCTCTTATACATTTAAACAAATTAAATTTAAACAAAAAGAACAAAAACAACTCTGTTTTTAAATCTAAGCTCATAGCCTATCTAAAACAGCTTAAGAATATACATTTAAAAATAGGTAGAGGAACTTCGGGTATTATGGTCTAGGAATATAATGTGGTATATGCTAATATCTGGGGTTCCGCGAAGTTATTTTTTAAGCAGTCTTGCTTACATCCGTTAAGCACATAAAAAAGAGAAAAGAGTTCAGGAAAAATTAATGAAACCAAACACGTTTTCGATCAGTTGAACGAAACATGTGAATGCATTTGGTCAACCTTTTCTTTTTTTGTTCCAAAGTCAGTGAAGCTTTTTAAGGAAAACAACGAGTTATTTCTTATTAAGTACTTTTTGCATTTAAGGTAAGTGTTAAACTTTGATTAATTAGCGATACATTTTGTTAGTTCTCAACACTATTTAATGTAAGAGCTTTTATACCTAATCGTATCAAATCGGCTTTTGTGGTATACATCTTGGCGGCTAGTGTGGTATTATGACTATATATGTGCTGGCGAAACTCAACATTTTTCTTATTAATACTTTTTAACTTGCGCATTAGCAACACTTTTTATTTTACGTTTCAGCGATACCCAAAAACGTGATAAGTCCTTTAAGCAACCTTGTTGTTGTCATTCTGTTTTCCCTTGTTTTCCCTTGCCTTTTTCTTATTCATTGAATTATAAACGTTTTCTTTTGTTGCACTTGAAATATTAAGTTCTAATTAATTTATACATTCAAAATCTCACAAAACAGTCCATATGTATAATATGAAATTTATATCGAGGGCGATTTTTCAACACGTGCTATTTGCATAATCACAATTTTTCAGGAGAGCAAAAAAACTGTTTCTTTAGTTAATGTAAAGAGTAAGAACTAATCTTTCTTCTACAATATTATTACAATAAAATTATTGTAGAAATAATTTTTCACTTTATTTTTATTTTTATTTATTTATTAGTTTATCATTAGTTTATCGCCCTCGATATACATAAAATACAGTATACTACATTGCACCTATGATGTGTGCCATAATTTCCAAATTTCTAGAAAGGAGGTTTTTGAGTTTTCTCAAACTTTCCCTAAGAACTTGTTTATGGGTTATTATAAGATTTTTATTCTAAACTATTTTGTTCCCAATACTTCAAGCATCAAAACTAATAACATTTGACTTAGAACCGACGTCTAGTTTTTTCACAATTCGCAGAATAAAAATACCTATACCACAATGCCCGAAGTTCCTCTAAGACTTTGCAAAATATGTATGAGAGATGTTAAAGTCATTGACAACTGTCTTGACATTTTCCAAAAGTTTTTGGTTTTTTTTTTTTTGCAAAATTAGCTTTACTTAAGTTATGCATGCCAGAGGCCTTTTCAAATTATGTTTGTATTCGAAAATAAATATATATATACATATGTCTTTATTTCGTTTATAATTATTTATTCATCCCATATATAACCACTTATTTTAACCACATCTCATTTAAATTAAATATTTAGTTGAACAACAAACAAGTAAAAGCATGATAACTACTTGCTTATTATAAATGTAAATTTGTAACTATCCTTAACCGTCGCTAAATACATACAGTATTTAATATATATTTATAATCTATCAATCGCATTTTTTGTTGTTTTCTTTTTGTTACAATACTAGTATTCCCCCGCAGACGTTGTTCTACCACAGGCCGCCTTACTGCCATACACGAAAATGCCAAAAAGGGCCAATTATATTCACCATTTTTAGTATACATAAATGCCGAAAGTAAGCATATGAAGTAAATTTCAAAATATTAATCCAATACGACCCAAATCATCTTAAATAAAGCATTTTCATTATTTTGTGGGCGGTAAAAGGAAGCGTGGAAGCCAATTTTTAGTACAGTTGCTGAAAGTATCCATACAAACTAAGCCAATATTTGAGCTCAATCGGCCCAGTAGTCAATTTTAATGATTTCTCATAAAGTGGGCGTAGATATAGTGCGACCATGCCCATTTTGAACACTAAATTACCAAATTTTAGTCTTATACGAAAAAAATCCAAGGGAAATATAGCATTATCACTGATTTGTGGGCGGTAAAAAGGGGCGGGGAAACCCATTTTTGGTACAGTTGCCGACCATATTTTTTCCTAAACCATATCGTACCTAGAACCAATCGACTGCCAAAATTTCATCTCAATCAGTCCAGTAGTCTTGGAGGCTATTGCATTCACACAGGCAGTGTTTTGCTTGTCAGATATAGAGATTTATGGCTTAATGCTTTACATATGTTTTGCAAGTAAACAATTTTATTTCTATTTAAAAAAATGCTTAAATTTAATCCATGTTTCTACTCTAGCATAAGACCTTATTGCTCGAAAATCTAGAAAAAAATTTATATAAATAAAATAAACTTTGATAGATTCTATAATTTTTCTACCTAAATAACTTTAATAAAAACACAATTAACAGCCAAAACTATCAAAACCAATATAACAATTAGTTGCAGTTTAAGCTTGCGCAAGTAAACTATAGCGTTCTATCAGTAATGACTTTTTAATGTTTACATTGAACAAAAAAAAACATTATTGACACTAGCGCCACTCTGTTTGCTAGTCATATCTTAACTACAATTTCTTACAAAAACTTCGTAAGCACAACGTAATAATTTAAACCGGCATTTAAAACGCTTGACTGATGGTCGTTTATCATTGTTGCAACTACTTGTTGGGTCTGGCTCTATGCGGCAGGTTAATCTATGTGGCAGAACAGTCAGTCTCCGGACAATCGTACGACTCGCTTCATTGAATGCCTAAAAGATTTCTTCACAGAGCAGTTAATTAAATCAAGCAAGACTTAAACCGCTATTTAGCGTGCTGGTGCGGTTTGTTGTTGTTATTGTCGCATCTATAATCAATATTGTGCGCACGTGGAGCAACTTATGCCGTGGTTATGCATAACAACATAGTATTACTAGACAAGGTAGTGTTAGGGCTGAATGTGACCTCTTTCTTAGAGATCATAACTGACAAACACTGCCATTTGGCTTTTTTTGCCAGTTTTTGGTTTCTCATTGCTTTCTAATTGGTTGCAGATTTTATATGAGTTGTCAACTTTGTTATGACAGTTTCGGTCACCGGCTCTCCGCCCTAACAATAGCTTGTTAGTTTTGCTATGCATAACAATATTTTTTGTTGTTATTTTTTCACGTATGAAATGAAAAATTTACTTTTCCTCATGTTCATTCTCTCGCTATCGGACCGAAGATTTTTGATTGCTGATTAAAACGCCCAGCTTGTAAAAATTTGTAGGTGATGACATTGTAATGCTGAACTGTAAGCGGCTTGTGACAAAATCTTGTTGTGCTCAAATTATTTTCTTTTCATTGTTCAAATAATAGTTTGACTTTACTCGTCTGTGGAGAAACATCATATTTTCAAGCAGGTAGTTTTGCAGTGAAGTGTTTTTCAAAATTATTAATATTTATGTTTAAACTTAAACAAATAAAATAACTAAGTGTTATTCAACATAAATTCTGAAATGCTCGATAAAAGGCAATAAATTCGTTCATCAAATTGTAAAAATTATTGTGAAGAAATTGAAAAATTTGTGGCGTCATTTGCCTTTGTCCGCTTCCTTCATTCGATCTGTTCTCTTTCGTTTTCGTTGTTGTATTTTTGGAGTAGAGACGATTTTCGTTCAATGGTTTTTAAATTTTTTGCGTCATTTTCTGATATCTCCTATCTTGTGCATAACTACTCCCAAAGTCGCTTACTGTGAAAGGTAGAAGCCAGCAGTGTCTTAGCAGCCATCTCTGAACAAATGTTATTGAGAATTATAAACAAGCTTTGGAGGCCTCGGAGGCTACATTGTATTTATGAAATAATTGGCTACGTCAAGTGTCCATTTACCACTGGGACCAAACATGCCGAACTTTCCGGTGTAGCCTTTAGTCATTTTGCATATTAGCATCAAAAAAGTAGCAAAAATATTAAAAAGTGAAATAGTTTGCGTGCTAAAGAAACTCTTAACACAAACAGCATACAACAACGTGTTTTGTTAGACAAATTTTAATAACAAAAAATCGTGTTTATTGAAGTAATTTAATAATATTTTAAAAGAAAAATAACAAGTTCATGAACACTAATTGCATATCTATTGAAACTAAAAAAAAAAGAAAAAGAAATAATTACAAATAGTTGAAATTCAAAATATAATGCCCCTTGCATAACAAATCCCAATTTGAATTAATTCGCTAATTTCGTTTTCCATTTTATAGCAAATATGAATAATATGCCTAAAATTGTTCATGAAATATTTCATGACATCAATATCGCTAATGTAAACTAGGTCTTTCAATCCCGATGGGTTTTGGCTAGTCCCGGGATTTCAGGATTTTAAATTCGTGATCCCGGGATATTTCTGGATCCCGAAATGCCAAAATTTTAGAATAATGTCATTTAGCTGTATTAAAAGCAGGGACAGTCAACAACTCTTTCTATTAATTTCTGCTTGAGAAAAAGAATTCTAAATAATTTTTATTTTAAAAATATAAATTCAAACGTTATCGTTAGTCATATACTTAAAATATTCAAACACACTCAAAAGTTTATAAGATGTTTAAAAGACACTAAGACGAAATCATAATTTCGAATGCAGACAAGGCTTACAAACAGTTGTAATGCAAAAAATAAAGAAAACAATTCAGCTATTATTGGAAGATAAAGCCTTATTCTGAAATCGCATTTTGTATTTTTTGGGGAAACACTTGTAAATTTATGATTGAAAAAATATCTGATTAAACCAGATCGCAAAAAATTAAATTTAAAAATAATGACTAGGATATGATTTTTTTAATAAAAATTAAAACGGTCCTTAATTAAAAATATTTGCAAATTTTTAAATATTTAAAATATAATTATTATAAGTTTATTTAATAAAAAGGATTTGATTTCTTATATTTCAGAAAAGTTCAGCATTTATTTCAGAATGAAAACCAGCAATATTTTAAAAAATATCAAATACGATTTCACTTTATTATAAAAATTAAAATATAAACTTAAATTAATTAAACAAAACAAGCAACATAAAGCTGTGATAAGCTGTCATTTTTTGGCACTTCTTAGTTCTTATTCCACCAACATGTTCTCTAAATAAATAAATAAAATAAATAAATAATTTAATATGTAAGTGTATGCATTATTTTAAACTTTTCATAGTAAAATTTCATTAGATGAAATGACCACCTAAATATTAAACCATTAAATCTGCATATAATGAAATTCAATTTAACAGTTCGCATGCAATCAAATATTGTAAGTGTAGACACTGTGTTATGCACTAGTTCGTAGCAAGGACGCGGAATTATCGCGTATCTGAGTGTCTTGTGTTAGAAACTGTATGAACATCAGATTTCACAGGGACTCAGTTGCGAACAGATTTGACATATTTAATTGATCTTCATCGGTCACAGAAAGTGAAGTTAAATAAAGTGCAGAAAGAGTCTAATTTGAGTAATTTTTACGCTTTTCTTATAAGCAGATTAGATCTAATTATTTTTAATTTGTTTTATTGTGGAAATTATAGCTAATAACACATATAAACAGCATTTTTGAGTGGCGATACCGTCATCACTAGTTCAATGTAGTATTGTTTTGATATAATAGAAATCAGTAAGACTTTTCCAAGTTGGTGCGGATTTTTTTTTAAGTTTAAAAAAGTTATTGTTAGGTTTTTATTAAACACATATAGATTTTCTTTTTCACCCTTGCTATCAATTTCGTCAACGATCTTTTCCTCAACTCCACCGGATTTACTGCATGTAACATCTTCTATACATATTTCATCGCTTACGTCACATTCTTCAATGCAGAAAGTCGGATCGACAATTTCATCGTCAACTTCGCTAACTTCTTCATCGTCTTTTAGAATTTTAGCTAATACTAATTAACAGATTTTTTTTAATTGGTAAATTAGTTACAAGTGGTAAAAAAATTTAGATGATGACCTAACGCTCAATTTGACGTGGGGTCAATTTTTTATACTGGATACTTACGCTAACATTGACGTGGTAATAAAATATTTTCAATGAAAATATTACTTAAATTTTGACGAGTGGTAATTTTTACAACACCACCTGCCTTTCTTCGCTCACGCTATACCTACCATCGCCAAAACACAACTGAATAAAAATGATAATGATATGAGAACATACAAAATATATTAAAATTCTAGAGTGCAACAAAAGAGAGTGATTTAAAAAAAATTTTAAAAAAGAGTAAAATTTACCACCACCTCCACAGTTAAAGGTTAAGCTTTCATTTGTACTGATCTAACGATTTTTGTAGAAATTTTCTAAATACTACATTTGTGAATGAGTTTAGAAAATACCACTTTTTTATATTTGCCCGTTTTAAAGAACACAAAAATATAACTTTCATGAATATTTTTATAAATTTTATTTTATAAATTTTGTTTTTTCTTTGTTGTTAATAAAAATATGATTACAAAAATTTTAAGATTCAAAGTATGTTTGTAGCAGGTTGGATACTTTACTTATTGATGTTTTAGTGAAAATAATTAAAATTACCTCCCATACAGGCCAAATTTGAGATTTCGAATAGCTTTGGAAATATAGGCCGCACAGCCTCGGGATTCTATATTCAACAACAATTAACTCGTGCCGTTCCATTGATAACATTTTATGGGCGCTTAGAAAGGGGATGTGGCACCTCTCACATCGCCCAAATTTTAGATATTGTATAGCTTTGGAGTTAGACGCGTGCCGTTTCACTAATAAGATTTTATGGGTGTTAGACAAGGGAGCGTGGCCCCTCCCACACTACCCAAACTTCCAATATCGAATAGCTTTGGAGGTATAGACCGCACAGCCTCGAAATTCGACCACAATTTGTACGTGCCTTTTTGCTGATAACATTTTATGGGCGTTATATAAAAGGGCGTTGCGTGGGAGGTACATCACTCAAATTTGTAATAGCAAATTGCTTTGGAGTTATAACTCGCACAGCCTCGGAATTAAGTATTCGAACTAAATTTACACATGCAGTTTCACTGATATGATTGTATGGCGTTATACAAGGGGGTGTGGCACCTCCCATACAACCCAAATATAAGAAATTTAATAGCTTTTGAGATATTGGTCGCGTAGCCACGAAATTCAGCATTCAACCACAATTTACACATGCAGTTTCACTGATAACATTTTATGGACGTTGGCAACGGGAGCGTGGCAGCAACGTGCCGGGTTCCAGCTAGTTATTTACACTAGCATGAAGTTTTCGTTCTGTTTTAATTTATTTTTGACTTTTTTAATGTTATATCCGTAATTTGACTTATTGCAAAGAATTTACAGTTTACAGTGTTGCGAATCCTACTCAAACTTAGAATTGAGATTTAGGAATTTGTAAAATTTAGATAAAAATGTACAAGAACATTTTAAGTAATATCTTAAGTTAAATTTATGATACATAATTTGTTTTTTAAAGTTTAAAGAATTTTTTGGTACGAACTCATCAAGTCGACTTTGGTGCAGATAATTTTTAGTATTTTCACTAAAACCGCAATAAGTACAGTGTCCAAATCTACTACAAATATACCTTTTGCTTTAAAATTTTTGTAAAAATATTTTTTTTAACAACAATAAAAACAAAACCAAAATATACATAAAAGTTATATTTTTACGTACTTTAAAAATGGGTCAATGGTAAAGAAAAGCTATATATGAAACTCTTTCAGAAATGTAGTATTCAGAAAATTTCCACAAAAATCAACTAATCAGTACAAAGAATAAATTAAATAAAAGTTATTCATTTCTCTTTTGTAAAAATGTATAAAATTTGTAATATAAATAAATGCTTTTGGAGTTATGGTCTGGGGACATATTTTTCGAAATCCAAAAATATCGAAAAATCCTTAAAAAAAAAAAATACGAAGCAATCTGGAAAAGCCTTAATGATTTTTATTATCTAAAAACAATACTCAATCGAACTAGCAAAGTAATTTTCGCCGCGCAAAAAATTTTTTCTAAATTGTTCACTAGTGTTATTAACGATTGATGTGCAGGTTTAGGCTTGCTCTTACAACACAGTTCAATAAAACTCCAACATTAGATGTAATTCTCAAGTCTCTTAGGGCCAGTTTTTCAGTACGATTTTAAAGTCTAGTTAAATTAAGCCGAGCTTTAGTCACCAAAATTGGACGTTTAAACTCGGTTTAGGCAAGAAAAAAACACATTATATGATAATTTAAGTCAATTTAACTTCAACGAATGCTAAAATATCTACTTAAACCGAGTTTAAACGTCCAACTTTGGTGAGTTAAGCTAGGTTTAATTTGACTATAGCTTAAACTCGTACTGAAAAACTGGCCCTTAATGGCTTGAAGATAGTTTGAGAGAACCGGTCCTGAATAGCAATATCATTTCTCTCCATCACAATGTATTCTATAATTTGGACCACCCAATAATCACAATGTATTCTCTTTGAGAAAGATACCGATAAGACGTCTTTAGCAAAATTTTTAAGCGTTATTTAATCAATAATTTTAGTCTTGACGTTTTCATTTATCATTTATATATAAAAAATTACAAATGATGAGTAAAATTAAGACTATCTACACACATTACTTCTTGAAACCTTTTACTCTTCAAAACATATGTTATGCTTTCATTCTACAATTTCCTAATGGTAGAAGGGTTTTTTCCTAATGGTAAGTTTTTGTGAAATTGTGGAAAGAGAAGTTTTAATGAAATTGCGTAAGACCTATTTGTTTGTACTTCAAGTCCAGATTTTGGGAGATGCCATCAAATGGACCTCAGATTCATGATGAACGCCCGCTAAGCCGTTGAAAAATTTAAAATCTAAAAATATAGCTGCACTGCACTATAGCTCAGAGAGATGTCGGCCTTTGTAGTCTAGTGGAGAGTGCGCTAGACTATCAACCCAAAGGTCTCTGGTTCGAATCCAGGCTCGGGCATGGTTCTTTTCACTTTTTGTTCTTTCATACATTTAAGAAAGAATTTCGCCTAATCAATAATTCACGTTCCAGCCAATTCTTCTAAATAATCTATCCCTTTCCTTTCAGGTCAAAGAACAAACCTTGTTTGTATAAGGCGGTTGCCTTAGTTTTTTGATATTTTTTTTAAAAAAAATTTAATTTTTAAAAAAAAGAGAGAGAAACTTAAAAGCTATCTTAGTAAGCTTCACTAATAAAATTAACCTAAATTAAGGTTTTCAATGTCATTAAATTATTTTTTATATGTCAACACCGATTCCAATCAAGGTTAATACAAAATACTTTCATGGGGTTTCCTTAATTGAAATAACAAATCCTGAAGAAAAAAATAATGAAGTTGAGAATTGTACGTGATCTCATCTGGTCGCAGGTTTTTTTTATATAAAGATAAATAACTCTGTTTAATAAAGACCAGTTCATTTCCAAAGAGTCGAATGAACATCAGCATAGAGGTAAAGCAAAGATAGTTGCCTCAAAACATTTCAAAATGCATATCCTTAGCTCAACAGTCTTGGTGCTATGGAGCCGCAAGATATCCCCTGACAAGTTTCTACAAAATACTATTCATATTCTCTACTTATCGTTCGTTTGATGCTCTTTGAGAGACAATTGCATGTTGTGTTGTGGTTGCTTTGTAATTGCGGGTAATCAGTCAATTCATTTTTATTTGGCCAGAGTAAGCTAGTAACTCACAAGTATTTCAGCTCTCAGTGTTTTGCAGCAAATTCGTGTAGTTGTATAGCAAAGTGCTTCCCTATCTGATACTTCATAATTGTTTCGTAATATGCGAAACGTGCAACTTCTACACCTAGAGTGTAATTTTCGATTCTCAGTGCTTTGACGATGCACCTTTTGCTTAGACGGATGTGTGCCTGCTCGTGTATTAACTCATTAAGCAAAAGAATTTGCCTACACCAGGCAGTAGGCAATGTGCTCTATTAAAACAACAAAAAGACACAGAAAGCCTAGCTTGCCACCACAAAGCTACGGTATCATAGCAATGCAATGCATCTTACATATCCTTTATCTGCTTCGTTTTCTTCTTCTTCTATTACTTCTACGTCTTCTTCTTCTGGCAATAAGATGATGACTACCTCACAGTAGATTATCTTGCCAACTTTTGGTAGCTTCTATATTCTATGATTTCACAGCCAAAGTGCCATAGTCGTCAAGACGTTACCGAGACTTCGACAGCGCCTTCGACGTAATCATGCTCAATTACGGCAAGCGATTTCCCTCTAGTTGTTGATACTGATGTGGAGATGTGATGAGCTGTGTATTGAAAAGTCAGGATTGTTCAACATGGTAGCTCATCATAAACAACTTAACATTGGCAAGCTTCAAGCCTATACAGAAGATAAGGTTCTGCTACTTGCGTCGAAGACTAAGAGTTATGCGACCAAGGCCATGGAAAATGGAAATTGTTTTTCACAATGTTGTGGCACTTCAGTGCACCACTCATTGGTTGTATCCTGCTTTCAGTTGGTTGGTTGTGGCTTGTTTCGTTGGTTTAGAAGAAATGTATATTTGAAGGTAATGATTATTTCCGATTTATGTTCTATTCTCTGTAGTGGTCGAATAGTCATATTTAAGCAACTTCACGTGCCTGTGTCTGTTCCCTTGCAATTGCTTCTATGTATATCGATAGATATTCTCCTCCTTTTCCATGTTCAGTTATTTTTTTTCTTAAATGTATATTTTAATAATTTATTTCTGGGAATTTTCGTGTCTTGCGATGAAAAGTTTGTTTCGATCATTTTTTCTAATGATTTAATATATCATAATTGGGCAGTTGGAATTTTCAATTGATTACTTTTTGATATGAATATTCTGTAGTAACAATGGTTTGTAAAATAAATTTGTCTGTCAGAGCAATTGAGTGTTAAATGGAAAAATTTTTAAAACCAAGCGGATTCATGCAAATAGAAAAGAAATCTTCGTTTTTATATTTTTTAATCCTTTGGACAATATTTCATACAAACTAGACTAGATAATATCAGTTTAGTTTAAAAATGATTTTACATTAATTAATGTTTAATTACATTAATATTGAATAAGATTTCTTTTTTAACTTATAATAGAAAAAAAAATACGTATTAATAAATGTACACTTACTAATAATTTAGCTTCCAGTGCCTTTGCTTTCAATATTCTTAGAGACCTACATATAGTTGGAAATTTTTCGTACCATATATGAGATTGGATAACTACCCTGCAGTCCGCTGCATCGTGCATGAATTTGTCATGATGATTTCTTAAAAAACTTACTGCATGAGATACATTTTGTCCATAATTCTGTAACAAATCTGTCTTGTTTTGGTTCATCAAAAACATAAAGTTTTTAAACAGTGCACGAATTGGGAACTCTAATATGATATTTTCGTCAATAAAATGTATAACCGAATCAGCATATTTCGTCAAAGATGAAGAAAAATCGTGATTTATTTAAGATTTCTTTGAGACTTTGACTACTGGGATATAATTGGAAATGTTTTCATTTTATACATACTAGCAGGCCACTGTTGTCAGCCATGGACGTTTCTTATCAATCTCCGTAACGCCTTAAAAACGGGACATTTTTTCACACATTAGCTAATTTTTATTAGCCTAATATTAACCTAATTTTTATTTTTACTAATTTTTATGTGATACGGTTAGTTTTGCGACATCCGACTTAGCGATGCGATATGGCATCGTCGTCCTTATTGAGTTAAGACAATAAATAAAGATATGTATGTGTTAAAATCCCTTTTTTGCCTACGTTTTTCCTTCCAAAATATTCTGAAATCCCGCAAAAAATCCCTCCAATTTTAATGTCAAAATAAGCAAAACAAATAATTTTTGTTTCTTTGTATGAATGATTGCTGAGTTGTATGGTATAAGCAGCACCACTTATATATTGAAGTGCCTCGACTTGTATGGAGAGAAAAAAAGTTGCATTGATACCCCTCTAAAAATTAACCTTGATCTATTTTATAATGATTTCCAAAATATTTTGGTTGTAACGAAAGCCGTCAGTGAGTTAAAATTTTTTGCAAAAACCTACAAAAATTATTTTTTTCGTAAAAATGCAATGCAAACTTTATATTTTAATTAAATATGCATATTATTAAAATTTCGAAAGAAAAATACCCCTAATAGATCTGTAGCACAAATATGATATTTTTAAATTTTTTTCTTAAAAATTTGCCCAGTACTTTTGGAGTAAAGTCGTTACTTTAAATTTTTACTCCAATTTTATATAATAGTATAGATAGATATAGATAGATATAGATAGATATAGATAGATATAGATAGATATAGATAGATATAGATAGATATAGATAGATATAGATAGATATAGATAGATATAGATAGATATAGATAGATATAGATAGATATAGATATATATAGATAGATATAGATAGATATAGATAGATATAGATAGATATAGATAGATATAGATAGATATAGATAGATATAGATAGATATAGATAGATATAGATAGATATAGATAGATATAGATAGATATAGATAGATATAGATAGATATAAATAGATATAAATAGATATAGATAGATATAGATAGATATAGATAGATATAGATAGATATAAATAGATTTAAATAGATATAGATAGATATAGATAGATATAGATAGATATAGATAGATATAGAAAGATATAGATAGATATAGATAGATATAGATAGATATAGATAGATATAGATAGATATAGATAGATATAGATAGATATAGATAGATATAGATAGATATAGATAGATATAGATAGATATAGATGTAACTAATGGGCCCGACAGACGTTTTCCTGCCCCAATTCATTGAATATGTTTGTGATCGTTTTGTGATTTTGTGTGAATCTTCGTTTTGTTGTCTGGCGTATATAAATAAACAAAGATGAATATGATGACAAAGATGAACAAAGATGAAGATGAAACTTTCTTACACGCGAACATGCCACATATGATTGACCATGCGAGAACCATGGATATTTGAGATTAAAAACACTTTCAAAGATTGAACTTGTGATTTATAAATTGTCATAGCGAATGCAAGGCGAACCGGAAATTGAATGCGTTTGAACTGAAAAAGTAAATCGCTTGGAATCAGTGGAATTCTCGGAATAAGCTCTTCCCCGCCCTTGAATTTGCCTTTGAAGTTTAGGAGTTTTTGCCACTTTTGTAAAACATTTTCACTATATCGCCCTCTGGTGTTATTCCAATTTTCTTGCAGTAAAAACTTTCCTTGGGCGGAGACAAACACAGCAAACAGAATCACAGTATAGCATGTATACAGAAGTGAAACTTCTAAACACACCTACGCTCTATCTACCACCTTCTGGGTGTTCCCTTACAACACATAAAAAATAGAAAATAAATTACTAAATTTTAATCTAATACGACCAAAACCGTCAGAAATAAAACGCACTTTGCTTCACTCCACTCTTATCCTTTGAACAGTGGGCGTAACTATAAGCTGCCCACACTAATTTTTGTACAATGTCCGAAAGTAAGCCTATGAACTAAATTACCAAATTTTAGCAACTATAGTAACCACACAAACTAAATTACCAAATTTTGGACTTATGTGGCAAAACTGCCTAAAAAATAGAATTTTCACTGATTTGTGGGCGAAAAAAAGGGGACGAGGAAACCACTTTTTAGTATAAATGACAGTAACCATACAAACTCAAATTTTTTACAAAAAAACGTCCGAAATATAGCATTTTTATTGATTTGTGGGCGGTAAAAGGTGGTGTGGCAAAATTTTTTCCTCAACTATATCGTACACACTTACACCTACTTTGTATATGTCACCCTTCTGGGGGCTCCAAAACAAACATCACGAAATATAGAAACATGAAAGTATTTTACTATGTTGTCTACTTTATTGGCAACTGTCTGGATTCACAGACACAAAGTTTGACAACTAATGCGTATTCTACATCGTATCTGCAGAGGCAGACAAATTTTTTGTGACGAGGCTCGATTCATAGCGAAATTAGAAATTTTGTATTCAGAATAAAAATTTTCGGGTCTCGTAGCGAAAAAATTTTACTCTCAACAAATCTCCGCCTAAGAAGTTTCACTTCAAAAAATCAGCTCAAATCGGACGATCCGTTCTTGAGCTATGCGCAGTCACACGTACATATGCACTCTGCTTTATATATAAGAAGAATTAAAAAAGTAAACAATAGTGCCAGAGAAATTAGAGATTGAGCAAGACTTGAATATTAATGTAATAAGAACACGTGTATCACGCATGTGATGGAACCTATTTGCATTGGTATATAAAAAGTTATCTTCATTTTTTTCAGAAATGTTCTTTATTTATTGTAATAAACCACAAATATTTTAAATAACAATACTCTTATCAAATACACAGTACTTTTGCACAATTCAGCAAATTTTTCTTTCGAATTTTCTTTGGCATGTAAAACTTTTTCAAACATAAGTAAATAAGTTAATGAAGAAAAAGTGATTGGTACAGGGCAAAAGTGCTCAGTTCTACAAAGAGAGACGTGGTACTTAAAATTAATCAGTGTTTTAAACAAATTTAATCAGCCTACATACAATCTACATGGAAAATAAATTTTTTGATATCATACAACTATTTCTTAATCTTATATACTCAGAATTCGGACGCGACATATTTAAAGCTTTTCTAAAGTTTCTTTTAATTTATGTTATTGAAGATGTACAAATATTTTTTTAAACTATGAGCCGACTTTGTTTAATATGCAAACTTTTAGTCATTTGACACTTTCGATCACTCACAATAAACACAAATAACATTTTTTGTTACGGACGTAACAACTAAGCATAGATTATAGAAAATTTTAATACTTGCGTTATTTTTACGTGAATTACTCTATTTTAGTTTTTTCCAAAAAAATGTAATGTTATACATTACAACATTGCTTTAGTTTGCAAAAACTTCGCAAAACAAAAACTCTCTCTTTTTACGTTAACATTTACGAATACTTTTCACACTTTTATTTTATTTAACATCATATGATATATTTAAGCTTTATATATTGAGGTTAAAAGAGCTTTAAGAGCATTTTTGATTTTTTCGTCATAGTTGACCAATTTTTGGAAATGCCCAGATGTAATCAGAAAAATAATTCTTTTTTTTAATTTGATTACAAATACTTTTAGATCCAATGAGATTAGAGGAACTATTAAATATCTGAACTAGGTCACATATGAACATTTCTCTTATGTACTTGTACTTTCTTTCTCATCAACAGAGGTGTTAAAATCAATGGATACTTTTCTTTTTTTATTAAATTTTAAAAAACTTCAATTTCTACACACGCACTAAAAATAGGTCAACTTGATGCCAACTGATTTGAAACATCAGTTCAATTTGTATATAGTAGATATTTCAATTGCATCTAAAATAACTGATGAGTTTTTAGAAAACTATATTCTTTCTGATTTTTATATTTTTTAAAGCTATAGGGTATGACCCTGGTGCTTCGTCAAAATTTGGGAAAAACTTCCAAGCAGCTTTTGTATTGTTTTTGAAGGTGAGACTGTTCTATGAGAGCTAACCATAGTAAGGGTGTGCCTTGGCAAAGCAGTAGCGAATCACCTTAGTTAAGTATAAGATAGCTAACTTCCAAGTAGCTCCACTTAGTGCTTATGATGTAGAGTCTTCAAAATAGTTTGTTGAAACTAAATTTTTAGTACGGATTTTGTGATCTTTAAAAAAGATAGGGTGCGGTGGGGTCAAGTTCTTTCTTTTTTTTTTTTTGAGGCTCACAACACCCCGAAAATTATAATTTTTGAATGGTTTTTGGCTTAACTCGCAAGAATGGACATTTTTCTTAGTTTCTATGCACTCGGAATTGAGGTCAGAGTCGCAGTTTCGACATGGTTGCCCATGTCGACTCATTTCAAGTGATATGGCTGGTCGCATTTGTTGCAACGAATTAAAAAAGGCTTAAAAACCAATAAAACGCATTAACACAGACAAAAGCACTAAATACGCATTAAAACGAAGTTTGTGGGGTGAAACGTTTTATTTTGAAAATACGGCTGGCATCACACAACTACTGCATAGATATTTCACAAACACATCATATTTTTTAAGAACAACATTAAACCAACGCGACTGATATATTTACCTTGAATTTGTGTTGGCATAAAACACAATAAATTCAATCGATCAAAAAACTTTTGGAAAAAAATTCTTACCACTGTTTTGGAGGAGCAACCAATGTACTTCTGAACGCTTCGCTGTGTCATGAAAAACTGTGCGGCAAAAAGAAAACAAACCGCGACGGTATGACACTTGATTATATGTAAGCGCGCTGTCAAAATTTCACAGTTAAAACGCTTCACCCCACTGCACCCTACTAATAAGAATTTAAAAGACCTTAGTTTCTATCCGAAGAGAGATCTGATCCGAGATCAAACGAAGAATAACTCTTGCCAACGGGTGTTACTTTGGGCTCAGTAGGCAATTGAGAAGCAGAGCCCTCTCTCGACGAACAAAAATCACGCTCTATAAATCGCTCATCATGCCCGTCCTACTTTATGCATCACAAACCTGGACGCTGAGCAGTTCAGATGAAAAGACTTTAGGAGCATTCGAGAGAAAGATTCTTCGTAAGATCTACGGACCAATCTGCGTCAATGGCTAGTATCGAATACGGTGGAATGATGAACTGTATGAGCTGTACGCTGACATCGACATAGTCAAGCGCATTAAAATTGAGCGGCTTCGCTGGCTAGATCATGTTCAGCGCATGAAGGACGATGCTCCAGTGAAGAAAACATTCGATTCGGTACCCAGCGGCGGTCAACGCAGAAGAAGACGACCGCATCTTCGTTGGAAAGACCAAGGAGAGGACAACCTGACGAAGCTTGGAATTTCCAACTGGCGCCAGCAAGCGAAAGACAGAAATAGCTGGCGCAAATTCTTAGATGAGGCCAAGACCGACATACGGTTGTAGCGCCAACATAATTTCATGGCAAAAAGAATAGAAAATATTTTTTTAAGTCTCCAGATTAGCACTAGAACTACCGACACCGTCAATTTAATGGTTTTCATATATCAGGCTTAAATAATATAATATAGTTTATGTATTGTTCTAGAATTTTAAGATGACTTTTAATGAAATATAAGAACAATTACATATTCCTATTCAATTTCCACTCAGCCATTTTAACTTCCATAATCAGTATGACCTATAATACTCATTTATACATCGCTTTTATACATTTCCTGGGAAAATTTCAAGTTCTCAAACACAAGCTGTAAATTCTTTCAGTATATGCTTGTTAAACCGGCCAAATTCAGAATATAGTTCTAGTAAGCTATAGATGTGCGAACTAAAGCTTTACTATTATATAAAATTAAAGTGAAAATTTTCTGTTACCATTTAATTTCAAAAGTATTGAGCCGATTTTTAAGAATAAAGTTCTAAAATATTAAATTTGGACTACATCACTGTACAGAATATTTTCCTAAGTAAAATAAGTATTTTAAATTAATGAGTTAAGTTTACAAGAAATCATCCCAGACGCATTGTTTAATCGTTTTATTTTCACGCGATTGTTCTGCGAGAGTTTCAATAAACTCCATGCTGCTCTCTACTCTCATCTTGTTGTGCTCTGCTAGCACAGCACAACAAAAAACAGATGTCCCTCAAGCAAAAAGAAAAATGAGCCAAACAAAACAACAAAAAACTGAGGAAAACAAAAGAAGAAATGTTTTTTATTTCTTTTGACATGTATTTTATAAAGGAAATTGCTACTGAAAAACGTCCGTTGCGAAGCCGGAAATCACTATGGCCTGCTAGTATCTTATAAATTGCTTTTCCTAGGTAAGGATGAACTTAATCCACGAGGAGAACCTTTGGATGAATTTGTAGTTTTGAATATTGTAAAAAACTATCTAAATTGTGGGAGAAATATAACAACAGATAATATTTTACAAGTATGCAACTTGCAAAGAAGCTTGCTGGCTTAAAAAACAAGTCTTGTTGCAACTATGCGAGCAAATAAAAGAGAATTGCCGAATCAAATCAAAAAATATTGTTCTAACAATTTACAAAAGTCAGACTAGTAAAAAGTACTAGATCTTAGCTCTTAATATAAATCAGTAAAAATTGCTTGTAATTGACGCGAATTCCTGAAACTGTATCATTTTACAATGAGACTAGTTTGGAGTAGATGTAGTTGACCAAATGGCCTGCAAGTATAGCGTAAATCAGGGTCACGTATTGTATTTTAAATTGTATTTTGGACTTGGCAGCAATCAATGCTTGGATTCAATATAAAGAGACTTTTGATGAAAACATAACTAGAAAAAATTTTTGTTCAGATTATCCGAAGAACTCTAGTAAATTTAATACTTTTGGAGTCATTTTTAGAATACATAAAATTGGTTATTTTGGGTTATTTTGTACTTTTGCTTAGCGTTATTATTTTAGGGAAATTTATTTCTTAATAAAGCTTTATTTTTTGTCTAAACAAAGATTTTATACGAAATGCCGGCTTATTTTTTAATTATGGGGTCAACTTGGACCCTAAGGGTTAAGTTTTTAAGGTTAAAATATTTTACGAAATTATTTCCCAAGTAACTTTTAATTTTTCACAAAAGACTATTAACATGTAATTGACCTTGAAACTCGAATTTCTCCAAAATAGGCCAAAGGATTAAAAACTGTTAACGCCATTAAATTCAGCGTCCTCGAATTATGCTGAAATACTAAGTCCCAAGCAAAGATTATATAGTATAAAGATGTGCCACTTAGAACATTAAAAAGTAACAAATATTTTTCAGATCAATACGTAAGCTTTTATGAGCGCGATGAAAAAGCTTTCTTGAGAGAAAAGTTTCCAATCCTTGCATGCACATTCTCTCTGCAATGCTCTTTCACTCTTCACTCCACAATGCTTCACAGCATAGATCACCACTGTTTCACATGGTTTCTCATAGCTAGCGAGAGTCGTGAAATTTAATGTTGTCATTGTTTTTTCCGTTGTTGTTGTTGTTGTTGGAACCAAGCAGTTGTGATCTCTGCTTGACAGCAAAAAATGTTTTTGTTTGTTTGCATTATTTTCATGATATTTCCTTATTTTGTGCGAAGCAAATTTTTCTTATTCACTGCTTGCTATTAATATTGCCTATTTTTGATTGACTATCAGCCAGAGCAGTAAAATCTGCATATATATTCAGAATCTTAAGAATCTTAATCTAACTGAATAACGACATACAAATCATCCAATGAATCAAAATTGTTTATAAATAAATTTTTAATTCACATAGAATTTTAAAAATTGATTAGTAATTAATTTAAAATATTTTTTTCGTTATCAGAATAATTAATTATTTTTTATTCATATGAATTCTATTACAAAGAATGCAATTCAAAAAGAGTTTAAAATTTTAAATAATTAATTTTTTGTACATTATTTATTTTTTTTGCCTATTCATGTGTTATTCATTATTAATTTTATAGTCATTATTAATTTTTTATTTATTATTATTTGGTTCCATACTCAAAAGTGAATAACAAGATTTTTTTTTTCATTTTATTTATTACTCAAAACTGAATGAAAAATTAGAAATGAATACGAAATTTATAATGAATAAAAAATTAATAATGAATAAAAAATTAATAAAAAAATTGATAGCGAACATTTAATTCATAAAATATTAGTGAATAACTAAATTTTTTATTCATTGTATTTTTTATTTAAAAGTGAATAACAAATTAATAACAGTGGTTAACAATTTAAAAAAAGTTGGCGCGACAAAAACGACACTGCTAGTTCGATTGAGTATTTTTTCTAGATAACAAAAATTATTAAGACCAGGTTGGTTCGAATTTTTTTAGAAGAATTTTTCAACTTTTTGGAGTTTTGAAAAATATTACCCCATTTATGATTTTATAACTCCAAAAGTATTCATTTATTATACAAGTTTTAAAAATATTTACAAATGTGACATTTATACTTTTATTAAAGCTTTTATTCATACGATTATTTGTACTATTTTTGTAGACATTTTCTGAATACTACATTTGTGAAAGAGTTTAAAATATACCGTTTATTTGACATTTCCCATTTTTTAACATCGTTAAAAAAATATTTCAACGAATATATTAAGGTAAAAAGTATGATTGTAGTAGGTTGGATATAAACGCATTTCGGTTTTAGTAAAAATACTCAAAACTACCTGCATCAAAGTCGACGTGGTGAGTTCGTACTAAACAAATTCTTCTGACTTTAAAAACCAAATTACCATATATTTAACTAAAGATTTTGTTTGCAAACAATATTCTTAGCGTTTTTATCTAAATTTAAAAATCCCTAAAACGCAATTTTACATTATAATAGGATTTTAAACACTGTAAACTCTTTGAAATGAGTCATAGCAGAATATTTTTACAACATTCATGATTTTAAATTTTTATTTGTTTTCTTGATATAATCAGTTTTCAACACTACCTGGATTATTTTGAATTGCCATAGAAATGAGTTAAATAACAGAAATAACGTAAACAAAGATACGTCAAAAATAAATCAAAACAAAACAACGAAATCTTCGCGCCGGTAAAAATAACTAGCAGAAACACTGTGTGTTTCTGCCACGCCCTCGTTGCCAAACGCCCATAACATGCTATCAGTGAAACGGCACGAGTAAATTGTGGTCGAGTACCGAATTCCGGGGCTGTGCAGCGACCTATAACTCCAAAGCTATTCAATATCAAAAAATTTCAGTTGTGTGGGAAGGGTAACGCCCATAAAATTTTATCAGTGAAACGTGTAAATTGTAGTCGAATACCGAGTTTCGAGGCTATGTGACCTATAGCTCCAAAGCAATTCGATATCACAAATTTGGGTGGTGTAGGAGGTGCCACGCCTCCTTGCCCAACGCCCATCACATGTTATCAGGGAAACCTTACTTGTTAATTGTGGTCGAATACCAAATTCTGAGGCTTTTCGAAATATAATTATAAAGCTTTCTATCCGATATCGCATATTTGGCCTGAATAGGAGGTAATTTTGAGTATTAACCATATTTTTTAAACTCTTTCACAAATGTAGTATTTAGAATATTTATACAAAAATCGTTAGATCAATACAAAAGATAGCTTAAATAAAAGATATAATTGTTTTATTTGCAAACATGTACAAATTTTGTAATATGAAAAAATACTTTTGAAGTTATAGGATCATAAATGGGGGCATATTTTTCAAAACTTAAAAAAATCGAAAAAATCTTTGAAAATTCTTTATTTCTTTTCGAATTGCATTCTTTCTATAATACTCATACAATTTAACACAAAGTTTATATTAATATAACTTATTTTCTGGTTTGTTTGTTTAATTGGCATTTGCACAAATCTAAATGACTTAACGGACTTCGCTCAATTTGAGTACACATATTGTGTGCATCCTAGATGAGATTGTAACATACTTAGTTTTGATCACGCTCATTCCACCCATTTCCACTTACGTAAATTTTGATATTGAAAATCTTTCTTTAAAAAAATTTTTCGCAAATAAAATTAAAAATTTTAAGAATTTTAAAACCAAAAACATTCACATATCTTTAGAATTTCAGGAATTTTTGGTACAACGACTTTTTTATAAAACATCGTTCCCCAAGAATGAGAAAAAAACGACATGCAAATCAAAACTTTGACTTTCGATGCAAATATGTCCGCTATTTTAAATGTATTTAATTCAAATTTTTTGATCAAAGTTTTAATAAAAGCACTTTACAAAAATAGTTTCAACTGTAGCGTTAGGTCAGTGAATATATTCTTTAATTTTTTTTCAAAAACTGGCCAAAATATTGAATTTTTACTCAAAAAATGATTAAAAAAATGTCTTAAAATGTCTAAATAAATAAGAACAATTGAAAATTGCATATCTGAGTACTTTTCATAAAGTAAAGCATGTATTTGAAATAATATAATAAAAATATATAAAAGTAGTTAAATAAAAAAAATTTCCGCAAAAAAAACTTGAAAAATATTGCTTACAACATTATTCGCTGCTAAGCTTCAACTAATGGAATCGCCCTTACAATAATATAACACTAAAAATATCATGTGGCAAAACGGCAAAAAAACCAAGTCAACACACAAAATTATGTCATCCTAGATTATGTCATCTTTATGATAGTATATTCTTGAAATTATATAACAAAAAGATAAGAGATAATGCAAAAAAAATATAATAACTTTCAATTATATAATGTTCGTAGGGTAGTTAAGTAAAAAAATTGCCTACATTTTTTAAGTAAAACCTAATGAAATTCTGCTACATTTTGTTGGCAGCTATATCGTTTATTCAGATGTTTCATGCATCAAATCTTTACATATCATTTCTATTGCTTTTCAATATTATGCTCACATTTGCTCACATTGCCGCTTACTTATTCTCTCGCTCTCAAAAGCTTTAAATCGTTCGCTCGCTGACTCTCATAAAGCTTTTATGTGGATTTATGATAAATCCACATTCAAATTTTACTGTGCCACTTGCTTGTATGGCGGTGGCACATCTTCCTATTATATTATCTGTGTCCCAAGCTTGTTTGATTTTTTTATATGCACAATGTAATTAATGAATTTGTATGTTAAATGTTGTTTTCGTTAACTTATATTCTTTTATTTACATAAAGCAAGCCAAAAATAACAAAGAAAACCATGATAATCAAAAATCCGTCAATTTGGCGGGTGTGGTAAAACTAGGTATATATATTGAGCGTCGGTAGTTCTAGCGTTAAAGAACAATTTATAGACAACAAACAAGGTAATATGGAATAGAACCTTCAAACTGAGGAGTGCGTTTCAGTTTCATTTACTGATGCGTTTTAATTTCAATTAATGGGTATCATAAAATGGGCTCCAAACAAAGGATATACACTCTAAAAAGTTTTTGTTGAATTTTACTACAACACTTGTTGGCAACAGTTTTGCGGATGTTTCTGTAGTAAATTTACACACCCTTATTTAATTAAACATATTGTTTACTATTGACTTGTAGTGAAATTCAACAAAACGTGTTTATTTTTGAGTTAAATATGTAGCAATGTTAATGAAAAAATATTGATATTGCAGTAAAATTACACATCAATTGCTATCATAACAAAATTACTACTCTCATGTTAGCAAAATTCAACAAATTGAATTTATTTTTACTACAATTGATGTAATCAATTAAATTTTTATTGATATTCTAGTAAATGAAACATTCTTAGTTTTGACACTCTTGGTTTAAAACACAATTTAATATATCTTAAAACTTCACACTCTT
The DNA here is from genome assembly GCA_963920525.1 of Dichetophora obliterata. Taxonomy (NCBI): domain Eukaryota; kingdom Metazoa; phylum Arthropoda; class Insecta; order Diptera; family Sciomyzidae; genus Dichetophora; species Dichetophora obliterata. The sequence continues at coordinate 141,229,330 of OY986435.1, read as the reverse complement.
GATGGCACGTGCAGAAATAAATTTGACTTATAAATACTGCTTATGCTTCATTAAATTAACACTACAAACACCAAAATGGGACATACCCCAACAGCGGATTTGCCAGTGGCTTCCATAGAACTAACACAGAATAAATTACCAGGTAAGGAAGCATTACTTTTTTCAAAAAGTAATGCGTCTGCATATAGCAGAAGTAATTAACTCATACCTCATTACCTGTAATGTAGCATACAAGGAAAAGTAGTGCAGTGATTTTTATAACTTAATACAAGTAGTATGTTACTCCATAACTTCTAGGTAATGCTGAAGGGAGGCGATCACTTACCTCCTGTCTCATTCAATGTTAAATGTAAGGCCTTTTATGCATAGTAAGGAAATATAGTCGGAAGTAGTGGTCATTACAAGGTAATTGATGCTTCATATATTAAGAATATATTCCATCCGCTACTGGGACACGCCTGCATAAAGAAATTCCTGCCGATAAGTACCCGAAAGAGAAAAACAAATGAAACACAGATATTTTTTATAGATTTTGATTTAATTATTAACATATTGCCCACATTTACCCATTTTGTTGTGTTGTACAACATAAGATACTATAACACAATAAAACTTTTACTAAAAATCGAGTTACTACTAAACTTTTTTCAATTAAAAACCATATAACTCTTACAAAATGATCCGTACTCGTTGACAAGCAAAGTCGACTAAGCATCTGTTGAATATATTGTACATGTTGAATATTCAACATCTGTTTTATTGGTTCAATTTTCGTAGCAATATAAAGCATTGCAGTTGATATTGCAGCAAAATTCAAAATTTATTGCTTAATTTTGCTAAGAATAGTGTTTAATGGTAAATACTCAAAGATCAAAATAAGAATTATAGTAAAATTACACATCAGTTAAATTTATATTTATTTTAAGCCGGAAAAAAACGAATGAAAAAGTGAAACGAAGGAAAAACTACACAAAAGTATTTCTTTTAAAGGAATTTAATTTGTTATGTTTGGTATGGATTTTAGTTGTTTAGATTTTGTGTTATTTAATATCAATCGAATAGTTTATAGAAAATAGTTTTTGAAATGAATTATTAATAAATCATTAAAAGTAGCTTTTTTTTCATTTTACTAATGTTTTTCTCTGTAAAAAAAAAATCGGTAACGCACCATATTATATAATAGTGCTATGTAAAACTTACTTATTGTAGTAAACAAACATCTAAAAAACCAAAAATTGTTTACGCCTTTCTTTACTACTTAACCGAATGCGGCGCTGTTTGAATGTTTTTGTGTTTGTGTTAACTTCATTGTGTTTGTAGAATTCTTTAATTCACTTCAACTACACCGCTTCCTTATTTTTTACTTCTATGGGCGGAGAGCCCAAAACTGTCAAAACGAAGTTGACATACAAAATCTGCAACCAATGAGAATGCAATAGGAAAGCAAAAATTGGCAAAAATACTAAAATGGCTGAGTTTGACAGTTATGGTCACTAAGAAAGGGAACACATTCAGCCCTTACACTACCTTGTCTAGTTTTACAATGGGTAGAAGCAATAACCAAAACATATTAACCGAATCGGTTTAATTGAGTCTCAGCATTGCCAGGATAACTTTTTACGGTTCCAAATAAAAAATTTAATATCTAAATGTAATAGAACTTAGTCTAAATTGTATTAAAAACAAAAAGTAATACAGAATAGTTCTCAAATTGAAACAAAACGCTAAAAAGAAGGCTGTAATATTTCTTTAATACTTAAATTTAAACCAAAAATTTTGAAAGGAAGCTGTAATATTCCTTTGATTTAAATTTTATTTCAGTAGAGTTTTAAATATAAGTTAGTATTTGAAAAGTTTAAATTTTAAACCGCAAGGGTAGTACAAATTAGTTTGTAATATTGTTTTGGTTCTTTTTGATAATATGATGAATAAATATTTTGCTTATATTTTTACATTTTGGCTATTTTTATTTTGCGTTCTGGTTATAAAAAAAAATTTGATCCGGCAACACTGATTTTATTCCCAGGCTTGTGAGAATTTTTGAATTTTTGCAAGCCAGTTGATTCCAGAAATATTAACAATAATGCAATGCCAACACCAACTAATAGATTACAAGTTCTCGTCAAAATATTCGGGTCTTACTCCTCAAAGTTTCTTGACACAATTCCATTTTATCATGGGAAAATGGTTTTTTCAAAATTTAACTTATTTATGTTAATTTTTTTATAATGTGCCTTATCATGCCCTTCAATTGTTTTTGTTTAAGATGTGGTAGTAAAAAGTGCACCTATTTATTAATAAAACACCACACCACTAGTTCAAATGCCATGTAAAGTCTTATGCGCACCTTACACGGTCAATCATTTGAAGTCAATCAGGTATATGTGTTAGTAAATTTTTGTTTGTATGCGTTACACAGACACGTTGATGGCTTGATTGATCAGAATCTAAATTTTTCGATATTTTGCAATGCTGGTCAAGCGTCTGGATGTGTGTATTGATCAATGCTTGATTGATCAATCTTTCGTCATTTCGTTTGCTTTCGTCGTGCAGTAAACATGATTGCACGTAAAAAAGAGCTGTAAATAATAATTTTAAGAGGACAAATACTTTTTGGCAGAGTTTATTGACTCTTTTATTTTTACGCTTTTTAATGCGTAGCTAATTATTACGTGATTAGTAAGTAATGCAATATGCTCGATACAGTCGTCCGTTTAACTCATTGCACGTCTGTGTTCCATAAAAAATAATGCAGAATGAATATTTGCCGATATGATAGATGTGTGTAAGGGCTAGCATCAATCCACACGTACACATGCTGGACGTCAAATGATTGACCGTGTAAGGGGAGCATAACAGACAGTACACCATCTAAGGACTAAAGTCCCAAATCTTTACGTATATATTCCATCATTGCCTCAGGTCGGCTGAGAATCTTCTCGCAATGGAGATTATTTGTTATTTTAAGGACGGCTTACTATACAGAACGATTCCAAGATATTGAGGACTTTTTCGCCCTAAGGGGCGTCCATTAATTACGTGAGGCATTTAGGAGTGTGAGGGGTAAAACCGAACCTCACTCACTCTTACGTGGTGGAGAGGGGGGTTCTCGCAAAGATGTCGTAATTTTTTATTAGCAAAAAACAGTGTAGAGTTATGAGATAACTAGTTAAGTTGAGTAAAGCGTGTTTCTTTACTAAAATATTACAAAATTTTACACAATAATATTTATATTTATATTTATATTTATATTTAATATTTATATTAATGAATCCAATACAACGAAGCATAGATTAACATATTTACACTGAAAACACGCATTTTTAACAATCTCACGTGAGATTAGAGGGGAGGAGGGGGTCAAGACAAATCTCACGATATCTCACTAGTTTACTAAATTTTCAAGTATCATCAAGATCTGTCTTTGCATATGCTGAGAGGCAAAAAGTACACTGCAATCATCTCTACGTCAAAAAAAAATGCGGAAATGGAAGACTGAGTTTCATCCATCAAGTAATAGTTTTATGATGGAACAATTTAAAAATCTAAGAAATTAGTTTTTACCTGTGTTAAATGTTTATGTTTAAACCGAGTTCCAAAGTCAGTTTACATTTCATTAATAGCTTTGTAGGTTTCCTCGTTATGTTTCAATTTTCTAAAACTACTTCTCTTTTTAATGGTTAACGTGCATCTGTAGACTATATATTGAGCACTCATATCACCAAACACTTTTCTTCAAAAAAATTTCCCATGGAGACTAACAATAATTCTTATGAAAATTTAATTATTTTGCTAGACTTCGATTAGTTTTGGCTTAGCTTTGTTTTTAATGCTTATAACCATGAATTTAACGCCATTTATTGCTGAAAAAAGTTCAATAGAAGAGTTTCGGTATAGTGCTATTGCATTTTTATTTTCGTATTAATTTTTGTGCCTGAAATACTCAAACTCAACTCTACAACATTAAAATACAAGAAATTGTCACACATGAACTTGCCTGCATTAACTTGCCTACTAAGCCAAGTATTGTTGAATGGTTAACATTTTGAGAAATCCACCTTCGGTGAGTTGTTGTCTTCTTTCGGCGACGGACGTAGAGTAGAGTTCTGTTGAGTTGTAACTTGTATTTTATGGTTTCTCTACACATTTTTGCACACATGGGTCATTCAACTCCTTCTCCGGCTAGTTACATCCGATGTTTCACAGCTTTTGTCGTAATACTTTGGTAAAGAAAGACGATGATGATAGAGATGAGGAAGAACAAGAAGAAGAACGATATAAATTCGCGTGCTGGCACATGGAGTCAGAGCAAGAATTCGCATCCACCACCACCACAGCAACAACAACAACAATAAAAACAACAACACCATCCTATACTTTGTGGTTACTGGCAAAAAACAAGAATACTCTTATATTGGCCATGATTTTTCTGGCTTTGATGCTATTGCAATGTCTTGCAACTCTTTTCGGTTGCCTTCTTCTTTGGGTGCTTTATTTTATTGGTTGTTGCTGTTTTTGTTGTTGTTGTTGATACACATATTTATCATAGAAAAAAAGCCAGCTTTACAGAAACAAAATAACAACGAAATGTTGTATGAGTTTTAAACTGTATTGTTTTCTTTTTTTGCTGTTTGTTTTTTGCTTTATGTAAAAACGCTGCTGTTTTTTACATCTTTAACCCTTCACCCATGTACACCGAATTTCCTATTTAATCATGTCCTTGGGATGTCAGTGCCTCATGTAATTTTTATGTAATGATTTTTATAACTTTATCTTAATTTAATCATAATTTCTAATATTAAGTTTTTGGTGTAGATTTAGTAGAAACGTGCGCAAATTTTCGAAAGTCTTCACAAATTCTCAAGTATGGGAATTGCAAAACTCAAATAAAAATATTCATACGTAATCAACGCTGTAAAACCATGTTCAAGCGGTCAAACTTGCTCGAATGCACATATTCGCTGTTGAGTTTAATTCAATCAAACCATGTGTATCGATCGTCTTCATATCAACCATTTCGTGTTTGTTCGTTCGACTCAGCAATGATTATTTTGATCAAGAATAAAACGCAAAAAGCAAACATTTACGCGTATAGGGCCATGAGTTCTTGCATAGGCTGGCAGAGAAGGAGAGAGACAGAACGAGACCAAATAGAAGCACTTTTAAAAAATTGCTCTATCACAAAAGATTGGTCGTCTGAGATTCTTTGATTACTCTTTTACGAAATACATACATATTCATTGCAACACATAACTCCAACTTTAGTTGTTCTAAATCAAGTGAAGAAATCATGATCGATCAGCAAGAAAATATTGAGTTTTGCAGTTCTTTGATATATATACCATAAATCAACTATTATAATCAAATAAAAATGCAAGAAATTTTTTACGTCTTAAGAAAGTCTAAGACATATTCTTTTGCGAAAAAACGATTGAATTATTTTTAATTTAGTAACCCACTTTATTGCAAATATTTAAGGAAAATGCGTAATTCACAATAGAACAATAAAATAGTACTCCATGAGTATTCCTTTAAGTCTTCGAAACAAGTCCTTTCGAAATTGTGTCCAATGACACACATTTTAAAATAGTAGTACAAAATATAAAATGAGTACAAAATGCGTCATAGGTTGGAGACAGGTATACGCTCTAAAAGGGTTAAGAAAAGTAAACTGTAAAATTGCTATACTTAGTTACTCTACTTAAATTTTCAGCTTATTCATAGATTAATGCATGAATAATATATCTGAAAATCGTTCCAAACAATGCACTTCCCACTAAATATCAATTGAGCTACCAACCTGCAACACATTGCGAACCCCCTTTTTAACCAACTGCAATTTGTCTCAGTCGCATTAACGAGAACAACAACAACATTACATAACTACAAACACAGCCTTTCGTAGTTGCACCTTACAAGTAATTCATACAAACAACCATTTGTCAATTATTTTCTAACTCAAGAACTTCCTACTCGTTCAGCAGCAGCGGCACGATTCTGTTGGAACTCGCGTTTACACAGTGGAAAAGTGGTCATAAACTGCACAGTCATTGAAGCTGCACATGCTCAACGTGTTTCGTCCTCACAATCTGTCAGTTTAGGCATTTTATTCGTCCAAGCGTAGCACTTGAAGCCTCAAAGCAGTTAGAGGAATGCACATAAATAGAGAGAGAGAGAGGTTGACAGCGGGAGCAAATTGAAGTTAAAAGGACTAAGAAACCTTCCGACAGATAGCAGCTTATATTTATCATATTCTAAGTCTTAAATAGCCTTACAACGGGCCACGTCGAAAAACTGACAGGGTGGCTGTTTTGGTAGGATCGCGTTGCGCTTGCTCGCCAATGACGTGAATGTTGAGACCATTGAAATGGTTTTCATTTCAGCCGCATCACTTATTTCGTTATGTGGTTATAACGCGATTTCTAACTCGAGTACTTCTAGTACATATGTTTGTATATTGTTTTCTTCTTCGTTGTGTCTTCTTGATGTTGCCTTGCCAACTTAGGGTTTCTTCACTTGGTGAATTAGTTGCCCGTATGTATGTCGATAAGACGTATATTTCCCTTTAAAATGGAGTTGAGTTTTAAACCTTTTTTCAGCGCTGATATATTTTTAATTATTTATTTGTTTATTTATTTATTCATTTGGTTGCTAAACCTTAACAGGTTTAAAATTATAACGTTATAAAATAAGATATTGATAACAATTAAAAAATATAAAATAAGATAAAGATTGAAAATAATACTCGCATCATAGAAAAAAACTAAATCAAAACGATAATATCAGAACACAAACAAGGTCAAGTTAGGAACATTTCAAGTATCGCGTTATCAAGAAAATCAAGGTCAAGTTAGGAAGACTTACGCAGCTTGCATACTATCCTTACACGAATTAAAGAAATTTCAGGAATTAAAAAATAAGATATTGCACTTTGCGCTGGTCCGTTACTTCTGCTAATCGAGTTTGAGAATCAGCTGTTCAGTTAAATACGTCACAATATTTAATTTCTTTGAGAAACGTATTGCGCTTTATTTAATCGGTTGTGTTTTATTTAATAGTGTATTTATCGATATTAATTTGCTAGTTATAAGCTTAAACTTTTAAAAAATGAACAGAACACGAATGTTCACAAAAATACGAAAATTAAACCAAAAAATTGTAGAAAACACACACGAACGAAAATACAAAAATATATTGACTTAACAAAATTTGTTTTATTATGTAAAAACTTGGAACTATCATTTATTTGTCCTTTCAATTCACAGGTACATTAATTAAAATAAAATTGTTGGCCTTTATAGTCTAGTGGAGAGTGCGCTAGACTAGCAACCCAGAGGTCCCTGGTTCGAATCCGGACTCGGGCATGGTTCTTTTCACTTTCTTTGTTCTTTCCTACATTAAAGAATTATCTAAACCTAAAATTCACAAATAAATTGTGGAAAATGTGCAATTAAAAGACAGTTTTCTTTCACGGTTATTTCGCCTAATCAATAATTCACGTATGGTTCCAATCAATTCCTCTAAATAATCTATCCCTTTCCTTTCAGGTCAAAGACCAAACCTTGTTTGCATAAGGCGTATGCCTTGGTTCTTTGATCTTTTAAAAAAAATATCTGGGAATGTTGAAAATACAACAATGAAGCTCGCAGAAACATTTTAATAAAATCCAACTCGAACAATAATGCTCACTGAAGCTGGTTCCTTATACAAATTTTGTTTGACTAAGCTGCTTACTGGCTGCAATAAAATAATAGTAAAAACAATGTTTGCAAATGAGTACTAAATAAATGTACATTCTTCTCGTTCCAATAAATTGCTTCTCCCTTCTTTTATTTTAATTATAAAAGCTAAAATGTATGCAATTTTTATTCCTGTGTAGAAATCGTATGCAAATTGAATGCTCGCCAAAGCAACATTGATAGGAGACATACTCGCCTCCATACCCACTCACATAAATCTCTTTTTTCTATAGGCATGTCCTAGGCCGGCATGTCTGCCAAATAAACCGTCCTAGCAGCAATGATGCATGCATCTCACTGTAGTAATTCTGCATTCATACCATACGCTGCATGCTGCTACGGCAGTTCATTTGGCAGACATGCCTATAGAAAAAAGATATAAGCGGGCCTAGAAGAGTACAAAATCGCAACAATGCAACAACGATACGAAATTACCAACAAAGAAAAAAACATGAAAACAACAACAAGTGTTCTGGCGATAGCGCAAAAGTTCAAATTGTTCCCCCATGTTGGCCTGCACCATTCTGTAGCTTAGCAAATGGCTACATTCTAGAAAAAATTTGAATATGGGAAGATAAGAAATTTCAGTGCCACTGAAACAACACTAATGGGCAAAGGCAATCTAAGAAATTTTTATCTCTAAGTAAAGCAAAATCCAAAGATTTACTCAAGCTTACCATTGCATACCTTAGAATTCGCACCAGTTTCTTCACAAAGAGCCATCTTTCTGATTCAGAAAGATGGGTCTTTTTGAATCAGTGGTCTGCAGACTATGCGAGGAGGAAAAAGAAACCCCCGTACACATTCTATGTGAATGTCCGGCAATCCACAGCCTAATTTTGTAGGGGAAGTAGTGCCCCCGTCAACAATTTGGAACACCAAGCCAGAGACAGTGCTAAAATATATAAAAAGCCTAAATCTGGAGTGTTAATTAAGGGCATGCACAATAGATCCTATGAGTCGCGGTGCACATGAGCCCACTATAAACTAACTAACTAACTGGCCTGTTGGAAAAAATTTTTGATTTTCTCCGTCACAGCAGCGGACGGATATTTTTATTTATTATTTATAGTAGATAAATTTATTTATATTTATTATTTGTAGTAGATACAATTGTTTTAGTCTTTAATGGCAAGGTCTAAACAGCCTTGAATAAATTAGTGCCTTGGGTTACTCTTATTTTATATTTTAAAATATTATTAGATATGGTATTTAACTTAAAAGAAATGGATTTTATGTAATGGTTCTTGTAAAATAAATAAACACCCATAAAACTTTTTGCCTTTTTTTTCTAAAACGAGGAAATCGCAGGTATGCTAAAAAAAGGACCAAGTACCACCATTTGGGTTGAATATACCCGTGCAAGAGAATTAGTACTAAACTAGAGCAAATATACCCAATTTGTTCCCACAGTGCTAGTATAGCGATAGTTCAAGGGTGAACTAGTGCTTTTCCATAAATGAGTTTTTATATATGACATAAGGGCATTATTTGACATTGTTTAGAACTTTTTTGTTTTCATATTTGATATATCAAATATTATCGTGTATATAAATACTACAGAAATTATGTTAATTTATTAAATCGTCCTCTGGGGATTAATGGTACAATTTTGAGTTAATCGTTCGGTAAATGGGGCAAAAGGTCACCAAAAATTTTTTGTTTAATGGGATATAGAGCAAAATCGACACTAAGTATCTCAGTTTCTAGAATAGATTGCAAAAAACAGATTGAAGATTTGAAAATTTTGCTATCAAAAACGATTAACTCAAAACTGTCAAAATGGCGTATGGAGCACATGAATGTCCGGACAACGATATGATGTTAATAATAAATTGCATTATGGTGATCGGCCAGAGATATTGTGATAATTTTGTTACATAAATTCTTTTTTAGGCTGGACTATTTTGTAAAACAAATGATTTTTTTATTACAGAAACAATTTAAACATGTTTGCGTAAAATTTGACCAATTTTTCTCTAGTTAATGTTAGGAAGAAGAGTAAATAAGTCAAATTTATATTTAAATCATTTTTGAGAAAATATTAAATATTTTAGAGGTTTTTTGAAGAAAGTATATAAACTAGAAATGGTGAGGAAACGGCAAATATTTTTCTCATTTTTATATAGTCATTTCATTGCTTACATTCGAAAAATTTTGTAGAGAATCTATGGAAAAACGACTTGGTTATTTCCTTCTGCTATAAAGTTATGCCTTTATAACTTGAATTTTATTGATTTTGCTACTTTTTGCTTCCGTAAGCCGATATTTCTTTTAAAAGGTATGATCAGTGTAAAACTCACGATAAAATAATTTTGGTTTTTTTTATGAATTATTAGTTTACGCCCCACAGAATATGTATCTCAAATTTCAAATGAACATTCGAACGAAAAGTATTCGAAAAGAGCGCCAAATGCTGTTATGCTATTTGAGCGCTCTTATCGCTTCAAAAACTTTAAACGCCGTTTAAGCCCTGTTCAATTTCAAAATCTGAAAACAACTGGCGCGTGGGCTAGACAGATATATATTGTTGGAAAAGGATGAAAACATGCAGCGTGCCAATTTTTTGCATCTCCGCAATGTTACTATTTTATGTCTCTGTTCTTCTTGGCTGCGAAAGAAAGAGTTCAATCTTGTTTTTGATACTTAATATTTGATCGAAACTTAACGACGAACGAATTGAGAGAAACGTCAAAACAATGCATTGAAAATGCTGTCCGTCACGCATTTTTTTGTCCAATTCGTACTAGATGCGTATACTCTCACACTTCTTGAATTTTAGCTTTAGCACTATTTCAACTGCTCCAGTTTCATTGTCAATGAATAAAAATTGGAAAAAGCAATGAAGTATCATACGGGCTTTACTCAAAATCACTTTTTTTTGACTTGGTTGACAGCATAACTAAAACAGTTTTCGTCCGATTGATTTGATTCAAAATGATCAATTTGAACGAATTGCTGTCAACGCCACTGATCTCAGACTAAAGAGATGTTATTTTCAAAAGACCATTATGCAAAAATATACCATTTTAAAACAAAATATGCATTTGTTTTAAAGTACTTTAAATGTTCTTAAGATGTGTACAAAGTTTGAAATAAATCCATCAAACTGATTTCTTTTTACAAAATAAACAGAAAACGCTTAAAATTCAGACGTTTACACCGCTTATACCCCTTAACTAATAACTTGTCATGCAAAATGCATTGTACATTCTAAGCAAATCTATAGATTAAAAGATATTTGAGTGTTATTGATATCAAAATAACGTAAATTTCTCAGTTTAATCATAAAGTATTCACATAAAGTATTCACACTTCTTACATAAAAAAAGGTTTTCTGTAGGATATCCATAAAAGATTTCAAACATTCTTCATAGTTATTGTCTAGAAGATCTAATCATTTTCTAAAATTCCTCCTTATATGATTTTCTTGTATCTTTAAGGTTTAAGAATCTATAGCGGGGTTCCTAAATTGTTATTCTACAGCGCGCTGTTTTGTTCCACATATAAGATTCTAATACAGCAATAAATAATTGGGTCAATGACAAACAGACGCTCCTATTCCGATTTCATTCTCTGGATTTAATTTGTATCATCGCAAAAAATTATTTTTAAATATTATCATGCTGAATGTAGTCTTATATTGAAAGATTTTTTTAATATTTTGTTATTGCTGCAGTTAAACTGAATGAACATAGTGATAAAAGTCCTTATAGTTAGTACATATAATTAACTTATGCCACGCACTAAACCAGTGTGCAACATTATTTCATACCATTTCGTACCTAAGAACTGTATCGAAAAGAAACTGCACACATAGTTTTGCTTGTAATGCAGTGGTTTTTCTTTCTTTTCACTTCAAACTTTTTTTTATTAAAGCAAAATTATTTTTCGTTTAAACTTTTAAAATAGACTTACAGCCCTATTCTTGCAAATTAACACATTGTTAACCACCCAGCTAGACACGTAACTGTTAGATAACGTGTTATTTAACACGAGCGCTAACACGTTTCGAGTTATTTCCCCTCAAAAAACTCCATACAAAACTTGTTACATTTGTTCTAGCGGTAGGTGCAAATATAACAAGGTTTGCATCTCTGATCTAATCCGTGTGATCTGGCATCTCTGTCTGCCATTCATGTTTTATCAATAAGAAAAACGTATACCTGAACTGCACACACCAATTACAATTTCAGCTTTACTCACTTCTCCCCCCCCCCCCCCCCAAATCAATTGTATCATTCCAAGCCCCTAGAACTCTAGCCTCGATTTTTTTTCAATTAGAATACAATTGTTAATGACAATGAATTAATTTCTTTAATGACGACGACATATAAATTGCGGCTATAAAAATTAAAACAAAAGCACACACGATAACATACAGTGTTGCGCAAAATAATAGCAACAAAGTCAGTACGCTGCTACAAAATCGTGTATCTTTTTAAATATTAGGTCCACACAAAAATGATTATAGGAACCAAAGCATATATTCATAAATCATATTAAAAACAAATCATATTCAAATTTGGTTTTGTTTTCTTTATTAAATTTAAAATTAATGTGATTTCATTCAGTTTTTCTGAGAGCAAAACAAAAGCAACATAATTAATATTTGGTGTAAGATTCATTATTCTTGGTAACCGCTGCACATCTGAGCGACATCGACTCTATTAAATTAGATATGTTGGTATTAGGTATATGTTCCCAATTAACTTTCAGGGCTTCATACAGTGCAGTCTTATTGGAAAACCTTTGACCAAATATGTTTACCTTCAAAATCCCAAAAAGATTTCCAATGGGATTCAAGTCATTGTGACTGTGCCGGCAAATCAAGGACTTGAATCCCATTGCCTCTAATGTAATCTTTGATGAGCTTTGAAGTGTGCTTCGGGTCGTTGTCGGGCTGAAACGTTCACTGAAGCGACATATTCCACTCTGAATGTGGTTGCATCTTGCTTTCTAAAATGTCATTATATACAAATCGATCCATAATTCCATCGATTTTTTGAAATGGTTTCACAATTTCAGACAGAATTGTTTAAATTGTAACACCTCACCTTATTTTTTATGCTTAGCTGTAAGCAAAGGTTTCTCTGCCGGTCTGTAACTTCTTTAATCGTTCTCAACGGCTCGTCATCAAACAGTGCTGTGATGGATATCTAAATCAAGTGACCGAACAACCTCTTTGGATGTGGCAAATGCATTTCGTTTGAACACGCCACAAATGTTCCTGTCATCACGCAGCTATGTCTTCCGCGGCCGCCCTCTTTAATGTACCGTTGTTACGTCTTTTGTGATGGTATATTTCTTTATTAATCTGCAAACTATTGACTAATTAATGTCAAACTGTTTCACGTTAGATATTTGTGAATTTCCGTTTTATATTCGGAAATAATTTGCAATTTAAGAGCTTCACAGTATTTAAAACGTGCCATTATAAATGGAACAATCAATATCACAACTAGCGCAAAAACAAAACTAAACTTAAATGTTTATGACTTACAAACAACACGTGCTTTACAATAACGGAACTTTTACTGGTAATTCTTGGTAATAATTGAATGTAGCCACATTAATTTGAAATTTAATGAAAAAAGCAAAACCAAATTTGAATTTGATTTGTTTTATATATGATGTATGAATATATGCTTTGACTCCCATAATAATTTTTGTGTGTCTCCAATATTAAAAATGATACACGATTTTGTTGCAGCGCACTTATTTTGTTGCTATTGTTTTGCGCAACACTGTATATACACTTTTTTCATCATCACCAGCAATGGCAGCACAGACAGCAGCAGCTTGTACATATATGAAAATGTTTTTAATTGATGTCCTTGGTAATCCAGAGTTTCCCAGGAATCTATTTGGTCTCCTGAAAAGAGAACAAAATTTTAAATTTTAATTTGATTAATATAATTTGTAAACTTCCTTTTGATTGCTCGGCTCACTTTGTTTGTTTATTTATTTTTGCTCGTTCAGTATATATTTTTGACCGTAAAAGAGAAAGATATACAAACATATACAACCTACATTGTTTAACAAAATAACTGAACATATGAATATATATGTGAAAACCAAATTGCGTTTCAATGTGCTTGTAAACTCGTTATAGCTGTCCAATTGGGTAGGATTTTGAATATTTCTATGTGTTTGTTGTTTTCAATACAAAATTTAAAGCTCAAAAAACAAAATTTTTAACAAAATTGCCAATAACTGAAAAGCAGTTGACAATTTTTATCAAAATTTTTTAAGAGGATCATAGTATGATTCGGATTATGATTGTTGCTAACATGTTCTTAAGCATATAATATTTTCTTTGATCATTATAAAATCATTACAACTACCATATTTAGAAAAGGAACTTTTTTTTAGGGACCAAAATATTATTGAAACAATCATTATTCTCTTATTGGGTCGAAAATAGAATGATTGCAACCAACTATATTATGAATTTATTTTTAGGATCCAGAATATTATTGAAACAATAATTTTATTTTTTTTATTTTAATGCACTCCAATTTTCACAGTTATTTATTAATTAAGATATTTCCAGAGTTTTGCCCTTGTCTGGGCTGAACAGAAATATTAATGCAATTGAAAAAAATTTTTTGATAAAATTTTCTGTCCGAGCTGGGGTTTGAACCGCGGCTTTTTCGCTTACAAGCCACGCACACTACCAGCAGGCCACAGCCGCTACTTCCGCTCGCCTGACTAATGCCATTCATAAACGTGGTACATTAAGTGCATTGTCACAAAAATAGCAATATGTGTGCTAAACAAAATATGGTCAGAATCGCGAAATATATTTACGGTAAAAAGAAACATGTTTGCTACAATTAAAGTCGAAAATGTCACTTTTCTGCGTGCTGTTTTTAGGATAAGGCGATTTAAAACAAAGCACAATAATTGAACAGTTGACAAACGAAATGGCACATAGCCAGAAATCGATAAAACTTATTGTGTCTGAATGAAGTGAAAGTTTTCCTGCAAACTGTTCAGACACAATAAATTCTTTCGATTTTTAGTTATGTTCTGCTTGTTTGCCCACAATCAAAGAATAGTTCAGACAAACATTCAAAATTCTAACATGTTTGTCTTTATAATAATATACACATTTATCATGATTGACAGAACCACAACATTTTTGTTGCAACTAATAGTTGACGCAATCATAGTATGTTAACGATTTCAATGATGTTATGATTTCAACTATAATGTTATTTTTGGTACCACCATTAGTAAATAATGACTTTATTAAGTCAAAATTTGTGTTTGCAGAAATAGTACAATAATTGTAGTAAAAAAATTATTATTGCAGTAATCATGTCTCAACCATGTCTTTTCTCTGCGTGTAGGCTAGCTTTCTGTAGGAAATTTCTTTTTCAGTGCAGTAAATTTGCACAATTATCTGACGCACGTGCTTTTCGAATCTAGGCATCACTAAAACTGAGATAGGAATAGAGGATAAAGAAGGATCAATGAAAGTAGAATTGATAATACTTTCTATTGGTGCTTACCGCATTACAATCAAACATCTACACTACGAGAAATATTGAATTTAAAGTGTGCAGTTTCTTTTTGATACATTCTTAATATATCTTATGTATATTCATTTTCTTTCGGCAAAAATTCTCTCAGGAACAAAAATATGGGATTAATGTGATTTCGTGCATAATTTTGAACAAATGCTTTGCAAGATAAACAGTTAAGCTTTAAAATAATCATTATTTAAATGTTCTGCGTACTTTTACTAAAAATTTATAATTGATTCCTTTAAAAAATTTTTTTCGTTTTTCTATTATTATAACCAAAATGTTGATCACATTATCAATTTCTTTTTCTTTATTTTCTTTCAGCACCTTTACAAGATATAACAGAAATTCAACAATTTACAGGTAAGAATACACTGATGTTTTTTATAACAAAATTAACTGCGTGGCTTATTCCATCGATCAAAATTAAATGGAATGTAGATTTTTTTAACCGATCTAATTGAAATATTTTTCCACACTTTCGAAAACTCGAAATTAAACGCAGCGTTTTTTAAAGCAAAATTTAAAAAAAAAAATTAATTAAAAATATATATCTAGATTATATAGTAGAACTATACTATAAAATAAGTGCAAATTTTATGCTGCCATTAAACTGCAAAAGTACAGGGCTCTCATCACGTAACTTTTAAAACGACTATCGTTTGAACGATACTATCCGACGATATCGTTTTTAGTGTGCTTCATATAAGTCCATCGCCATCGTCTCGTCTATGGCCGCATTCTAGCCGAAAAAGTGCTCCACAACTGTTCCACAACTTTCCGGCTGAATGGTATGCTCTCACAGAACATGTTCCTTGAGATGTCACAATTTATATAGCAAAAATATTTTATGCTACTTCGCTACTTGAGCACTTTTTCGGCTAGAATGCGGCCTATGTTTGAGCTTTCTAAAGTTTGAAATGCACTGCAAAACATATATTCAGTGCCAAAAGTGACATTTACTTTTATGTTTAATTTGTTTTTGGTTTTGTTTTCTTCAAAAGTAAAAATTTATGCAAAAATGTAACAATATTAAATAAGTTATTTTGATGATAATGTTTTGAAAATATATTATTGGGCAGCGACACCTAAGTAAATAGAAATATTGCTACACTTTATTGATAAACATCCGCAATTGGCCAACAATTACGTCGTAAAAACAGTGCAGGAAAGACATTCCATCACATTCCGACACATTTGCTATAGACAACTTTAACAAAAAAGCGTACAAAACATTTAAAATTATTTTTATTATTATTTCCAACCGGATAGGCAGTAGCCAAACGATACAAAATTAGCTATCGCACCAAGCAATCGTTTCGACGTATCAATCGTTGAAACAAATCATCACACGATTTTCGTCATACGTGATGAGAGCCCTGGGCTGATTTTTTATGAAAAAGTTTTAACCCTTTCAGCGCTGAACTATTTTCCGCCGGTTAGGTTAGTGTGGCTTCCTCAAACGATACGCACTTAGGCCAATGAGGCCCATTTTGATACCGTTGATATAATTTTTTCTGTTTCTATTTAAACCAATTTGAGCTGTTTACTAAGCCCAGTATTCGGTAAACCCAGTAATTCGGAAGATTCCGAGAGTTCGTCAAGGCCATTGAAAAACCAGTTGCCTAAGTGGAGGAAGCGTTTTTGAGCCAGCGCTGGGCAAGTGCAGAGGAAATATACTGTACATTATTCCTCCTCAATATACATTACCATCTCCACAGCTTCTACAGAAGTCGTTATGGGGTGTGTTCAATCTCTGAGCGTGTCAGCCAATAAGGCAGTGCTCTATAAGGATCCCTACCATGGTGCTGATGTGGTCTCTACTGAGATAAATGAGTTATTTGAACGCTTAAGGGTGAGGTTGGGCCAGATTTGCCGCGTTTAATATACGTGTTACCTGCTGAACATCTGTTGTTGGTTTTGATGCCGTATCTATAGATAGTTGTTTGGTAGTACCTGTACGAGCGAGTTGATCTGCTTTGCAGTTACCTAGAAAATCCTTATGTCCAGAAATCCAGCATAGAAGGATTCTGAGCTGCTTTGCCATCTCATTTAAAGATCTGCGGCAGTTGAGAACTGTTTCAGATTTTATTTCAACAGTTCCTAGGGCTTTCAATGCGGCTTGACTATCGGATAGTATACAAATATCCATGGAAGATTTTTTTTTTTATTCGCCCGGAGGTATGAAATCTTCCAAAGATACGTATAACCGTCCTATACGCATGCACGATTTACATTCTAGATCCTGCCCGAATCAGCCGGGACAGACAGAATGTGCCTACATACTAAAACTTACCCCCTATTGGCAATTAGGATTTTCCACTAAGCACGTTAATTGGATTTTCAGCGGAATTTAAAAATTGAATATATATAAAATGAGTATTTAAATAAACTTGATTCTATATAAATAAGCAACATCGAATTAAATAATAGTAATTATCAATTGAAGGTACCCGAAAAACAATCCTGATTTCAAAAACAATCCAAAACACTAAACTTATTTTAACTGGTTTGCGGCCTTTGCCCAACCCAAGGACCTACGTGGAAATGAGTTAAATCTCATATCCGCCAAATCAAAATCCCAATTAGTTGGATATGCATTTGGGCCAACGCAGGCATAAACTTGTGTGGAAAAGAGATATACTCTGGCACACCAATCCAGGTGATAGTGTGAGTTCAGTCTAATTTCAAATCCGAAAACCACGTGAGCACGTAAATCCCAATTCAATTTAAAATTAAAATATTGAACAATTAAAAAGTAAGTTTTAAAAACGATTCATATTTGATGGTGCTCACTATATAAAACATTATATCGAGACAAAAAGGAGAAACAGAACAATCTCAATTACCAATATTACATTGTTATAAAACTGCGTTAGGTATAATAGGATGAAGTTAAATTGATTTAATTATTTAAATGTTATATAATTTTCCGTTTTAAGACGTCTACGACGAATCAGAAAAATTAATCATGTTGAAGTTATCATTGAAATCACTGCTTATACATCGTAAAGGTTCATGAAGAGCGTAATTAGAACTGCACTGACTCAACTTGAAAAACAGAAAATGTCTAGTTCCTCTCCTTGGGATGTTAAAATTTAGAGCTGAGATGAGATATTCCGAATTAATCTCGCCACGAAGTAATTTATATAGAAACATGACATTAAGCATCATTCTTCTGCTTCTTAGGGAAGGTAGTAAAATAATTTTAAGGCGTATTTCATACGATGGAAGCATAATATTGAGGTTCCAACGACTATGACGTAAAGCAAAAAGTAAAAACTGTTTTTGAACGGATTCTATGGCATCGATGTAGACATTATATTGTGGGTTCCATATAACTGATGCATATTCAAGAATTGGCCTTACGAGAGAGTTATATAATAATTTAGTAGTAAAGGGATCACTGAATTCTTTAGCCCATCTTTTAATGAAACCAAGGACTCCTCTTGCCTTATTTATCACCATATTAACGTGGAGATTGAAGCGAAGTCTTGAATAACACCAAGATCGAGAAAACTGGAAACTATTTCTATGTTAGTGTTATTTATAGTGTAATTTATGTTATTAGCAGATCTTCGCGAGAATGTCATTTGCTTACATTTTTTTAAGTTGAGATTTAATATATTTAAGCTACACCAGTCCACAAATCTATTAAGATCAGATTGTAAAAGATGTCGTTCTTCGGATGATTTGTAACAAAGAAAAAGTTTCACGTCGTCAGCGTACATTAAGACGTTACAGTGTTTTATTACCGAAGGAAGATTATTAATGAATAGTAAAAACAAAACCGGTCCAAGATGACTGCCCTGAGGAACGCCAGAAGTGACCGAAATACTTTTTGAAAGAGAATTGTTATATAAAACCTTTTGAGTACGTCTAGATAAATACGAATTTATCCAATTTAATAATGTGACAGGAAACCCAATAAGGTGGAGTTTTTTCAAAAGAAGATTATGATTAACACTGTCGAAAGCTTTGCTAAAGTCCGTATAAATAACATCAGTCTGCAGTCCCAAAGTAAAACCATTTATAACACGCGTAGTAAACTCTAAGAGGTTTGTTGTAGTGGACTTACCCTTCAGAAAACCATATTGAAAGACAGAAATGGTAGAAGACACGGAGTGGGTTAATTGATCAGTTATGATTTTCTCAAATAACTTAGGGATTGCACTTAATTTTGCAATTCCTCGATAGTTAGAAACATCTATCTTGGAGCCAGATTTATGAAGGATTCTTATATTATCATTCCATATAATAGGAAAGTAACCACTATGCAAGGAAATATTAAAAATGTTGGCTAGAGGAGTACACAGGTTTGTAGCACATTGCTTTAAAATACAGCTTGGAATTTTGTCAGGGCCGGTCGTAAAAGATGATTTTACTTGTCGAAGATATCATATAACAATACTTGGGTCTATTACAGGAGTTTCAAAAGAGTTAACTGGCGGGAGAAAAGGATACACCGTGCTAGTATTAAATAGTATATCGGAGTAAGTTGATTTAAATAAGTTTGCAAACATGTTTGAAATCACATTGTCACAAGATGATTCTTCCTGATTGAATTTCATAAGGGGTGGAAAGCGTTTTGGAAAACGTTTTGAGTTAACAAAACTATAGAAAAGTTTTGGATCATCTTTAAATTGATATTTTATGTTAATTATATAAGCAGAATAGCATTGTTTATTTACTAGTTGATATCTATAACGACAAGAAGAATAGGAAGCAAAGTCTAAACTAGAACCAGATATTTTATATTTTTTAAATAACCGATTTTTTAAATTTTTAAGTGCCTTTAGATCATTTGTTAGCCAGGGTGGATTTAAAGGATTGGAGAAACACTTTTTTTTGGGACGGACAATAAGAAACACCTTAGCAGAGTATCGTTGAAAAACTGTATAGAAGATTCGACGTCATAATATGAATATGATGTTCCGCAGGGTTCTGTGGTTTATATTTAAAATATCATTGACTTGTTGAAGACACAGATCAAACAGCTTATCTAAGAAATCATTTATCCAATCACTATTGGAAATAGGAGTAAGAAATGAAGAATCGTCAGACGATCTCCAAGTCACAAAAGGTAGGTTAAAATCACCCAGCACAATAAAAACGTCTTTATTTTTTAACAAGTTGTGAACTTTTTCGATGGCGTGTAAGTGTTTTAAATACATTGTTAAGTCACATTTAGGACGAATGTAAGAGCAGGTAACATTAATAATACTATTATTTAATTTAACTGCAACACAAATGAACTCAATATCACTGGTGTCAAGAATTGTCAATTCTTCAGATACAAGCGAGTTTTGAACAGCTATCAAAACACCACCACCGATCTTATCATGACGATCTTTACGAAAAATTTGATATTTATTGCACATTATTTCAGAATTTAAGATATTAGAGCGAAGCCAAATCTCTGTTAAATTATAATGTTATATTCAAAATCAAAACTGTTTATGAAAATATCGGAAAGTTTGGAGTTAAGACCCCTGACATTTTGGTACACAAGCTCTAATTTAGACTTGCGGTTTATTAATCGTTTTTTGGATGAGATTCAGGGCTATTTCGGAGACGCGGCAAATGTCCAACATTTACCGGTCTTGGATTGCTTTTAAATTTAAATTCGCGTACAATTGTGTTTGGCGGCCAAAAGTTTACATCAACTATAGAATTAAATAAATTTTCAGGAACTGTTAATCTAAAAGAAGTAATTGATCTTACATTTGAATATTCGAATTTATGAACCGAAAGATGCAAGGAACAATTCAGCTTTGATTTAAAGAAAAAATCTATATCAACCTCTATTGTATCCGCAGCTAAGCGAGAAACAAAGATTGATTTAGTTGGTGGAATTGCAATGATTGGCTTAGGTGGAACAGAAACCAGAGAAGTAAGAGGAACAACCTGGGAACCGACCAAAGTTGGTGAAAGAGAAACAGTTTGGGCATAAGACATGACTGGCAATGAAGGTGGAGGTGCCAGCACTGGCAAAGGAGCAGAAATCGATATGTTTGCTGCATGCGAAGTAGCAGTTAAAATAGGTGGAGGGGCTGTTATACCACCAATGTAGATGTCGTCAGCAATGTCATCTACAGAAGAATGTAGAGTTGGAGTTGAATCCGATTTTTGCTTACTACGCAAAAACATGTTTTTTCCGCTTGGGTGAAGGAATTGACTCTTCAATATATTTAAAATCGTTGAAAAGAGACTGGTATTTATAAAATTTTGCAGAAAGCGAAGAAAGGTCCTTACTTATTTCAGAGAAGCCTTGCTTTGTCTGCTTGAAAAGCTTGTAGAAGTTGATGTCAGCCAATCTACATTTCTCGCAAGACCAACGCAACCTTTTACCTTCCTCAATACAATCCGCAACTCGGCCTGTCACGCCTGCACATTTGGTATGAACAGCATTATCACATAACCAGCATGATAAACACCGCTCAGTTTCACCCCTTACAGAGCAGCCAGGCTTAGCACAAATCATATTAAAATAATGCAGATAAAATGACGAAAATAAGGCAAAAAAAAAACACTGCATTTAAATGACAAGCAACAATTTTAACAAATTTTATCAATAAGAATAAAAAGAATAAAAAAAGAAAAATGAGCTTTGTAACCACCCTGTACAAAAAGTTTCTAAAAGTATACAGCGATTAACAAAAGTATGTAGCAAAAATTTAAAATACAATTGATGCACAACTGCTAATGTAAAAATGAGACAAATAATCAAACAACAGAAACAAGCAAATATGAATGTAAACACAAAACTCAAAAACTTAGATTCCACAGCTTATGAAAAAAAAAATTTGTCAAAAACAAATTTTATTTTTCTTCTTTAATAGAATTAAGTGGAAAAATAAACAAAAATTATAAAAACCTGACTGGAAAACGTCCTCAAATGTCCCAAAAAGTACAAGTTTGCACAGAAATTAGACTTAAATATTAAAAAACACTGGATGAACTTAAAAATTTTCACAGCTAAGTTATCAAACAATCTGTTTACAACGAGAGTTGATTAAGAACTGAGGAAGGGTTTATAAAAATGTTAGCCCCTTCTGTCCAAAAAACCATTTAAAACCACTCTTCCCCCTTTCAAGCACCCGAAATAAAATTTTGAACATTTTTCTTTGCAAGTAAGATTGTTAGAACATTGTGTTTTTCAGTTAGGCACCCATTCTGGGTAAAAAGCATAAGTATTTTAAAAAACTACTTTTTTACAATACTTACAAGTGGATGCCTTTAAATCGTCCCACACCACTCCTATTTTTTTTTAAAAATATGTTATTTATAGTCTTCGATCGTGAACACATCAGATAAAATATCAGATTTCTGGAATTAGTATTTCATTATGTTTCAGATTGGTCTGCGCAGACCAAAACGACAGCTTATTGTATGAAATTGTAGTAGAGTTGGTGATAGTAAACATGATTGTTGTAGCAAGCGTTGTCAGATTTGCACGATAAATCGTACTTTCGGTATTTTTTGAGCTCTTGTGGTATGCTGCGGGATAAATTTAAAATCATCGCATTATGTGAGAAAAATGTCATGTGGGAAAAATTGTACATGTGCGATATTTACCACGCGAGAGATACCACAATACCACAAATACTACCTTCTTGCGTTAAATTCTTTGTTGTAATCACTGTATAATTTGATTTTGTATGCAATTTTGAGGTATTTTGTTGTCTTGTGGTATTTTGTGGCAATATGTAAGACTTTGTGGTATTTGTGGTATTTTTGACGTGTGATAATTTGTGAGAATTCAATGCGAAACAAAAAAATTTTTTGAGGTAATTCCACCTGACAACGCTGGTTGTAGCCTATATTGATGGCTTAATATATTAAAAGCGTCACTTCTTTTATCTCGAAATTGCGTTTTTAACATATACTGGTGCAACTCTCTCAAATAAACCTTCTTAAAAAACAAAAAAAAATCTGTGTCCTGTGATTATAGATAATGGACTGATAGTCATTAAAAAAAGGCCCATACAATTAAAAAAAGTGTTTATAAGAGAAAGCCGTTACTTTCTGCAAAAATTTAGATTAATAGTCATTCAATTTTTTGGGAAAAAGTCCGAACTTAAAACTTACTTTTAAAAAATTCACTAAAAAAATGCCTATCAAACATACAGAATTTGATTAGCTGCCTATTTCCAATAAATAGTTTTGCAAAGTTTTTCAGAACATTTCTTCTCATGTAAAATACCAAAAAATGTAGCTACGCCTTTTTTATATAAACCCTTTGATATACAAGTTATTATAATCCAAAATGGCGGCTCCAATAATCTGAACATGTAATTAAAGCTATGAATATGTAAAAAACGGTCTTATTAAAGTGCAACACGAATATGCTCTCTGACTACGGTTGCCACTTTGGTACAATTGTACCAAAATTGGTACATTTATTTTAACTTAGTACCTGGGTACGTTATTTTCCGAGTTGGTACATTTTGTAAAAGATTTACAATTTCACAACCTGTTACAAAAAGCGAAATTTGATAGCACTGGAGAAATGTTCAGACAGTTTAGTGGAACTTGCATTGCATTCAGTTCTAAAAGTTGAAAGTTGACATGCTTTTCTTGTAATATTCATTAAAAATCACATTTTTTGAGACTTGAGGATTTTTTGTGAGAATTGCCACTAAAGCAGAAAAATATCTCCAATCAGAAAATGTTCCTTATAACCAAAGATATTCTAAAACAAATTAAAGACAAGTACGATTTAGGTAGAGAAGATCTGAATAGTTTGAATATAATAACATCATATCAAGTTATGTCAATAAAATTTCTTTATTGCCATAATTCAATAATTCATATTAAAATATCATCTCATAGAATGCGAAACTGACGTTATTTTGACTAAGAGGAATCTTTTTCAGGGTTCAAATACTAGTTTTTAAAATTGTAATGACGTTGGGAAAAAGTCAGGGTCGTGAAGAATGGATTGGGGAAATTGGTTTTAATGATTTTATCAATTTTGTAAATAGTCTGATGTGTCTTCCACATAGTTCAGCAGCTGCTGAACCAATATTTTTTTATTTTAGCCTGATTAAAACTAAGCTTAGATATAAATTAGAATATAAAACACTTAACAACATAAAGCTCTCTAAAAAATTGTGTGTCGAACGTAATTAATTTTGTTATATTTGGACAGCAAAAGAACTATTTTAACGTATTTATTATTTTGTTAAGAGTTATTACATAACTTAATAATTATTTCTAAGTTTGGTATGTACAGAAATATACACCAGTGAATTATTATAAAAAATTTTATCAAATTATTATATTAAAAAAAAATTGGTACATTTTTTCCTATTTGGTACATTTTTATGGAGAATTCGGAACAACAAAAAATAGGCAAATGGCAATCGTGCCTCTGACTGCACATTGACCAACACCTTCTCTTGACTATGAGCTTTTACGATTTAGCACTGCACTCAAAGCAGCTCTATTGTTGCAGCACAAAAACCTAAACAAATACGAGAAAAATTGTATTTCCTTTTTATTTAAACTTAAAAATGACATATGAAAAAATGCTGCCAAGTTTTACAATATTATATTTAAGTCAGTTAATCGTTTTTTCAAAACTCGCCTAACAAAAAACACAACATGTCGCAAAATAACTATAATTTTTTTGATGGAAACAAAATAAAATGAATTCAGTCCTATCAAGGATGTAATTTAGATCTTCTAATTAAAAAACATGAATTAAAAAACGTAACTAAAACTCACTTTACGCTAGCGGTTCAGTGAGAAGAATAAAATTTCATGATTCTGTTTTGAAATAATTTAAGAATATGAAAAAGTAGCATTTCTTATTCATTTCTGAACTTATTTATGAATAAAAAAGGTTCTATTATAAGCAATTGTTTCCTACTAAAAAGATTAAAGAATATTTCTTTTTCGGCTCAAAATTAGTTGGTTAGTAATTTTGCAAAAGAATTAAAAAATTTTTTATGGAAAAAATGTTCATGAATTTAATCTTTTCTCGCAAGAACATCTATCTATATATATAAAATTGGATGTATGTATGTGGGTATGTGGCTATATCACGTATAGACTCCAAAACCGCTGAACTGCTCTTTATGAAATTTTAAGGGAAACTGAAGCCACATCTCGAGAGTGTTCTTGTGAGGTTTGCGAACGATTGTACGAGGGGGCGTGGTACCTCCCATAAAGCCAAATTTGCGCTATCGACCGCAAACCAAAAAAAGGATGTATCTGACGGTTTCGATCGTAAAAAACTAAGGTATAGAAATTTTGTTTAGATGGTTACTATCGGTAACTGTACAAAAAATGGGCATGGTCGCAATATAAATACGCCCACTTTTTTGAAATCATGGCAATTGCGGAGTTCTACACATTTTTATTGTGAAACTTGCTGTGTAGGTGCTCCAAGAGGCAGTTACTATATATAAATGTTTTCACGCCTACTTTTACCGCCCACAAATCACCACCATTATATATATATATATATATAGATATATATATAAAGCAAAACAATGTATGATGCCTGTAGACTCCAAAACTACTGAACCGATTGACCTGAAATTTTGGCATTCGATTTGCTTCAGGTACGAGATGGTTGAGGAAAAAAGTTGCCACCCGCAAATCAATAAAAACGTTAAATTTCAGTCGGCTTGGGTCATATAAAGCTAAAATTTTGTAATTTACAGCCCTATTCTGCTTGTTAGCTTAACAAGAAATAGTTAAGGAGCTCTTGTTAAGCTGATTGTTATGTTATGCAAATGTTAGTATTCTCAAAAATCATTTACAACAATAAAGCTTAAAAAAGCTTTTAAAGTTCACCATGCATGACCTGGTACCATGATACTGAACCGATTGACCTGAAATTTTGGCATTCGATTTGCTTCAGGTACGAGATGGTTGAGGAAAAAAGTTGCCACCCGCAAATCAATAAAAACGTTAAATTTCAGTCGGCTTGGGTCATATAAAGCTAAAATTTTGTAATTTACAGCCCTATTCTGCTTGTTAGCTCAACAAGAAATAGTTAAGGAGCTCTTGTTAAGCTGATTGTTATGTTATGTAAATGTTAGTATTCTCAAAAATCATTTACAACAATAAAGCTTAAAAAGCTTTTAAAGTTCACCATGCATGGTGAAAATCGATATGCCTATTGGAAGAAGAGATGCGCGATATGAACAGATGCTATTTGCACAACAATTTTCTTTCTAAGTACATAAATTTCATTCGTTGTTAAGATTCTTTCTGTCATTAACAATATTGTAAGGAAAAGAGCTTTTAAATTTGCAGCAGAATACGAAACCTTAACAAATTGTTAATATTAACTATTTTGTTAATGTGGTGAGCTTAGTTAAGCTGCCAGAACAGGGCTTTTAGTTTGTACGATCACTGTCGATAACTGTACTAAAAATGGGTTTCCAAACCCTCCTTTACCGCCCACAAATCAATGAAAATGCTTTATTTAATATGGTTTTGGTCATATAAGACTTAAATTTGATAATTTGGTTTGTGTGGCTACTGTCAGCAACTGTACGAAAAAGGGGGCGTGGAAACCAATTTTTCGTATAGTAACTGACAGTAACCACACAAATCAAATTACCAAATTTAAGTCTTATACGACCAAAACCGTATTAAATAAAGCATTTTCATTGGTTTGTGGGCGTTAAAAAGGGGCGTGGACACACACTTTTAGTACAGTTACCGACAGTAACCATACACTCAAAAATATTTGTGTGTAAATATTACTAATAACTGCTTCTCTTCTCTTCGTAGAATCGACTTATAAAGGGCGATCTTTTAAGAGCTTGATAATTTTTTTTTTAAAAAAAACGCATAAAATTTGCAAAATCTCATCGGTTCTTTATTTGAAACGTTAGATTGGTCCATGACATTTACTTTTTGAAGATAATTTCATTTAAATGTTGACCGCGGCTGCGTCTTAGGTGGTCCATTCGGAAAGTCCAATTTTGGGCAACTTTTTCGAGCATTTCGGCCGGAATAGCCCGAATTTCTTCGGAAATGTTGTCTTCCAAAGCTGGAATAGTTGCTGGCTTATTTCTGTAGACTTTAGACTTGACGTAGCCCCACAAAAAATAGTCTAAAGGCGTCAAATCGCATGATCTTGGTGGCCAACTTACCGGTCCATTTCTTGAGATTAATTGTTCTCCGAAGTTTTCCCTCAAAATGGCCATAGAATCGCGAGCTGTGTGGCATGTAGCGCCATCTTGTTGAAACCACATGTCAACCAAGTTCAGTTCTTCCATTTTTGGCAACAAAAACTTTGTTAGCATCGAACGATAGCGATCGCCATTCACCGTAACGTTGCGTCCAACAGCATCTTTGAAAAAATACGGTCCAATGATTCCACCAGCGTACAAACCACACCAAACAGTGCATTTTTCGGGATGCATGGCCAGTTCTTGAACGGCTTCTGGTTGCTCTTCACTCCAAATGCGGCAATTTTGCTTATTTACGTAGCCATTCAACCAGAAATGAGCCTCATCGCTGAACAAAATTTGTCGATAAAAAAGCGGATTTTCTGCCAACTTTTCTAGGGCCCATTCACTGAAAATTCGACGTTGTGGCAGATCGTTCGGCTTCAGTTCTTGCACGAGCTGTATTTTATACGGTTTTACACCAAGATCTTTGCGTAAAACCTTCCATGTGGTCGAATAACACAAACCCAATTGCTGCGAACGGCGACGAATCGACATTTCACGGTCTTCAGCAACACTCTCAGAAACAGACGCAATATTCTCTTCTGTACGCACTGTACGCATTCGTGTGGTTGGTTTAATGTCCAATAAAGTAAACTGAGTGCGAAACTTGGTCACAATCGCATTAATTGTTTGCTCACTTGGTCGATTATGTAGACCATAAATCGGACGTAAAGCGCGAAACACATTTCGAACCGAACACTGATTTTGGTAATAAAATTCAATGATTTGCAAGCGTTGCTCGTTAGTAAGTCTATTCATGATGAAATGTCAAAGCATACTGAGCATCTTTCTCTTTGACACCATGTCTGAAATCCCACGTGATCTGTCAAATACTAATGCATGAAAATCATAACCTCAAAAAAATCACCCTTTACTAGTACATATTACGAATATTTTATTCGTATTCTTAAAAAAACAAATGTATATTGTACGGATACATTTGTTACATTTACAAATGACCATGATATCTTATAACGAAAAAAAAAATATTCTCTCTGAGCTGGGACTTGAACTTCGGCTCTTTAGCTTACGGGCCACGCACTCCACTAGTAGGCTACAGTCACTTTACAATCAAACAGTTCCTTATGTTCTGTAGATGTTCGATAAACAAGGCTGAACGATTTCGTTCATTTTACTAATAATTCGTTCATTTTACTAATAATTCGTACGGTCAGCCTACGAATGAATTGTTTTTACTAATATTATTTTTCATTCGGAAATAGTACAAAAGTGTTACTAAATACTACGAATGTAATGAAATAAATTACGAAGTTATTCGTAGGAGAAATTTACGAATGTTATTATTTATATGTACACAATCATTCGTACAATGCGCTAATGCGAATTGATTTATTTTTGTTTACGAATATCATTAGTATGTAAAACAAATATATTCGTAGATACTACATCAGGCATTAGAAAAGTTTTACGAATGAATTCGTAAAGATATCACAATAAATATACTTTGTATATTGTACGAATGTTTGTAGAATGTACGAATATTTTGTTTACTAGTATCATGCGTAGAAATTTTACAAATAAATTTTAATTTCTTTACGCATAAAACTGAACAAAATAAGCGAAAAAACTCTGAAGTTTTGCAAGCCTTTATTGAAAGGCTTATTATCTGCAGTAGAACAGAGATTTAAAGATTTCTTAGAAATTGAAGGTCATGGTCGAGATGCTGCTTGTAGCTGCTGCAATACATCCTGCATTTAAACTGCGATGGCGAAAATCTTTAGCACCTCATATGATGGCCAAAGTGAGACAAATTACAATGCAGGCTACCAAAAAGTCGCATTATATAATAATTCAAGTAACTTAAATGTTAAAATAGAAAACGATGATTTTTACGAGTTTGAGAATTGCCATAAAGTAAAATAATTCATTTATTACTGGAAAATGATTGATTACTTAAATTGCATGATTACTGATTTCTAAAAAAACGCTGAATACTTTTAAGTGATAAGTGATTTTCTTAAATTAATCAAGTAATAAATATGTGTATGATTAATAGCAATCAGTAATTTTTGTGTTTTCATTAACTTTAACTTTATATAGTTTCTAGTATTTTAGTTTTTTGATCTAGTCTCGTTAAGATCGGCAAACCTTTGTTTGTACCTCCCATACAAAATCATGTAAACAATTGTTTAGGTTCAAGGGAGGTACCCCTAGGGACTGTCTGATTTCAACCATTTTAGAAATTTTTCTTAATTAGCTTAAACTAGCCAAGCGCACAAAATTTCATTATCATAGGAGCACTCCTTCTATTTTTGTCCATCGTTTGTATGGAGTCGCCGCACTGTGCGTCTGTGCAAAAAAATGCTCAAAGTCCATGTTTTAAAGGGCTCAGTCGGTGTCAACATTTATATAGAATAATATGTACTTTAGTTTTTCAAAATCCATCGAGTATGTCTCAAGATTTTTTATGGATGAGTTCCAAAACACGTTAAAAGTTTTTTTACAATTTTTAAAAACGAAGATAGTTTACTGAGACAAGTAATAACTGTTGTGCTCTATAATAAATATAAATATCATAATATCATAAACACACATATACAGAGTATACAAAAGCAAACTAGAAACATATGTTACTCGGCACCAGGGTTGCCAGTTTGGTAATTAATTACCAAATTTGGTAGAAAATTTATGACTTGGTAATTTGGTAATTTTTTTATAGTTTTGGTAACTTTTTTCCCTTTAGTATTTCCAAAAAATTCAAAATAATCAGTTTTTTGTTTGCAAGATTTATATTGTTTTTTTCCTTACTAAGTTTCCTGAATGTTCTTAAGGTTTATCTTAAAAATGAAGTTATTCATGATAAGGCTGATTAGGTCTAACCATTTTTGTAAACAAATTTTTTTTCGTCATTTATTTTGAAGATAATGGCCTTTAAAAATCATAAATATTAAAACTTTTTCATAATAAACATATTTGCTACCGTGAATTGTCTGAATCATAAAAATTTTTTTGTCTGTGGAGTTAGGAATACATTTAAACTTTGCAAATATTGCGGATAATTCCAGATATATTTTGAAATAACGAAAATTGATTACATGAAAATTTTATAGGAAAAATTTCTAAAGTAATTTACTGAAAAGTTAGAGTTTTCCAGCCGCTTTAAATTGCTTTGAATAAATTTAATAAAATTCTCGTTTCTTTCACAATATATTTTTTAAAACCTAAAGATATCAGCAAAAGCTTTAAATACTATGCAATAGTTTGTGCTTAGGAGCAGTTATTGGAAAAAGAACTGTATATCATATTTTTTCATAACTCCTTAACTAGAGGTGATGGTGAAAAAGTTACCTTATATTTAAAATCAGTGCCCGTAGTTAGAATTGATATCCTACAAAACAAACGACCTGTGTAGTTTCTGATTTTAGTTATTAAAAAATGTATTTATTCATTTACTTTTTTAAAATCGAAATTCATTGCCAATGAATGCGGTATACTTTTTAGTTCCTACTTATTTCAAATAAATAAGTTAGGATATAATTTTAATAAAAAAAATTACGTTTACCTTAATTTACTACTTCTTTGTGATTTTTATATTAATATAATAAAAAAATTTTAAACAAGAAAAAGTTCTACTTTTTCTTTATATGTATTTATATTTTTTTGTTTAGTGAGTTTATGAATTTTACTTATTTTGTGATTTTTAGTTTAGAGAAATTTAGAGAAATATAATACTTAATATTAACTAAACTTATTTTCCCGCTATTCCTGTCTATTAATTTTAAGTATTTTAATGTTGAATAAATGTTTTTTATTAACAAAAATTATAATTTTATTGATTTTCCATGTTTAAGAAAATGTTTGTTTAGTTTGGTAATTTTTATTTAATTTTGGTAACTTTTTTATCAAATTTTGGTAACTAAATTTCTTTACAAGTGGCAACCCTGCTCGGCACTCGAAAACTCGTTTTTATTCATACGCTTACGTCCTTACAAATTTGTGTATAACTTTTTTTCAAGGCCGAATTTTACAAAGCGGTTTTATTAGAGTATTTTTATGATGTTGTAGAACATTTTTATTGAAAAAATCGATTTCTCTTGGATTTAGAAAGTAAAGTTCACCTTAAAAAATTAATGAAAAAGAAATAAATATCAATAAAATTCAAGTTGTTTCGTTTTATAGGTTATAGTTTTTATGTTTAAAGCACAATTGTTTTTTTTTTTTTAATTTAAAATTTTTTGAAAAAATTCTGGCAACGTTGCCTGCTAGGGAGTATATACAACGGCTTAGATTAGATTAGTTAGATTTTAATTTTTCAAATGGAAAAGGGTATCATTTCGTGTCTATTAATATTGACATTTCAAGCGAACCATTTGAACGCTGTATAATAGCAATCTAGCTTAGCAAACTTAAGTAACACCTAGTTCCAAACGTAAATTTAATGATTTTCGAACAGATCATTAAGCTTCAAAAACAAATATCGTTATAATTTACTATAAGATCATCCTTAATACATTCTCCCAATTTTAATAAAGGTTTTTATTTTGTGATAATCTGTAGATAATAGACAAATAAAAACAACAACAACAATTAAGCTCCGAACTAACGCAGCGCACTTATCTATCTACTTGTAGTAAACCGTTACAGAGCATGCAAATAATTTAGAAAAAACCGCCAACAAGTCAAACAAATAATAGTAGCCTTAAGAGAAAAAGTTATTAAAGTAAATACAGCAATTTTCCATCAAATGCATCCCGCCTTAGCAGAGAAAAACTACAATACTTGAGGCAAAATGAGTTCAGACAAAAAACTATTTAAAACATGCCCCGGAAAAAAGAATTTTTCTTTGCGCATAAGAGATTTTTACAGTTTAACTAATTACGTGCAAGTCAAGAGAAGCCACTTAAGAAAATAACAATCTAAGACAGAATATCCCAGGTAGAAACGCTGGCTTGCGCATGTGCAGTACTATGTACCATCGCATGTCAGTTGAGTTGCACTCGAAATCATTATTGAATATGTAAACGAATATAGATGCTAAGAGTAAAAGCAACGAGGTAAAGACCAAGAAGAGCCAGCTAAATATTAGTATTTCAGAATACATTTTCATTCAACGCATTGAAATAATCTCGTCTAAATTCATAGGTTAAATAATAACGCGGCCAATGCTGCCAACCTACTTTTGAGGACCGTGTGGTGCGGCCTTTAAGCCAATCTTTTGCAATAGCTTTTGTCTAACTTCTAGCACAAACATTTGTGTTACAACAAAAATTTCACTATCGGTTATTGTAAAAATGTAGAAGCATGTTAGCTTTTTCTTCTTTACTAAATTTGGTTTGAGATTCACAGCGTTAGTATTTATTTATTCTTTGGGAACGCAAAATCGTAGAAATTTATTAATGAAGCTTATGAATAAAAATATTGTTAGCCTTATTTTTCCATAGCAGTTACGAATCCATTAGAAGAGTATAAGACTTATTAGTTATTCTTGAAATCTTCTTTTATAATTTCACTCTCATTAGTAAAAGCAAAATATAAAATATTGATCAGTATATCTTGCATGGGTTGGACCGTTACTGGTAACGAGAAGGAATTGGCTATAACTAGTCGATAATGAAAGAGTCCTGACTTATGCTCAAAACTTAGATCTTCTTCGAAACCGTTGACTTGACTATTAAAACTTTTTCTAGAGATCCTTCCAGTTGTGGTGTTATACTATATGTGTTATATTATATAAATTTGTTTTACATAAATCAGTAATTTTAAACTAGGAACATTAAAAAAGAATTAAGAATTCTTTATTTAAATAAGAATAGTTTTCTTTCATATTTTCCAGATATTTTTGTATTACTCTATCTTTTTGTATCTACTCAATTATTTATTTTTAAAGTGAGAATATATAGTATTGAGAACATATATTTGGATGAAGTCCAAGTATATAATTTTTTAAAACTAGATAAATTTATTAGCAATAGAAAGCGTTTACTGGAGATGAAATAGTTTGCTCGATCCAAAATGTAAATAATTTTGTTTCATTTTTCGTGTTACTTATACGTATCATTGAATTTTTTTATATTACGCCTTTTTTAAGAAAGATTTTTTTTAATTTACTACCTTTAATAAATCAGTCATGAAGGCCTCTTCACTTAAAAGAAAATGGTGCTTTAAGCACTGCCTTAATAATATTTTTTTCATTTATTTATTTTAATTAATTTGTTAGTAGCATAAGAACCAAGTTCTTTTCAAGTACAAAGCATGGCACAAGTGATTTTGCTTAGATTTAAAAACTAACAAAATAAAATAAGCAGTAAAAAACCTTATGGACTTATATAAATTATAATATAAATATGAATATAAATAAGGATAGAGAGGCAGGATAGATAATTAGAAGAAAAAGTGAAGAAAAGATTAGTGAACTGAATATTGTGGTGGAGAAAAATATTTAAGGATGGCATATTTGAATTTGAGTTCACCAACTATAGTTTTGAGATGAGTTGGTAGTGAGTTCCATAGCCTTATGGCATTAATGAAAAATAGTCTTGTTGAGTTTTGATAATTAGAACTAGGCAAGATGAGCATTGGAATTCTCAGCAACTAACCAAATTGTAGTTCCTCATTGAGATAGAAAGGAGTTTTGTGTCTAATTCGTTTGTTGAAAAATATGCAATTACGAGCGTTGAGGTAGTTTGTAATGGTACAACCAAGTATACAGTTTCTATATTGAGCTAAGTGATCAAATTTTCGTAGTTCATATACATATCTAGTAGCATGATTAAAAGCAATTTCCAATTTTAGCTGAGAACGCGAGTCTAGTTTGCTATAGACATTTTCAGAGTACGTGATCACCGGCAGGATGAGTTGAATAACGAGTTTTCGTCTTGTATTAATTGGCGTATACTCAGCCGACAATCTTAGATTACGTAAGACAAAATAAATTTTTCGAACAAAATTGTTGACGTGGTCAGTTCACGTTAGGGAGCAGTTTATTTTAAAACCAAGACTGGTTACACTGTTGACCAGGAGATGATTTTTGTCTCCTATCATTAAATCAGGAATGTCCTTAAAATTAATTTTATCTTTCGATATAGGCACCACGTAAGATTTTAGAGCATTCAACTGTACGCCGTTTCTAAGAGACCATTGGTCAATGGAAATCAAATCTTCATTTAACCTAAATGCTAAGTCTTCCTTAAGATTCATTCTACCTCCTAAATAAAGTTGAATATCATCAGCATAAGCATGTATTGATCAGAACTTGCAACATTGGAAAATGTCATTTACAAGAACAGTAAACAAAAGAGGTCCAAGAATCGATCCTTTGGGCACTCCACTATAGATATGCTTATACTGCGAGTAGAAATTTTCAGCATTTACTCTTTGCATTCTGCCTGTTAAATAGTTACTCAGCAAAGTTACCGAACTATCACAAAAACCATATAAATTTCTTAACTTAAGACATAAAAGTTTATGGTTTACTTTGTCAAAAGCTTTTGACCATATCCTCTTCGTAAATAAAAGCATTCTCCTCATTTAACGTCAAATCATTTGGTTTATGGTGGGGTTCAATCTTTCACATAAAATGATCGACCTTATATGCGATATAAAGGAGTCTTACCTCACGGTAGTTGGGGCAAATTGTGGAATCGTCTTTCTTGTGGATTGGGTAGAACACACTGAGATTACAATCGTTTGAAATGCATTCCTTCGACCATATTCTGCATGAAAGCTCGTGATTAATGCATTTAAATAGAACTTCACCTCCTTTCTTAAACAGCTTAGCTGGTAAGCCATCGGCTCCCGCGGCTTTTTTATTTTTAAACCGAGCTATAGCTATCAGGACAACGGAATCTTGACGCTGTCATCCGTAAATGGGGTTTCTGGGATACCATCTCTATTGGCGGGATTGTTATCAGAGTCGCCATTAAGAAGTTTAGAGAAGAGTCAGTGTACTCTGAATATCTGTCACTAGATTTTTGTTTTAGTCCTTGAAGGAAGAGGCCGGTTTTAAAACCATCAGCTAGGTGGATTATCTTTTCAAACAATTTTCGGGCCTCCCTCCTGTCGGCATGCATCTCAATCTTATCTTGCTTGCAATTTTCCGCCTCCCTTTTATCCGTCTGGAAAACATTCATCTTCTATCTTCTTCTCTCTGTATCACTACCTAGCAAAGCGCGTTACAACCGACTGCTGTTTTGAAGGCGGTAGTTTTCTTTCTCCAGCGTCGCAACAATCCTGTCCTTACCACTGGTTTAACCAGATCAAAGCACATGCTTATTTGAAAAACTTTAAAATTGTGAGTTGCCTATAAATAACGTGTGCAAGCTAAGCAATAAGTAAATTTTGTGATTTACAAGAATTTACAACACTTTCAAATTAAACGGTTCAACTGTTGCTTTCAAGAAGATATATGTTTTAATTTTTAATGAAAAAATTACAACGAAATTTAAAGTCTGAATTGTCTTAATTCAATTGGCGAAGTTATAGAACTTTATTACTAGTTTACTTATTTCTCCATTTTCTGAATGATTTGTTAAATTTAATTATTTTCGATAAATTGCAAATTTGAATAAAATGAAAAAATAAACAAAAATGTTTTATTTACTGAACAAATGCACGTAGTAACTACCTAAAATGCGAAAAGTTTTATGTGTATATCTTTTAAAACGTCCGTATTTTTTTTTACAACTGTATGAAATTTTGAATCAGTTGGTAGCAGATTAGGTAACTACGTACTGAGTGCTATCTTTTGTAATCTAAAACGTACACTAGGTCATTTGAAAAGTGAATGCAGTTCAGTTTTTTTTTGTCACACCGTGATACAAGCTACTCGCTGCTAAATGGAAATATTAAAATAACAAAACCATAACATTTTTTATTTCATTCTTTACGAGAAAACACATATTTTGTTTACTGAGAGGCGTAGTAACGCAGGCCGGGATCAGCGATATTAAAACTATTGGTTCTCCCTATTACGAGTATCCTCCAACAAAGCCAACAATTTCCTTTGTCCAAATTTTGTATGCAGGGACTTTTACCAAACCAAACTCAAATCGAACTGAAGGACCAGCTAGTTTTGACGTAGGATTACGTCTTACAGCGCGGTTTGTATGGGGGTCATTTTCACAAATTTTTTCAAACACATATAGGAAGCTTAGTTGACACTTGGGGGTATGCCTACAGCCTTTTATATTCATCGTACAAATAACAAATATATGCCAAAATATCAGTTAGAGTACGAATAAAACGAATATCTATCTTTGGATTTTGTCACTTATTTAAAAAAAATCACAAAACAGCAAAATCTAAGAAGGAATAAAATTCATATATTCGTATGAGAAAAACACAACCTGCTTGAATAGCTGCTTATGCTGTCGTTGTTTGTTCGTTTGGTTCGCAACGTGTCGTTTGTTGTTTTTCTGCTTATGTTGTGGTTGTTTTTATTAATATATATGTAAAATGTACATACATAAATACACATTAGATGTTTTCGTTTTTGTAGTTAGCTATTGGTTTTGTTTATTTTCAGAAAGATAAATACAATAGAGAATACAGATGCGTATAGCTTATAGCGCATTCTTTCTGGAAAAAAATTCTGCATTTTTTCTGACCTCTTGAAGAGTTCTGCATTTTTTCAGTTCTTTTCTAAAAAATCAATAAAATAAATCGTGTTCTTTTCTCGAAAATTCTGACCGCAAAAGTATAACAAATGCAGAATTTTCCGACCTGTAAAATTCGGCGGTTCTGCATTCTACTCTCTAGTAATACCAACATAAAAACAACGAAAAAATAATTTTGACATTAATATTATATGCTGTGACAATTGTGAGAAGCAAAAAGTTCCAATTTTGAAAAAGTTTTGAAATTTAATCCAAAAAGATTTTGATTAAAGTGGCTGGTTTTAATAAAACTGAGCAGTTCGATGAGTTTTTATTAAAACTAAGTCATTCAGTCATGCAGTAGGCGCCTTGCAGTCGGCGCTATACATAACCACAATCGTAAATAAATGGTTAAATTTTAAGGGCCGATGTTGAATGTGAACCACACCTAAACGTCAAGTTTTTTCTGCATTTTATTTGACATTTCTTAATTTCAGACTTATTCAATTTGAACCATGGAAAGGTACACAATCGAGCAACGCGTAAAAGTTATTCAGGCTTATTATGAAAATGGACGTTTAAATCAAAATGTATATCGTGCACTTCGTGATTTTATCGGTCAATTTAATCGTACAAATGCGCATACAGTCGGAAAAATCGTGCAAAAATTTGAGCAAACCAGGTCTGTAGGAGATGTGAAAACACCAGTGCATGCTCGTACAGCTCGTACTGCAGAAAATATTGCTGCTGTTCGCGATAGTGTGGCTCAAGAGCAGTCCACCTCAACTCGTCGTCGTGCCCAACAATTGCACCTCTCACGCTCGTCGTTAATGAATATTATGCATAAAGACTTGCATTTACACGTTTACAAGGTGCAAATGACTCAAGAACTAAAGCAAGGTGGCAAGAAATGGCAACAGTGGATGATCAATTTTCGAAGAAAATCATCTTCAGTGATGAGGCACATTTTCACCTCAGTGTATTCGTCAATAAGCAGAATTGCCGTATTTGGGCGAATGATAATCCAAGAGTGATTGTCGAAAAACCAATGTACCCACAAAGAGTGACTGTTTGGTGATTTGACACCGTTGGACTTCTTTCATTGGGGTTATTTGAAAGAAAAGGTGTACGTCGATAAGCCAGCAACAATTCAAGAGCGAAAATATGAGATAATTCGGCACATTAACGGCATAGAACCTCAATTATGCTTCAGCGTCATCGAAAATTTGGACCATCGGATGGAGGTGTGCCGCCGAGGTCGCGTTGGCCATTTGGCCGATATTTTGTTCCATATAAAATTGAACCATACCAATATTATCATACTAAAAAGAAATGACAATAATTTTCTAAATGATTTGTATTTTATTCAAAATCAACATCGGCCCTTAAAATTTAACCACCCTTTACATCGGAATTCAAAACAACAGTGCCAATACCAAATAAAAAAAATGTTGCATTTTTTCCGTTCTTTTCTCAGCTCAAAAGAAGTCAGCGTTCTGTAAATTCAGGTCAGAATCTAAAAAGTTTTGCATTCTGAGAGGCCAGAACTTTTTTTCAGAAAAGAATGCGCTATTAGAGTGGACCTTATTTGTATGGGGAAAATTTCGAAGCACTGCATGGAGCGTCCCAAAGGCTCAAACTGCGCTAATGGATGACAAAACAATTTGTGTAAAATTGTAAGATCGGATGCACATAAGCCCGTGCGAACACGGCTTAAAGTTTGCAAGAGAGCATGAAAGAATATAAAATTCTTTTTACTGCTTTATTCTGCATAACAAAAATGCACACCAACGACAAGCAAGACACGAGAAGCAATAGAATTTCGTATTAAAAAAAGTATTGCTTCTCGTGTCTTGCTTGTCGTTGTTGTGCTGCTTCGTGATACAGAATAATGCAGTTAATATTTTCATTTGGAATAAGGAAACAGTTACGATTTTTTTGTTTTTTCCAAAAAATTTTCAGTTTAATAAGGTTATTCACTCAAATTACTTGAATAACTCATGGGACAAAATTTTTATTTTTGGATTTTCCCAGCAATATTTGTATTATTTTCGACTAATCTTGGTGCGCTGATTTCAAAACCAGTGATGCCAACAAATTTTTAAAAAATCACTACAGCATCTCAAGAAAATCCCTACTTTTATGTGAGTATGTTCAAGCACAAAGTTATTTTAAAGTCTTGCTGGTCAGTGGGTGTGTTCAAGCATATATGAAAATTTAACATGCTCAGATTATTCTCACTGAAACAATTTCAAAATCAATTAAAGAACTTATATGCGAACATATGAAAAGAAATTTTTGGAAAAATAAAGATACAAATTTTAGATTTTTAAAATTCCCTACATTTAAGAAAATATTGAAAATCTGTCCTTTTTTCCCTACATCGCAAATTTACAGCGGAATTTCCCTACAAGTAGCCTCTTTTCCCTACTATTGACATCACTGTTCAAAACTATTATCACTTTTTTTTTAGCATCAACAATTTTTGAGTTAAGCTTTTTTTGAAACCTAAAAGTTACATTATAAGTTTTTGTTTTTGTTATGTTTATTTAAGTTGAAGAGAATAAAAAAAAATATAACAACTCAATATGTATATCTCTACATAATAAAAAAATGTCTATCTTTTTAGGCAATAAACCCTAGATATCCCTGCACCAAGAAGAAGTTGACTTTGGTCATATATAAGAAGGTATAATTTGTCCACGCTTCTGGTTGCCATTGTGTTAATAACTTTTTCACATACATAGATTTAACTTCCCGCACTTCAACTCGTTGAATTGTTTGAACAAATTTTGATACTAGAACCAACTGGTGATGCTAGAAAAACAGTAATAAAAGTTTTGAAATCAGCGAACCAAGATTAGTCGAAAATAATTCAAATATTGCTAGGAAAATCAAAAAATAATTTTTTTTTCAATGTCCCTCTGAGTTATTCAAGTAATTTGAGGTGAAACAATTTTAACTGTTTTCTTATTCCAAATGGAATTGCATATGAAAATATTAAAAAAAATTTTTCTTTCATGCACTTGTGCAAACTTTAAGCCGTGTGCGCACTTGCATATGCATTTGATCTTGCTAAAAATATTCACGAATATTTTAATCATCAGTTACAACAGTTTCAGTCCTTGTGGTGGACTTTTTAAAATAGGGTCCACTCTAGTATAACTACAGAGCCTTGTATTATTACTACACAGGTTTGCGCATGCGTTACTAAGAATGCGTTGTTCTTTGAAATCTATTTTTTTTTTTAATACCATAATAAATTCGAATTATTTCTGTTATGCATTCTATTTTTTTCATATTAAAAAAATATTTTGTTAGCTAAAATTGTAATTTTAAATTAATTTTGAAATATACATATATGTATGTTTTATACATCAGGAAAAATAAATAATTCAAATTTTTCCGATATGTATTTAAATTTATTAAACATAAATTTGAATTGCATTTAGTTTTAACCAATATAAAAAATGAACAAGAACAACAAATTTATCACTAAAAAATATCAAACGAAAACTTTTTATAAAACAAAACAAATTTTTACATGAATTTAATTGTGAACTTTTTAGATCAAGTAAGTTTGAAGAAGGCAACAACAACAACAAATTTTTTTTCAATAATTTTTATTTAGTAGATGAAATGCTTTAAAACGGTTTTGAAAAATTTAAATGAAAAAAAACCAGAATTTTTCTCTATTACGTAAGGAATTCTACGTCAGTACTTACGATACTATCGAAACTGTGCTTTGTTTCTATAAATAGTTTAAAATGCTTGAATTTCAATTAGAATTGAAACCATCGACCAATTTACTTTTTTTATTTTCATGAACATTCGAAGCAAGAAAAGAAGTATTGGGTAGAACTAGTTATAAGATGGTACTCGTAGTTAAATTTAGACTAGCACATGTCCAACTAGTGAAAGTTGCGCTCAACAATATCCTATTATGGTAAATTTACCATAGTAAATTACTATGGTCTTGTAGTAAGATCCGCAAAATACCTTTTTTTTATTAAATACTACTTTATCACCTTTTGATTGCATATCCCTATAATTTTTTTTAGAAAATCTAAGAACTAATAGTATATCAGATTTCAGGACCCATATATGTAAGTTCTATGAAAGACTCGTTGCTTTTTGTGCCATAACTTTTCCTAGCTCTGATAATACTAGAAGCTCCAAATTCCTTTTTTATGAATATATAACCATGGGAACAGATTTATCAATAAATAGTTCAGTCTCTATGTAACTTTTACTGCTTGTTGATTGATAAAATTATTTACACCAAAAATATCTTTTCTATGTCTATTTTTCAGCACTGATTGACCACCAGAGTCCGTTGAGTTTAGTTATTGAAATTTTCAGCATAAATTTGTTTTTTAATATTAAATTAATAATAATAAACGGAAAACTCCGAAGAATAAAAAATTCAAAGAATTTGGGTGTGAAGAAGTGTATCATATATCATACACAAACGTATAAAGTAGAGAAATTTCTCTGCAAGTAGACAAATAAAATTAAAAAACTTGAGAAATAAATAAAATTAGAAGAATGAGAAATTGGAAAATGTTAATCCTAATTTGAACCTAATGCACTATTACCTTTGAACCTAATGAACAGTTTTGAATTATATTTTCTTTTTTTCATGATGTTTTTCACTTTTCTTTGAAATAGTGCACGAACTGACTCGAAAAATGAAAACAACGCATGTGTTAACATGAAATGTGTTAACATGTGTTAACAGCAAAAGCTTTACAGTGGTTGCGTATTCCAAAGAAATTTCGGAAAAATGCTTTCATCGCGTATTATATATCATACGTTGTCATTAATGGGTTAATCTCACGATTCGAAAAGTAGTCAAAAAAAATGTACCAAAGTATATATGTAGAAATTTTGTTGTTATTTATTTTTAACTAAGAATTTTAAAGATATGTTTTGAAAATCGGAAAGTTTATGTAAATACTTCACTTCGTACCAAAAAATGAAGAAAAAAAACTTTTTTATAATTCACAGAAGGCTGCTATTATAACTACAACCACTACAACGAAGGTGATAGAATACTAACGAACGAGCCTTGCTTGAACTGTACTTGCCATAACAAAATGCTGATGTGCTACCTGCGTGTTTGTCCATTTACAAAGCCAATTGGTCACGATTGCCTTGTAGAGAAGCGTGAGGACCAATGCTGTCCAATAATAACTTGTCCCGAAGGTAAGATCACATTAATAGGTAGCTTTAAGAAATTGAACACAAAAATTAATCTCAATAACTTAATTTTGCGAAATAGTTCCCGTAGATGTTACGCACCACACACAAGAGCCAGGCACTGAATTAAGCATTCCAGAGAAATACGGATGCAGTATCGATGAGAGATTTTATCCCGAAGGTGCTCAAGTACCATCCAATCCCAATAAACCCTGTGAACTTTGTTATTGTATTAAGAATCGCACATCGTGTTTAATGCAGGAGTGTACGCTGCACATAGATGGATGTCAGCCAATTTATAATAAGGGTTCTTGCTGTCCAGTACGGTACAACTGCGGTAAGTTTGTGGTGGTTATTTTACTTTCACAAACTTATCAATTTTAATAAGTTTCAATCACTCTTTCCCCGTTTAGATCATGAAAACGATGTTCTGGAATTAGAGGACCACTCAACAAGTACTACGACAACAGTGCGCCCTACTCCAGGATTTATTCTGACTACTACTATGACTCCAGCGATCTCCACTGACTGTATTCATAATGATAATGTCTATGCGGATGGTGCTTCAGTACGTGGCAAAAATCCTTGCGAGCATTGCTATTGCATGCGTGGTGATATTTTATGTGCAGTTCAGGAATGTGAAATGCCCATGCTTGCTGGTAATGGCAAATATTGTCATCCATTGCCAGCCAGTGATGGTGAATGTTGTCCTAGCAATTATGTCTGCGCAGACGATATCACCACTACCACGGACATTGGTTATGACTCTACCATTTCATATATTGAAGGAGAGGCTAAAGGGACCACATCAGCTCCTATTAAGGACTTGCATAGTTCAATTTCTGTAGAAGACCTACAGTTGCAGAAACACATTGATGATGATGGGCAACTGTCCACAAAAGAACCGCTAAAAATTGATCAGAGCAGACCTATTGCCGAAGATAAGATCAGTAGTGCTATTCTCGGAGCTACAACATCTACAATTTTAACTGACGCTGATATAAAACATGATGGACTTCCTACGACTACAGTCAGTGGGGTATCTGATGAAGACAAATTGAATGTTGTCACAACCTCGAAGACACCATCTATTCAAACTAATGAAAATATTCTTGCAACAACTCCCAAACTCTCTGATGAGGAAACCTCGTCAGTGCATGAAAAGGATGGAGATACATATGAAGCAACAACGGTCAGAATTTCCGTTTCCGAAACAGTAACTGAGAAATCTGAAGAAGAGTTTAAAGAGACTGAGGACGAACAGAATTTACTAAAGGATGACGTCGAAGAGGACACTCTGTTGGAAGTTAGTACTGAAAAAATGTTGCAAAGTGATGACATAACAATGAGTACAGCTTTTAATACTGACCAATCTGAAGTTTTGGACGACACGGAAGATGAAGCTGATGTGGCTTCTGACAAACCAATGGAGGCTGAAGAGCCTACCAGTGATAAGATTGAAACAAAAAAAGATGAAGATAAGGAGGACAACATTCATGTAACTGAAAAGGAATATACCTCATTCACCACTGCAAAAACTACAGCTATCGAAGATGTAGATGTAACGACTATAAAAACTGACTCCTTTGAAAGAGAAGACAAAATCAAAACTACTTCATCTCTTCCAGCTGACGTTCCACTTAAATCAGAACAGACAACAGAACACTTCGAAAAACTTGACTTCACTACTTTCAAGACTGATGCCGATGTTGAAAGTGAGACTAAAGTACCAGTAAAGGAGAATGTTGAAAATGTAACAGCTCAACTTGCTTTTGAAGAGGACACAGATATTGCTCAAGTAGAAGAAGGTTCTGGTTCTGATGAGGAAGACTTGGAAACAAAAACATCGCCAGCTATTTTAAGTGATGAAACGCACCCCTTAGACGACAAGGAACAAAGTACAACAACACAACAAACGCCTTTAGTATCTGACCGCAAAGAAGATTCTGAAAGTGTTGCAATAGTTGATAGCACAGATATTGAGTTGGGCACAGCTTCAACTTCTAAGCCATCAGTAGACGCTCACGACCAAACAACTTCTGTAGAAGAAAACTTGAAAAAACCAATAGACCAAAGAACGAGCGATTTGAATGTTATCAAAAAAACTGAAGAAGAGCTTATTGGAGATCACACAACTATTTTGCCTGAAATAGCAGATTATGAAAAAACTTCTACTGATGCAGATCGCTTTGGTGTTAGTCATAAACCACATTTAACTGCAGCAGACTCTACTGAAGACAAGTATTTAACATCCACTGTGCCCGAAGAAATTGATACAACTAACATACCACATAAAGATCATTCTCCACAAGATGGAAGCGTTAACATGCATACAGACAAAGATCATGATATGGTTGATCAGACAACAGAACTAGCAACTGACAGATATCCATCTTCTTCGATTGCTTCTTCTGCGGAACAACATGAATATAGTAGGAAAGAGCTCACAACAATTAGTTCAGCTGATATCCAAACTTCGACAGAACATCCATCGAGAACAGAAATTACTCCCTCTACCACCACAACATCTGTTCCTGATAGAAATGCAAGCAGTATTGATCAAACCACTCAAGGTCTCATATCATCTGATGATGTTACATTAGACAAAGTTTACGATATGGAAATTATTCCCACAGCAATTCCTGGTGAAGGAGATTGCTTGGTCGACCAAAAAACATACCGACATAATACAGTTGTCCCAACCAGTAATGAATGCGACTATTCCTG
Organism: Dichetophora obliterata; assembly: GCA_963920525.1. Classification (NCBI taxonomy): domain Eukaryota; kingdom Metazoa; phylum Arthropoda; class Insecta; order Diptera; family Sciomyzidae; genus Dichetophora; species Dichetophora obliterata. The sequence continues at coordinate 141,184,370 of OY986435.1, read as the reverse complement.
TAGATGTATGAGCAGTATTGTTGTTTGTCAACCTGCTCAGTGTGAAACTCCTAAGAATGTAGCGAAATGTAAATTAGATGAAACGAGCACAGATATGTGTTGTCCTGCTTACATTTGTGAAATCGATTCTTCGCCTGAAAAACCCGATAGTACTGAAGCAATAACTGAAACCAACGAGGAGTTACCGAAAACAACATCTCATGAAATGCAGGAGTCTTCCTCAACTGAAACAACTTTAATGCCTGTTCACAAGAATGATGATGCTGTAAGTAGTAGTTTACCGACCAATATTGACATGCCAACAATCAGCACCCAAGAACCAATGTCTCATATTAAATATGACAGAGACGACGAAAAACTTTTAGCGACCACAAACCCCCCGAAGGCTGATGTTGCAACTTCTTTTGCTACTGAGTTGCCAGGAACTGTTTTTACACATGATGAAGATAAGCCATTGGCTAAACCAGATGAAAGTATTGGTCACATCGATGTTACAACAATCCCAGTATCAGAAGATACAACCGAACCACACAGTCCAGATGCAGTTTCAAGCCATAAACCAATTGATGTTACTACGACAACACCAGCATCAGAAGAATCGTTGAAATCACATGAAGGCGACAAACCTAAGCCTGCTGATGAGAAATTCATGGTTCAATCTACAATTTCTCCCATTAGCGCAGACGGTATGACTACTATTTTTCATATGGACGCTTCAATTCCTGAAAGTGAAGATTCAACAATAAAATCGACAGTGTCATCAGTTCAAGTACATTCTTCACCGATGACTGAAAAGCCTGATAATGCTATTGAGGAAAGTAGTGCGTACTATACTACTACTTCTTCAGTTGAAATCGAGAACTCGGATGTCTCGGACTACCACGAAACGGTTGTACCTAGTGATAGTTATAAAGAAACCACAACTTCCACTTCTGAATTGAAAGAAACTGTTAAAGACGAGCTATCAATCCATGAAGAGGATTCTATAGAACAAACAAGTGCTGCAACTCATGCATCTGGTGATGAATCCATACCTGATACTCTCGCTTCTACCCCAAGTTTTGAAGCTGGAGTCGTGAGTGACTTCTTTACTTCAGCTCCTACCTTCGATGGCTCCTTATTCGTTGATAAGGTTGAGATGATAAAAACACCTGCCACTGAAACTGAAAACGGGTCTACCGACGAAACATTGTCTCATACTATCCTTCCATTTAAAGACAATAAAAATGCAGACGCAATTGATGAGTCCACACATGTATCTACAGTTCCAGATAAGACAGAAATTGCTGATGACCAGTCACCTCACACCATTACTACATTAACTGAAACCGATGTCACCATTTTACCGACAAATAATCCAATTAAAGATAAAATTAAAATCATAGATCCACCCCACAAAATTTCTTCACCCGCTGGAACTGAGGAACACGTTTCTGCTGAGGATTCTTTGATTCCTACAACTATGGCTACTATTGATGATGATGATTTGTTGAATCTGACCACTTCATCGAATGAAGATGACGCTTCGGATGATCTTTTATCCCACACAGCTGTGCCTGATGTTGAGGGTGAAGATGAAAAGGAACCAATCGATAAAACTGTTTCTAAAACTAGTGTTCCTGCAAATCAGACAAATGCACCATTAGCCTCAGACAGCACACACACTGTCGCCTCATCAACTGAAGACAAAACAACAAGTGATTTAGGCTTACCACACATCACATTGCCTACGCAGCATGGAGGAAAGGACAGTACCACCGAAAGTATTGTGCCACAAGCCATTGTTCCATCATCGGTTAATAAGGACGGGAGTGAAAATATCCAGAAAATACCACCACGTTTAGTGGTCCCAACAACTGAAGGTGAAACAAGCACTCAAACGACTGTTAACAAGTTAAAACAACCAATTTTCTCTGAATCAGAAGTATTTGACAAAGATTTGGTGCAAACATCCACTCCATCAATTGAAAACAAGGCTGAAGAAACAACTGATGAGCCTATGTATCAAACCATCACCTCAACTATTGAAAGTTACAAGGAACAACCACTTCCTTCCCCAGCTGAGGATAAGACGGAAGGAACCGTTGATAAAACTTTGTCACATACAGTTGTATCTGTTGTTGATAGTGATAACGATCAAACCGGCGATGAAGATAGGAAGGATGGAGTCATGGCACATACTGTTGTACCTGTGCTAGATAGCGATATGAAAACAATCGATGAAGAAGATAAGAAGGATGTTACAACTGTGTCAAACACTATTGTACCTGTTTTTGACAGCGATATGAAACCAACTGACGATGAAGATAAGAAGGTGGGTGAACTTTTGTCACATTCCGTTGCTCCTGAAAGTGAAAAGAAACCAATCAACGATGAAGATAAGAAGGCTGATACTGTTAATGAATCTTTATCACAAACCATTGCTCCTGCTGTTGAAAGTGATCAAGCAACGACCGACTATAAATATAAGAAGGCTGATACTGTGGATGAAACTTTATCACATACCGTTGCTCCTGCTGCCGATAGTGAAATTACAACGAACGGCGAAGAAGATAGGGAAACTGATACTGTGGAGGAAACACTGTTACACTTCGTTACTCCTGCTATTCAAAGTGAAAAAACAACGATCGGCAAAGATGAAAAGGAGTCTGATGCTATGGAGGAAACACTGTTGCATACCATTACTCCTGTTGTTCATAGTGATACAGCACTTGTCGACGATGAAGATAAAAACTCTAACACTGTTGATAAAACTTTATCACATACCGTTGCTCCTGCTATTGATAGTGATACGACACCGATCAACGATGAACATAATAATTACGAAACTTTATCACATACCATTGCACCTCATACCAATGAAGATAAGAAAGTTCATAGAAATGCATCACACACTATTGCATCTCATGTTGATAAAGATGTGCAACTAATCGACAATGACGGTAAGAAGGTTGATGAATCTTTGTTATATACCATTGCACCTGCTGTTGAAAGTGATAAGAAAACAATTGACAATGAAGAGAAGCAGACAGAAACTCCTGGTAAAATTATGGCACAAACTGAAGTACCAGCTTTGGACAATGAGCAGAAAATTATTGATGGTGATAAAAAAACCACCTATTCACCTCTAGATTATACAGTTATACCGACAACTGAATCTCTGTTGCCTACTAACCTTCAAGTGTTTCAAGGTGAAGAAGAAGATAACAAGAAAACCATGAATGATATTCAAAGTCAAAAAATTGCTACATCTACCGATGATACAGAAAAAGAAAATGTTGACCAAGCCATAGGCCATACAACTAGTGTAGATGATGAGTATTTTGCACATAATATCACTCAAGTCATTGAGAACAAATATGAGACGATCGATGAAACTACTGTACATTTAACTGATCCATCAAGAGGCGATAAAGAACCTATTGATACTTCCATATCACATACTATCGCCCCTGCTTTGGAAGGAGATGAGGATACTGATAAGCCATTGTCAAACACAGTTGGCCCTGATGATGGAAATGATAATGTTATCTCTAATTACGATGATCACAAGTTCATGCCAATGGGACATACTGTTCCTACAGATGTTGTGTTCGATTTTACGGGTAGACCAATGGATGGTGAAAAGAACAAAATTGAAAAATCTGATGTGGTGACCAACACTGCAACAAGTGATAAATCTGAGAAGGAATCTACAGCTGCATCGGAACTTACAAGAGATGGAGTAAGTGATGAATCTATGACACAGACAAGCACATCTGCTTACCTTGTTGACGAGAAGGACGACTTAGCTTATTCTTCAAATACTGATGCCCCTGCGGCTGATGATAAAAATGGAAGTATCGATTACGCCTTGACTCATACTATTGCTCCATTAGCTGCGGTTAAGAAAGAAGAAATTATTAATGAATCAATGTCAACGACCGTTATACCTTTAGACGATTTGTCTAAGACACCAAATGAAGAGCAAGCAACTACTGAGGCCACGCAATACACTCAAGCACTAGCAATGGAAAACGAGAAGAACATGACTGACGAAACGTTATCCACAGTTACTGTTCCAACTCAAGATATAAAAAAAACTATCATGGATGTTGAGCCTATGCATAGTACTGTGTCACCCCAAAATGATTATACTGCAGCGCATACTTCTCTCCCTCTAGACGAAAAAGAAAATAAAGTCATTGATAGTACCTTGGCCCATACCATATCTCCAACATATGAGAGCATGACTGAGGAAACTAAAAAAGACTCTATGTCACATATTATTACTCCTATTGTTGAAGCTGAAAATGATGCTAAATATGATATTGTGCCTCATACAACTAGTTCACTAAGTGATGTAATAAGTCAAGAAAACGTTAGCGAATCTCTAGTCGACAGTGTCACTCTAGATCAGGATGACGAAAAAGAATATGTTACGTCCTATACCGTAAGCCCAGTCACAGAACAAAAAATAAGCGTCGTTAATGCTCTCACTACTGACTCTCCTGTTACAAATGAGAAAGAATACATCACAATTATTCCTATAGTGGACACAGATAATTTACAAACAATGTCTTCCGGTAAAGAATCAGCTCTTCCACAAAATGCTAATAATGTCTCAGATCACACATCCAGCAGTGAAGTTGAAGACAAGGTTAAGATCCCTGTGGTAACTTCAGAAGATGTTTCTGAAATTGGTGTGGATGTCGCAAGTATGGCTCATATAACCCCTACCATTGAGGACGATAATGTAAAGAGAGAACATTTTGATAGTGCAATGTCCCAAACTGTTGGTCCTTTAATGGAGGATACTGATAAGCAAATTATTGAAATCTCCGTGGAGCACACCGTTATTCCCACAGTATCCTCAGATGAAGAACACAAAGCTGACTTGGGATCAACACATTCTGCAATCGACACCCCAATCTATGATGAAGAGAAGAAACATGTTAATAAATCTTCAACTGAATCTGAGCTCCCATCTACAGATGGTGTCATCTACACAACACCGTCTTTTAGAGCTCCAGATAAAGACAGTCAGGCTGATAAGGCTATTCTCATGGACACGGTTGCGTCTAGTACTGCCTTCCCAATACCAGACAAAGAGAAAACATCAGATAACACCGTGCTCCCACACATGACAGAGGATTATGCTGTTTATTTCAAACCCCATAAAATCGAGGAAACAGATGATCAAGGCACAGCTATTACCATTCCTTCAGACATTGAGACCGAAAAAGAAATAACCGTGACTTTTGCGTCCGCTGATGGTAATGATAACAGAATAAACGAAGTTGAATTAGTGTTATCTACGTCAACTAAAAAGCCCATCTACGAGATATCAGAAACGACAGCTCAAGGTTCTATTGAAAATAACTACTCCACTGACATAATTCCAACAAAAAATGAAGATGATGTCCAAAAAATCTTAGATGTCACATTTGCATCAATTTCCCAAGAAGAAGAGCCAAGTATTCCAACAGCTGTTGATAATTTACCTGCAAAGAAGCAGGACTACACAACCGTTGCTACTATTTCTGCCAAACCTGATGACGAGGAGATAACTGTTGTTCCGACATCCGAAAAATCTGATTTTCAAACTAATGTCTCTCCCAAAGACGAAAGTTTTACTGTAGCTCCATCTGTCGTTGCCATTCTAGATTCCACTGAGGAAACCGAAGATTCTGTTGAATCTGAAAAAGAAATAACAACCGATCCTAGTGCAAATAAAATACAGCATATAGGACAGTTTGTTACAGACCGTGGAGATGATGCTTCTACAGATATTTCCGTTGATAAAACTCACGAAATCAAGCACGATGAACTCGAAACATCTTTGGAAGAAGATAGTGAAAAAAGCACTGGTACCAAAAGCAAAGAAGTTCCTAGTATTGCAACTATTCAGCCCGTTGCACAGTCTACAAGTTCCATGCCTATGCTTGATGCAGTAGAAGAAGATATAATGCATGGATTGAATAAAAAGCCAATAAGCTATCCTGAAGATCAAGATACCGTTGAGATGACGCAAATTATCCCTGAACTTTCTACATCTGCACCGGACTTATTACAACCACATCTAGAAACAACAACAACCACAGAAGAAAAACAACATATTTCTGAAACTTCTATTAATAAGGAAGAAACCACACCACATAGTCTGGAGGAAACTGATGATGAGACAAGTTCAATCAAAAATAATATACCGAAAAAGACTGAATCTTCCGAAGAAAGCGATGAGGAGAAAGAAGGCGAAGCTGACGTGCCAGCAACAATATCCGTGCATCCACTTCTTCCACATGACACTATCACTACAACTTCGGAACCAATCAGAGACACTATTGCTGATGTTGATCATCAACCCAGTGCAGTTGCAAATAAAACCACTGACAAGGCCATAGAAAAACTTAAACCAACTACGACATCTACAACGACTACCACAACAACACCAACAACAACGAGTGAAGCACCAATCTCAACTTCTGCCCCGTCGACACAATACTCGCAGCCACCACCATCTTACGGAGGACAACCACCACAATATCCATCTTATCCCGAGGATGAATACACAGATGAAGATGAAACCGAAGTTTTTGGTCCTGGCACCTGTCGTTACGGAGGAAAACTTTTCGTTTCCGCGCAACAGATCCCACGTGATGATCCCTGCGATTTCTGTTTCTGCTTTAGAAGCGATATCATATGTCTGCAACAATCTTGCCCACCTCCAATCTCCGGCTGTCACGAAGAACCAATCAACGGATTCTGTTGCCCACGCTATGAATGTCCCGTATCGATGGCTACGGTACTGAACATTACAACAAGTACAACAACAACAAGCACTACACTTCCACCACATTTCTTGCATCACGCCTATGAAGGTGCTGCCGAGAAGAACGGTTGCCACATTAACGGAAAGTCATATCGTGTGGGTGAGAACATCGATTCAACTAGCGGGCCATGTATGCACTGCACGTAAGTTTAACTATTCAAGAGACCTTGGATAGAGTCATTGGACTCTATTTAGTTTTCCATCGAACTCATATTTTATTCCTTCCTTTTCAATCCAACGATCGTGTAAACTAGGTGTGGTGGTGATGGACAAATGAAATGTGATCCTAAGACTTGCTCACCAGAACCCATGCTGCGACAAATGATTGCTGTAGTTGCGTCACGCAGAAGATGAACCTCCAGCCATGCAAACTGAAAACGATTATTCTTACACTAAACTTAAAGAAGAACCAACCAATTAAAATAATTACGATGCAAAAATGTGCCAATCAGCAAGGTGCAAAAGTAGCGAAAAACACCTCCTTACGAACAATGATGATTATTTTATAAGTCATGAATAATTTTTTTGTTTAGCTTATCAGAAGCAACCAGTGATATTGTGCTGTATACATAGTATAGGTGCAATTAATTTAGCTCGCACTTATATAAATATTTTTGCTCGAAGTCTGCGACAGATTCCTCGTAAAAATTTGTAACGTGATTTTATGCATCCTTAAGGAAATTTATTCTTAATTTCAAGATAGTCTTTATCACAGATAATAGACCAAAAGGACGGCATGAAATGACGTTGTGAAGTATAAAGGATTCGCCATCTTTGTTTTAATATTTTTCAAGATGTTTCTCTATTCTTAAGTTCTCATATAACTTTAAGTTTTTACTCCATGACTAAGCCTTTTTATTGCTTATTAAATAGAATTATGTAATAATATTTAAATCATATATATATATATATATATATATATATATATATATAATTTTTTTTAGAATTTTGCATTGTTGCTTCTAGTCTTCTTTTATTGTAAGAGCAGCACAGTCCTACCTACAAGTCTATTAAAAATTCTGCTTATCTTCCGTTTTATATCCAGTAACTCATTGCTATCATCAAATGATGGTAAAATCAATCACAAGTTTTTAACGCTTGCTCGTACTTCTTTAAAAAAAATATATGAAAAAATAGGTATAGACTTTTACACGTGAATTTTCATTCCTTTAAAGTAATTGTAGTTTTTCACTCATACCGTAGGTTGCAAAGTTTTTATTTTAATAACTAAATTAATTAAAAAAACACAAACAATAATGTAAAATATAAAAACAATTTTTTAACTATTGCTCGACTGATTGAAAGTTTTTAACTATTGCAACAATTTTTTAATATAATATATGTATATCGCAAAAAATAATCAACAAAATTGAAGACAATTTTACTACTTATTTTTAACATTTACAAAACAAAAATCTAATATTAAGCAAGAAAAGAAAAACACTCTTCGAACTTTCAATCACTTGAGCTTTAGAATTCCGTAAAAACCCCCTTTTATTAAGCACTAAGGACCACGATAGGATTTCGTAAATAATATTAATTCAATTTGTAGTACTTAAGTATTTAAAAATAATATAAAATGCATAACTTAAGTTTTGTACTCTAGTATTTATAAACATAATCATAATAAAATATTTTCTATAATCAGAATTTTTGCGTATTAATAAATTCAATAACCCTAAAATGAAACGAAATAGATAATAGTTGTTATTATTGAAAACCATAGGTTGCCCAGGCTAAATCCTGGAAAACCCCAATTCGTATGTATGTAAATGTAGATATAAAATATGTCACACAACAATTAACTACCAGTGTGTAAACAATTATTATTTTTCTTGTAATTTCATAGTAACTTTTATATTTTATTTAAAACGATAAACAATTTGTAATAAAGAGAAAAGAGAATAAAGAAAGTGTTTTCTTGTACTTATCAAAAAGATTTATATGCTTGCAGTTTTTTTCATAAGTAGGGTGAATTGGGGTGATGTGTTTCACGTTTTAGTTTGCTCCAATAAAAGTGTTAAGAAATTAATTTTAAATTAGTTTAAAGGCTTATTACTTGCAGAAGAACCAATTTGAAGAGATTGTTTTCATGGCTGTTAAGAATTTTTAAAAATGGATGAAGTAGAACAAAAATAAAAAACATGACTTTTTTGTACTTTTTTAAAATGTATGTTCCAAGACCAGAAAATTTAATTTTTTTGTATGTTTATTATAACGCTTTGTTTTGTAATAGAATTATTTTGAAAACATAATAAAATAACTGCACATATCGACTTTTTTCCATTTTTTACTAGTTACATGGCATTCATCAATTTATTTTAGTTGGCTGCTGTAACAAGTCATTTCTTCACGTATTTTCGTGGCATAGTAATGTCTTATAAACAAAAAAAAAAAATAAAAAGCAAACAAAAAATAAACAAAGAAATACAAATGTAAAAAATGTAAAAATGTAAAAAGATAATTTTTATATTTAAAGACATTAAACAAAAGTATATTTATATCTACTCACTTTTAAAATGTAATAAAAATTTTATCCGATATGCGGATTCTTTGTTAATTTAAAAAACCTTTTGGCAAAAATTGTTCACACTCTTTAAGAACTCTAATGAAATGTATGACACTAAACTAAACTTCCAACACTTACTTAAATATAGACGCTGTCTAAGGAAACAGATCACAAATGCTTATTCACTCATATTTCACCATTTGGTAATAAAAATCGCCATTTTACACATCACCCCACGGTACACATTACCCCACTTCACCCTATGTTTTTCAAAAAAACGTCAACAATAAAAACCTGTAGCAGTAAGTTCATATTTTAACTACAAATTCGTAAGGTGTAAATCATAGCTTACAAAATTTAGCGAAGAATCAAAGTTCTCACGGAATAGGTTCCGTTGGATTGTTAACCGGATTATTAAGAAAGCAAACACTTTAAACGCCAAACAAGGAACTTTCATATGTAACGTTTAAATTAACAATTTTGAGCTGGTTACTGAATATATTTGATTGAAAAGTGTTCACATTAAATTTTGACTTTTTATTACAAAACACTTTAAAATTGAAAGTGATCACTTAAATTGAATTTCAAGCTGATTTTTAAAGTGTTTCTTCAAAATTTAAAGTCAACACTTTTAAACACAATTTAAATGCGTAAGAACTAAATTTAAAATTAATTCATTTAATTTTTTTTAAATGCCTGCATTAAAATTAAAAGTGCCTACTTTTGATTCAAATTAAAAACGTTTATATTTACCATTGATTTCTTTTGATTTAAATAAAATTCTAAATATTTGTTAGTTTAAATCGTTTTTGATTTTAAATACAAATTCTAGTTGTTTGATAGCTTAAAATCTTTTATTGAGCTTAAGATCTGTGGTGTATGGCGCTAAAATGCGCTTGCACACAACGAGCATGGCCCGGGCTCCATTTCCGCCGGCATCACAAAGATTTCTGATGAAGCCAGTAGCAGGGCCAAAATTATAATAAAATCAGCTAGTGGAGCATTCCACGATCACATACAGACAATTTCAACTATTTTTTTGAGTTTATTGTACAGTCAGTTCTAAATTTACACATTCACGTAGCGGACGGGTTCAGCCAACAAACATTGCAAATCGTTGTGTTTGATTACAAATTTTAGCGAAAGTCACTAACATAAGGAAGAGGTATTTAAAAGCCACATTTTAAATACTCATTAACATGATTTCGGATAAAAAGATTTTAAATAAAGTCCACAGTTTTTTTTTAATATTATATTTGCACATCGTCACGTGAAGACTAATCATGTCACGTACCTGACAGACTGACAATGTTTTAGTTTAATTGGGTAATTCATTAGTTAAGTAATTATGTAATTTGGTAATTAAAAAACAACATTTAATATATTGTCCTTTCCTTGCCTCCACCATTTCTTCATTATCTTGAGCCAATGCCTTCCATTTTTACGAAAACCAAAAAGTTTACGAAACAAAGTGTTGGACTCCGTTGTATGATATAATAAAATTAGTTCCCTTTCTTCATAATCTTACGTAAAAGCAACAACATGGATTTTTTTGCTCTTTCTATATTACAACTTTTTTCTTCTTACTTGCTGTTAGCAAAGAGTAGTAAAGAGTTGTCAGTTCTGCACAGTTGCGTTTGTGCAGACATTTGTAATCAGTGAGGATTGAGCGAAAGTGGATGTGAAGGAAAATAAAATTGAAATTTTTCGGCTGACTGCTCAGTTCTGCTTAGCTGACGCAGCTTTGTGGCACAGATAACCAGATAGGAAACTTCGATGGGCGACTTGTAGAAAGGGATGGCACGATGTACGATTTTACGTCAAATTGCCCCAATACTATCGCAAAATGTTTGACTGTGGTCGTTATTGTAACCGGAAAACTTCCCTGGTTTTTGGTAATCGAAGAGAATCTCACCTATAATAGGTTACAACCGCATACTTTAAAAAGTTACATTATTGGAACAAAATGGGTAATAAAAGGTATGACAAAAAAGAAATCAGAAGTGCACAGGAAAACTTCCCTGGTTTTTTAGTGGTGAATAAGCCATGTTGAAAATCTTCGACTTCAGTGTTCCCGTTTGGCTGCAAATCAATTTGGATACTTTTCTCTTTTAAAAATGGATGGATACTTTTATTTGAGCTTCTGTAAGGATATTTTTTAAATATCAATATATGTTTTTGTATGCAAATATAAAAAAAAAGTTGATAGTTCCTTAAATTGGACAAAAACGTTAAGACAAATTATGACATCGAGACTTTTTTGGGTACTATTTTCTTATCAAAATATGTATTAAAGCCACCTCTTTACAAATAACTTTCAAATTTTGTGATAAGCCTTTTAAGTTTTCCTCAGCTGTTTTTTCTGATGTAATTTAATTTTTGTAATTCAAAACTTGCAATAAACGATAAGACTAATAGATTTTCTTAGCATATTTCTTCTAATATAGCTACTAAAAAACGAACAAGTTTGAACTTTTAAATTTTATATGCAGTTTTGGAAGGTATCTAGCGCACATTAAAAATATCCATACTTACTGTTTTAACACTTGTTTATCTCAAAACTACTTTTTTTCGGCGATGTGTTGTAGAAAAACCAAAGCTATTCAACCTAAACATCTGAAATATGTAATTCACAACATCAGTGGCTATCGCTAGCAAAATTTATTTAAAAGAATCGTATATGTTACACTTAAAACCGGTTAAAAACCCTGTTTTTAAAACTTAAATTTCAAAAGCACATCCTTCTGTTATTATTTAATAGTTATGGTATTCAGTAAAATTTGTTAAGTTCTGCTTAACTGCTAAATTGTTGAAGTTAGCAGCTGTGGATATGAATGAACCTGCTAAGACATTTTACAATAAAGAGCTAAACTGATTGTCAAAATCGAAAGACAGACTTCTGCAACTAAAAATATGTTGTTTTAATAACTCGTGTAACCAGTACTCTGTAAAAAAAATGTATTTAAATTTTTATATTACAGTTCGTTAACCCTTTTTAAACATTTGCTATTCAGAACCTTTGAAATGTTTTGCATCTCTACCAACCCCGTAGCAAAGTTTTTATTTTTTTTTTTAATAAGGAGCAGTTTTTAGAATTTAAAGCTACAAATCAAAAATAATATGGTACTTATTAAAACTCAATCCAAAAACGATTTATCACTTCACTCAATAAGGTTGACGTTTCCAACTTAAGAAATGGTATCGGCTAAGCAAAAACACGGAGCTGAGCTTGTTAACTTGCTGAATCTTTTTCCATATAAAATTTTGACAGGACTTAACAAATTTGTTAAGTTTAGCAAATTGCAGGGCTTAAATGATATAGTGAATACCATTAATAATCTTTGTTTTTATTTTGACTACAAATAAAAGAGTGAAAATCTCCAACACCGTCTAGGCTCATATTTTGAAAATTTATCAAAATAAAAAATTTTTTTTATGTGGAGTGTTACAATATTCCATAGTCTTATTATTATAAAGTAGGAGCGGCAGTTTTTGCTGCGATAACTGTATGTCAAACATAAGAAAATCAAAACGAGAGCGTGCTATGGTTGCTATGGAGATATCAAAAATGTTTTGTGTCACATAAATAAAATAAATAAATAAATTTCATTTGTAAATAATGTACGCAAATTAATAATTACCATAATTAATCTTTGTCTTTGTTGATAGATGACATCCACGATACGATGTCAGCGAAGGAGGTGGTGCTTTAAAAAAGTATTGAAAAAACTGTTATTGAACGCTCGTTTTATTTTGTTTGCAGCTCGTGAGAAAATAGGTTATTGTCAAGGTTACCTGATAAAATTTTTGATGCAAAATAGTTGGAACATAAAAAGAGTTATTTCTTAGAAAGTAATTAATGGAATTTTATTGTTAATAGATTACTGAATAGGTAATGAAATACCTTTCTTTTAATGCCCATTTTGCTTAGTTTTGTTTATATATAGCAAAGATATGGCAAGTTTTGTTTAGCCCATTTTTCAACTTTGGAGCGATATGACTTCTAAACCAGATGAGAGCGACCATTAATTTTTTCAGATTTGTAATTAGAAGGCTTTAATACACATACCACGAATAAAAAGTGAAAAAATGTATTTTAGCTAAAGGTTAAATATGCCGTTTTTTCTAGTGCAATTGGTATTAAAGCGTCAAAAATAGGGTTTCATTGTTTGAAAAATTTTTGTTTTTATTTTTGTGTTAAAAAAATGAATATATTATTTATTTTTCGAATTTGATACGTGGATGCTCTTTTTTCTAAAGTGGATACATTTGGGACCTTTTCTAGAGTACTTTTTTAACTTCGTCGCAGCAACACTGTTCGACTTCACTGTTTGTATAAATTCACCACTAATAATGTTTTGTGTCAAACAAGGAAAATAAATAAATATATTTCATGTAAGTTGTAAAAATTGTATTCTTAATTGTTTAATTCGTTTGTCTTTCAACAGAATTATGCCAGAACTGAAGCCGTCTACTGCACTGGCTTGGTGGTACGTCGTGTGCTCAACAAATTGGGTTCAGACTCGATTTATGCTGGTTGCTCTGAAGTTACCGGTGAGGAATACAATGTTGAACCTGTCGATGATGGGACCAGGTGCATTCCGTTGTTACTTAGATGTCGGTTTAGCACTTACCACTACTGGTGCCGTGTATTCAGTGCCATGAAAGTTGCTGTCGATTGTGGTTTGAATATTCCACACTCCGTCAAGCGTTTCCCTGGCTACTCTGCAGAGACCAAAAGCTTCAATGCCGATGTTCATCGTTCACATATCTTTGGTCAACATGTTGCCGATTATATGCGCATTCTTGAGGAAGAAGCCTTCAAACGCCAATTCAGCAGTTACATCAAGTTGGGAATCCGCGCTGATAATATTGAAGAAATTTACAAAAAGGCTCATCAACAAATTCGTGCCGATCCTACTCAAAAGGCAGCAGGAGTAGACGGACAGGAGTTTCCAAGAAACGTTGAAATGCTAAGGGCCAATTTGTCAGTGCGAGTTTAAACTCTAGTCAAATTAAACCTAGCTTAACTCACCAAAATTGGACGCTTAAACTCCGTTTAGGCAAAAAAGAAACACATGATATTTTAAGTCAATTTAACATCAACGAATGCTAAAATATCTAGATGAACCGAGTTTAAACGACCACTTTTGGTGAATTAAGCTAGGTTTAATTTGACTAGAGTTTAAACTCGCACTGACAAATTGGCCCTAAGAAACTCACCAACCCTGAAAGGAAGTCTAAGCAGTGCACAAGGCCGCCTACATCACCAAGCTTAAGACCGAAGCTGAGGCTTAATTCGTGGGAGTGGTCTTTAATGTTTATCTATACTATTATATAAAATTTAAGTGAAAATTAAAAGTTACGACTTTACTGCAAAGCTACTGGTCCGATTTTTATTAAAATTTTTTTTAAATATAGTAGTGCTACAGATTTATTGATAGTTATTTTTCTTTCAAAATTTTAATAAGAATATTTAATTAAGGTCTTAAGTTTTTTAAGAAATCGTCTCAGCTGCCACGCATTGCTTATTCGTATTTGCCCAAAATTCGTTTTTGCCTTATTCGCTCCAAAATACACTTAATCAACAGTTTTTCTAATTTCTAACTTTGGACGAATACAGCTCCGCTAAAACAAAAGATACAAAATTTGTTGATATTTCGTTGGGTAAACTAAAAATTTTAGCTCCGCTACAGCGCATAACGCTATAGTGGTTAATATATTGATTGAAAAACTGATATTTTTTTAAAATACAAAATATTTTTTATTTTATGGTGAGTAGTTCAGATTCTAGATCAATAATACTAAATACTAAGAGTAAAAATATTTCTTCTACATACATAAACAAATATCGCACATCCACTTCAAAAGCGATATTATCTAATTATCTTATTTTTGTATAATTTTACATAAAACACAACAGAATCATATGTAAGTTATTTTAACGAGGATTTTTGTGTATGCCAATGCATTGCTGGAGTTTGTGTGCAAGACGTCAAAAAATAAGATATGTTGTGGGAGTTATTTGCTCTCACAAACAAAAAAACAATACGATGAAAGTTACTTTTTCAGTGAATGAATGAACCGAAAAACCCTTAAAAAATAATAAGTGGCAAACATATCGCACACCCACTTCAAAAGTGCACAATTAAAAATTTCTAAATTTTTACCTATTCGTATAAAACTGTTTGTAGTGATCATCTTCATCGGCTGTCTTAATTTTGTACATATATTCTAAGTCTTCAATTAAAAAAATAGTTGTCTTTTTTTGTTTTGTATGGAGTCCCTTGAAGAAAAAAACTTTTTTTGCTCCTCCTGAAAATGTATAAATGTTGAGCTGTGCACTTTTGAAGTGGGTGTGCGATATGTTTGCCGTTTATTATTTTTTAAGGGTTTTTCGGTTCATTCATTCAATCCTCGTTAAAATAACTTAGATATGATTCTTTTGTGTTGTAAGTAAAATGATACAAAAATAAGATAATTAGATAATATTACTTGTCATTATTACTAATGATTGTGAAATGTTATATTTTACTACATTTCACCTTTTACATTGCTAAATGTAAATAGCTTGTTGAATTTTTTATTAGCCTTATTTGAGTTGCCTTTATTAGCGTTGGTGTGGGCAGCGGATGTAGATGGCATTTCTGCAGGGGCTTCGTCATCATCCTGTGCATTTTTTGTTAGATCTTCTGTAGCATTGTAGCATTGTAGTGTTTGTGCACTCTTTCTTTCGATGGCTTGGTTTTTTGTTTTGCTGCTGTGTGAAGTGTTAACAAATTTAAATTTGTCATCATTGGGTGTTTATGTACGCATGCACTTGGCCTTAGGTCTATCGCTACTGTTGTTGAACCTGGCTTCATCAGCTTTATTTTCCACACTCTTCAAATTTTCGCTTAAGTATCTTCTTAATTGGCAAGCTATATAGCTCATCAGTTTCGTCTGTGTTCATGGATTCGGGCAGCTGTAAAGTATATAGCACACAATTATATTTCAACTAATATAAAGATGTTTCATAAAAGTAACCTCTTGTTTGATCATCAGCGTAGGTACATTTGTACACAGCTGTCCTTTCTTATTCTCCGCCTCTATGTGTGCAGCCTCTTCTCGTTTTTCCTTTTCCGCAATGGGCAACAGAGCCAAGTACCGATCATACGTACTGATAAATTGTATTTGCGCTATATTTTTAAATTTTCCCTTGACGATTTCGGCTGTTTCAAGAATTGGCTAAGAAATATAACAAAGTTAAACCAACTTATATTAAAATTGTCTTATCTTACCTTCATCAAGGGCTGCTCTTGAGCACGCAGCACAATGTGATGCAACATATGCATATTCTGACGCACCAATGGAGGATGCGAAAATACCTTGCATTTCACGTGGCAAACTCTCAGATCTGCAGCATCATATTATTGGGGAGCACGTAGCAGGAACTTTCATCTTCCAGACGAACATTATCGCAAAACGCAAAAATCTGGCGCAGCGCGAACATTTGACGATTATCAAAGACACGCTTTGACTTACGAAACAGATTCAAATGGGTAACCGGCCCAATGGCAGGTTTAACATAGCGCTTCTCACAGATCTCAGTGCTACGTTGATGGTCGCAAAAACATTTGTTTGATTGTGCGATGTATTTAGGATATAATTTGTTAGGCGCTCATATGTAGATATTCATCAGAAAGTGTGGATCAACCGCAGTCTTCTTCCTTTTTACCAGCATCACAGAGGATCTGCGCTAGCAAAGTTGCCAAAGCCAACAATGGTGTGTGCATCAATTTTCTGTTTGCCATTTCTTCATTAATGTTTAATTATTATAGATTTTCTGTTATTTTTCACACAAGTTTCTTTAATAATGAAACGATTTAACTGATAAACACAAAAATTTCTAATTTAGGAAACTTCGATTTTTAGCATCCGACATTAAACAACATTGACAGCTATGAGGTGAAAAAAGGTGAACTCACGTACACAATACGTGAGTTTCACAAATTGCTAAACCAATCTCAGATCAGCTGATTTCTGACTGAAAAATCGAAGTTTCCTATCTGGTTATCTGTGCTTTGTGGTTGCGACGCTTAGCGATGTATGAGCTGTATGAGTGCGAAGAAATAGAAAATAGAAAGCGTGTGATGAAGCAAAAAGAAAATAGTTTGCTATTGTTTCTTTTCGTTTTACTATGACTTTTTTTGTTTCCTATAAGAATCTTGCACTCATATGAATGTTTACATTTTTTAGCTAGATTGGGTTTGGTAAATTGAATGAATTTACCAATTTCAATCTTTTTAAATGATGAGAACATTTTATGCCCCCCTTTACCTATAAATTTATTTTATTTCTTGCAGGTAAGAAATTTTTTAATTTTAAGCTACATTTTTTACCAATTTCCAGTTACTATAAATTCAGCAAATTTTTTCATTTGAAGCTAAATTTTTACCAATTTACAGGTACTAAGAATTAAGGAATTTTTTTAATTTAAAGCAAAATTTTTTAACTAGATTGGATTTGGTAAATTAAATGAATTTACCAATTTCCAGCTATTTAAATTATGATAATATTTTTATATGACCTTTACCTATAAATTTCTTTTAGTTCTTGCAGGTACAATGTATTTAAGAAATTTTTTAATTTTTTAATATAATATCTTAAAACCTAGAATGAAATCTTATTACATAATGTAATAATTTAAAACTAAATGAAAATCTTATTACATAATGTAATAATTTAAACTTAAATGAAAATCTTACTACAGAATGTAATAACTTAAAACTAAATTGAAAACTTATTACATAATGTAATAAATTATCAACTAAGGCAAACACTTTGAATGGATCAAACTAACCTAAGTAATACAATAAAGTAAATATTTACAAATTAAAACTAGAAAAGTAAAAGTATTAAATGTACTTCCAATATTTACAGTATTTACATATTTACAGATATGTAAATTACATAAAGCAATTTAATAAACGGTTATTGCAACCACAAAAATTTATGTACAATATTTACATTATAAATTTTAATTTTTACAATATTCACAGTAAATATTTACACAAATGTAATTACAATATTTACAGTATATACAAAAAGCTTTTGTTAGTCCGGGAAAAAAGACAAGTAAGAATTTGTTGTGTTTGAAAGAAGGAAAGAATTTAATAACCTGAAATAGTAGAAAGAAAATTTTTAAAATTATAAATGAGTCTACCGAGCCTAAAGTTGAAAACGGTCATTTTTATAAAAGAAAAAAGATGTTTGTAAGCGATGCCATAAGAAAGATTTCGAAATATTATGATCGAATTAGCCTCGCATGGTACAGTTGCGAATGCAAGTTATATAAGCGGCTAGTATACGGCAAAAAACTCATGGTTATGCAAAACGTAGTCATTTTACCAATAACAAAATTTAATACTCGAAACTTTCAAAAATACTGAGTATTAAGAAAAATCCGTACTAATCATGATTTAAGCTGAGTATTATATTTCTTTAGTACACAACTGAGAAAATACACAGCTGACCCCAATATTAAATATTTAATAGGGGCGTTTACCAGACACATTTTTTGACATTTTATTAATGTTTCAAAATATACAGAAATATATATTTGTGACAAAATGAAATAGAACTTCTACGTTAACATATCTCTCGTTTTTTTCAATAACGTCACAATTAAAAAAAAAATTATTTCTCAGTACAAGAATTTTAAGTCTTAAGCAGAAATTAAAGGAATTACAATATTTACTATGAAATTAACTATATACAATATTTACAGTAAATATTTACAGAAATGTATTTACAATATTTAAATTGTATATACATTTACATATATTTTACAATTTAAATATATACTTTATTGTATTACTTAGGTTAGTTTAATCCATTCAAAGTGTTTGCCTTAGTTGATAATTTATTACATTATATAATAAGTTTTCAATTTAGTTTTAAGTTATTACATTCAGTAATAAGATATTCATTTAGGTTTAAATTATTACATTATGTAATAAGATTTTCATTTAGTTTTAAATTATTACATTATGTAATAAGATTTCATTCTAGGTTTTAAGATATTATATTATATAATAAGCACCGTATTATATTAAATAATAAAAGCAAGTTTAAAAATTTTTTAATTTTTTATTGAATAATAAGAATAAAATGAGGTATGTTTTAAAACACCAACAATTCAAAACCAAAACTGCAAAATAAATTCATATGTATGTAAGACATTATTTTGCCTTAAAATGAATAAAAGATGAATTTGTTGCTTTCTTTATTAATTGATTAATTTATTAAAAAATCTATAAATAAATTCATAATTCATAAAAGGATGAATTTATTGCTTCCTTTATTAATTGATTAATTTTATTAATTTATTAAAAAATCTGTTTGCTAAAAATAAAAACTTTTTAAATACCTTCGGCAAATAGATTTTATACAAAATTTTAAAAAAATCCCAAAACAAAAAAAAAACAAGGAACTTTATGTCACCATAACAATTACTGTTTAAAGAAGGTAATTAAAATTAAAAAATATCTTTAAATATTAATACCATTTTTGGATTGTTAAACAAACACAATTATTTTTATATTTTGGATTTGAAAACACAACAAAATACTTTCATAAATTTTAATGTTTCAAACTTTTATGATTTTACATAAAGAAAGTATAAACATCTCATATATGTGTATATACTATGTAGCTTAAAAATCATTTAAATCAATTTATAATAATTTGAAAAGAGGGAAATTGGTTAATTCATTTAATTTACCAAATGCAATGTAGCTAAAAAATTTAGCTTTAAATTAAAAAATTTCTTAAATACATTGTACCTGCAAGAACTAAAAGAAATTTATAGGTAAAGGTCATATAAAAATATTATCATAATTTATATAGCTGGAAATTGGTAAATTCATTTAATTTACCAAATCCAATCTAGTTAAAAAATTTTGCTTTAAATTAAAAAAATTCCTTAATTCTTAGTACCTGTAAATTGGTAAAAATTTAGCTTCAAATAAAAAAATTTGCTGAATTTATAGTAACTGGAAATTGGTAAAAAATGTAGCTTAAAATTAAAAAATTTCTTACCTGCAAGAAATAAAATAAATTTATAGGTAAAGGGGGGCATAAAATGTTCTCATCATTTAAAAAGATTGAAATTGGTAAATTCATTCAATTTACCAAACCCAATCTAGCTAAAAAATGTAAACATTCATATGAGTGCAAGATTCTTATAGGAAACAAAAAAAGTCATAGTAAAGCGAAAAGAAACAATAGCAAACTATTTTCTTTTTGCTTCATCACACGCTTTCTATTTTCTATTTCTTCGCACTCATACAGCTCATACATCGCTAAGCGTCGCAACCACAAAGCTGCGTCAGCTAAGCAGAACTGAGCAAAGTCAGCCGAAAAATTTCAATTTTATTTTCCTTCACATCCACTTTCGCTCAATCCTCACTGATTACAAATGTCTGCACACACGCAACTGTGCAGAACTGACAACTCTTTAGTACTCTTTGCTGTTAGTCTATCGTACTGAAACGAATATACTTTGTTAAAACTTTAATCTGCTTTTATTTATTTTATCAGACTCCATATAATAACAAAAGCATAAACTAAAGTAAAGCAAAAATAAAACAACAACAAGAAAAGGAGAAAAACTGAAAAATTGACAATAAAATCTCATCGCGTCTGTGGTGTAGTGCGCTAAATTGCAATCTCTTGCACACGGCGAGCACGGCCCGGGTTCGATTACCGCCGGCATCACAAAGATTTCTGATGAAGCCTGTAGCAGGGCCTTTTCATATTGAAAAACTATCAAACATTTAGAATTTGTATTTAAATCATAGAAAATCAACATAATAAATAACAAGGTCATATAAAAAACTTTAGTTTATAAGATATACCTTTATAGCTGCCACTCTACTATCCTATCTAAGTGTTTATATATAATTCAAAGTATGCGCTTTTATTTGTTTCTATATCCTATTTTACAGTAAAACACAATTTTGTTGAAGTGAAACTTCTTAGGCGACGATTTGATATTGAGGGTAAAAAATTTCGAGTCTCGACACGTTTATAAGTACTTTATTATTAACAAACTAAAAAGTTTTAATAAATTGCTTAAAGTATATAATTTTATTAAAGTATAAAAATAAAAAAAAGATAAGTCAAATCAATAATATCAGACAGCATAGCAGGGTTGCGTTTTCAAGACAAACAAGGTCAAGTTAGCAACAATTTTTGTATTTGGACATTGGCGAAGTCGTGTGGCAAACAAGGTCTCATACCCAATAAAACACCACTTCAATAAGTATATACACATATAATACTAGCAAATAACCGCTGCTTCGCCTGCGATAAAAATATTAAATACGATGTTAAAATTTTAAATCTTAAAATGAAAATATTTAGTTGTATTAAATTCAAAATATAAAAATTATTGTGTTCGTTTTGTTTAATTATGAAAAAATGGTATATACATTAAGAAATTACTTTATTTAATTTGAATAACTTATTTTAACGGTAATTGTTGAGATGACATAAATTTACCTGGCTTTCTTTTTTTACTTTTGAAAGAGTCCTGCATAACAGCGTTATAAAAAAATTTGGGTAAATAATTTTAAGATTTGTAATCAAAAATATAATTTTTTACATATATTCTGAACATTAATATATTCTTCTTAAATTGTTGTAGTCAATCGGCCTTCTTCAGTTATTAATTGTTGTTATTGGTCTTCGGCCAAACAACAATTCTTCTTAAATTAAAAAAAACCGATATAATGACATCAAACTTTTGGCGATATCTCAAAAACTATAGACTTTCTCAATGCATAACAATGCATTCTTGTATGGACAGTCGTTGATTAATAAAATTGATGGTAATTTTCTTTTCTTTTCGGAAATATTTTGTACGGATATTAGGTATGTTTTAAAAAATCCTGTTATTATGACATTAAAATTCTTGCGATATCTCAAAACTATAGATTTTCTCAGTATAACTCATAAGCCTCAGAATGAGAAAAAACTATTGAAATTTCATGTTTTGACTTAGCAAGCAAACATTTCCGCAATTTACAAATCGATTTTCATCCAATTTTCTTTGTTTGAAAGTTCAATTAAGTAAATTGGGAAAATGAGAAAAGGTTTACCGTTACCTCACCAATGCAATGTTTTATATTGTTTTCAAAAAACTTCTAAAATATCCAACTTGTACTAAACAATAGGCCAAGAGTAGCTTTTGTTGTACATATTTTTTTTAATTTTAATTTTTTTTTTTTCATTTTCCTTATTCTATCATATAACATAATTTACCTACAAAAATTGCTATATTTAGACACAAACTGTTTCTATCATTAAAAATCATGGGCCACCTACCACCCCCCCCCCATGATTTTTTGATGAAAACTAATTTGCTTAAAATGTTGTTATTTTTTTTGCAATGTGTTACAGCTTAAAAACTAATTCATGTGAAAAACATTTTCAAATATAGCTTAAAAAATAATTCTGTGAAAAATATTTCAAATATTTCAAACTATTCCAAAGTTATATACATAAATCTATGTTTTAATATATTTCCTTATCTATATATTTAAAGTTAACGTTATAGTTATAGTCCTGAACCAATTCAATGAATTTTTTATGATCGTTTTGTGAATTTGTAAAAGTGTAAATTGACCTTCGAACAAAACACATGCTAGACGTTTCCGTTTGAAACATCAATGCATGACGATCAGAATTTTCTGATATATATAGCATTCTTACTGATGTATAGTATTGCCCGGCAGACGTTGTCCTGTCGCAGACCACCTTACTGCTATACACGAATTTTCATGCTTTTCGAAAAAAAAAATGTATATGTTCGTCATTTTTAGTACAGTTACCGAAAGTAGCCGTATGAACTAAATTAACAAATTTTAGTCTAATACAACCAAAACCGTTCGAAGAATAACATTTCTGATTAATTCTGGGCGGTAATGGGGATGTGGCAAAATTTTTTCACTTAAACCATCTCATACTCGAAACAATAGAATGCCAGAATTTCAGCTCGATTGAGCTTAAACCTAGTGCGCTTTGCTTTACTCCAAGCTTATCTCCCGAAAAGTGGACTTAACTTAAGTGAGTCATGCCCATTTTTAGTAAAGTTAGCGAAAGTAGCCATACAACGTAGATTAACAAATTCTAATCTCGTATGACCAAAATCGTCTGAAATATAGCATTTTTTGCAAAAAGTGGGCATGGAAAGTAGATGTGGCAAATCTAACATAGCATATTACGATAAAGTTGGAATAACAAATCGTTTGTTACTTATATCGTGTTAATTTGTTCAGTGGTTCTTGCGTGATTGTCAAACATCCGTGCAGTGTCACAACGCTTTTATATATTCGTATAGATAGACTAACACAATCTCAAGTGGGGAAAAGCTGGCTGGCAAGGCTGCAAAACATAATTAATGCTAATAACTAAATTCTGGCAACTCCTCTCAAGACATTAACAAAGAAAATTAATCAACAATGTATGAAAGCAAGAATCTCAATAAAAGTAAATCTGGATTCACTGATCACCTTCAGCATGTTTTGAACGTTTTTTCATATGAAGTTTTCGCTCAGGGAGAAAAATTTCTGCACGCTCTCAACTTAATTAACATTATTTTAAATCCCACAAAAACATGCTGAAGGTTATCAGTGAATTCAGCTTAACTACACAACATGGCTGTCGTGATATATAGAGAGAAGCTCTCTCGACAAAGAGAGAAAAGCTTTGTTTGCTGTTATGTTGCGCTGCTGGTTGAATGTAGGCCAAGGCTTATTTATAAGGTTGTGGCACTTGAGAGCGAGCTCGGTCGAACTGTCAGAATGGATGAAAAGAAATGAAGAAAATGAAGGCTTAGAACAAGAAAAAGCACAGTGACAGTTCGAGCAAAGGCGGGAAAAAGAGTGTGCATTTCTCTCAAGTGCCACATCTTTATAAATGAACCTTGATGTAGGCATCAAATAAAATGCGTGATTTTGAAATAATTAAAGAATACATTTTCAAAAACCTTGGTAATATAGCAATCTATATTATCATAGGAATCGAATAAAAAAAGAATTATCAAAATCGGTTCAGCGGTAACCGAGCTTATTCTGGATCAAATTCGTGAGTCTCCTTTTATATAATAGTATAGATATATCGTTCTATCTTCCTGAAGCCGGTGGGATCATGGCTTGACAGGGTGGTTACTCGAAAAACTAGGTCAACTTTACCAAACCAATTTTCATAAAACAAAGAAAACCAGTGCGAACGCAGGCATCAAGACAAACTTAGTCTTATCGGCCACTCATATTAATTTATTACAAATCGATCTAACGTAGTGTTTCAAGAAGTAAACACCAAGACACCACGGTACCTTCGACAAATGTAGTCACAATCTTCATGAAGATAAGAGGCAATTGAAGATCCCAGGTTTAGGTCCATTCAGATTATTTAGATGTTCATACACCAAAATTATCCATTTTAGTCTTAGGTACATTAATATTTTTAAATTGTTATATTAATGTGCTTACAAATATCACCAGATGCATCAGATATATGTTTGAGAGAACTTCATCATAATCAACGAAGGTACTGCAGGTAATCTATAATTTTATGATTGATTGAGTGCATGGATTCACTTAAGGATATTACATAAGATACAAAATTAAAATCACCGCAAGCGCTTCTAAGAGGTTCTAATAATTAGTTCTACAAAAGCTCATGTGGAGTAAATCAAAAGATCTTCTAGGACAAAGAGGAATATTACAATATATTTTGCTCAATAAATATGGACTGTTGATATATCCATGTAAAATTTTTATAATCCAACAAGCATTTATCATAGTTCTCCGATTTTTTAAAGAAGGAAGATTTAAGAGTTGTAACCAAGCGCGTCGGAAGCTAATTTCATCTGGGGGGGACAGTACAAATGGGTATGCAAAAAAAACCAAAATGTCTTAAAAGAAACATGAATATGATTAAAAAATTTTTTATTTTAGTTTCAAAATAAAGAAATACTAAATAAAAATATATTAAAATTTCATTATTTTTAAAAGTTTTTCCAATTTCAATATTAGAGATAATTTTTTAAAGGATCTTTCATATGGTAATATGAAAATATAAGAAATAATTGTTGCGTTTATAAAGCAAGACTAGGTATATCTTTACATGGTTTAAATGCAATAAGGTACACAAAGTTATATCAATTTAAATTCTTCCAAAATGTTTCTTTCTGTCCTTGCGAAAAAAAAACTCTTTCACCACCTCAATCGAATTCAATTCTTTGGTTTTATCTTTGTGAATGTGTTTTAGTGCTGCATGAGTGAGTCGTTTCTGTGTCATAATTGCTGAAAGATACGTTTTAAGTCGTCTTAGTGCACTAAAATTACGCTCAGATGAAGCTGCTGATGCAGGCACAGTCAAAACCAAAGCAACAAGTTTTTCAACTTCATTCAATAGTTTTTTCAGTGTACCCGAATTTTTTCAAATTGGAAATGCAGTAGAAACTCTACATTTTGTTCTATCTTTTTGCAAACACAGAAAAAGAAAATGGTTATCCGAAAGCATGCTTATGAAGAAGAAAGAAAGAAGAGCAAAATATATAATACAAAAAAATTATCGTTGTAAAAAAAACTGATATTTTAAATAGCTTTTGAAGTTTTCTTTTTAAATTGTTTATCTAGTTAAATAAGCGTGGGGCAACTGCCCTCCTTGTCCCCCCGCTTGCTACACCAATGGCTGCAACCGATATTCATAAGGTGGTAAGTGAAAATCAGTATAACAATAAAGATAGCTTAAGCAAAACAAAAGAAATTGTTTCTGCACTGATTCAATGTCGTCTATGTAACAATGGCACCTATGGCACCAAACACCTGAAGCGTATTCTAAGATAGGCCGCACTAGGGAAGTGAATAAGGTTTTCGTTATGAATGGATCATTAAACTCTTTTGCCCAACGTTTAATAAATCCTAAAGTACTATTTGCTCTATTTATTATTTTATTTACATGAATATTAAAGCATAGTTTAGGATCCATTGTCCAATGGATAGCCACAAATTTTGAAGGTACATTTAATTGGTGGTTTACAGGAGAAAGACATATGCTTGCATTTCTTCATTTTGAGGTTCATGCGGTTCGTTTTGCACCAGTTATGACGATGATCAATGTCGGATTACAAAAATACAGCGTCATTATCATTTTTAAAAGAAAGGAAGAGTTTGACGTCGTCAGCAAATATTACGATGCTAGAGTGCATTATGACAGATGGCAAATCGTTTATAAAAAGTAGAAACAGAAGGGGCCCAAGATGACTTCCTTGAGGTACTCCTGAAGTAACAGGAAACTCATGTGATTTCTTGAACTTAAAAAGAACAGATTGTTTTCTATTGCTTAAGATAGATTCAATCCACTTTACCAACGGTATAGGAAATCCAACAAAATGTAATTTTGAGATGAATAGTTTGTGATTTACAACGTCAAAAGCTTTGCTAAAATCCGTGTAAATAACATCAGACTGCATGTCTCTCCAAAGTTTTCTATAGTTTTTGATGTAAATTCGATAAGGATAGTAACAGTGGATTTTTCAGAAAGAAATACATATTGGAAAGGAGACATTAAAGATTTAACGCTATGCGATAGTCATGATGTAACAATTGCCACTTAAAGTTTAGACAGGGCGCTTAATTTTGCGATGCCACAGTGGTTATCGATTAAAGACCTATTTCCGGATTTATGCAGCGGAATAATAAATGAATGCTTCCAGGCTGCAGGAAAATAGCAGGATTTTAATGATGAAGTAAATAGTAAAGAGATTGGAGTTACTAATTCTTCACAGCAGTATTTTAATATACATGAAGGTATGTTATCAGGACCACTTTTATATGATGTTTTAATATTTTTTAAATATGATAAGATTGTGCTTGTATCAATTATTGGGAAACAAGTATCCCCAGATTGAATATTGAAGGGACAACTTAAATAATCATAGGACGATGATGAATCATAGGTGACGACGGTCTTGAAAAAATCACCAAAAAGATTGCAAATACTATTATCATTATCGGACTCAATAGAATTATACTTCTTAAAAAAGGATAGGAATCAATCTTACGTTTTGTGTTAACAAAGTTCCAGAAGGATTTAACATCAGATTTGATGTTTAATTTCACTTTTGTTAAGTAGATATTATAGGATTGTTTGCATAACTGTTGGTAACTGTATTTAATCGAGGTATAGCATCCAAAATCTCTTCCAATATGCTATGTGTTTTTTGATATTTTTTATAGTATTAAGATTTTAAGTTCCTCATTTTTCTTAATTCATTTGTATACCACACCGAACCCAATATCAAAGAGGCTTTCCTTTGCGGAACAGCTTTTAGAAAACAATCATTGAGCGTTCTCTTAAACGCATAAACCGCATCATCATGACTCTGAGAAGATAATCTTTTTGTATTAATATTTAGAATAGAATTCCAGTTTATATTGGACAAGTTATTCTTCAAAATCACGTAGTTTGTTTTTTTAAAGTTAAACTCAATAGGCGGTTGAGAATCATAGTACTGCACAGATGGTTTTGGAAAATTTAAAATAATTTCTAATGTTGGATGATGAGAATCTTCGGGTGTAACCAGAAGATCTGATTTAGACACAGAAGCTATATTGCTTTCATCAAAAAACACCAGATCAAGCAAACGACTATTTTTGTTAAAGATGCAGTTAAATTGGAATGGAGAATACCTTGGATTGAGAGCTCGTTTAAAAAATACCCCTTTATCGATAAAAATCAACGGAAGTTTTCCACTACTGCAAATAGCGCCCCACACCATAACTGATGTGGCACTGTGGAACCTTGGTACATGTTTCTGCTGCGCGGGAATGTCAGATTCGATCATTTCGAGCGTTGTGTGACTGCTGCAGGACAAAAAGTTTCTCATCAGAAAAAAATAAATTCATCACCACTGTGCCAAGCAAGCAGATTCTTGTCTTTTTTTATGGTTGCATCCGAAACTCCATGAACTTTGTGTTTCTTGTAAGCCTTGCATTCTAGGTCTAACACCAGAACGTAACGAAGAGAACCTCTTGATATATTGAAGTCGGCTGCCAATTTTCTGATTGAACGTTGAGGATTTCGATTTATTCGTTCTTTTACACTTTTTATGAGCACTTTTGTTCTAACTGACCGATTTCGACCGGATCTCTTGCTGTCATTTATGGATAGGTTCTACCGTTTTAAAGTCCTGTATACAAAATCTCGTTTGACTCCAAGAGTGTTTAAGTTCTTGAAAATAAGAGGTGCGCTTTCGCCTTTAAAAAATTTATTAACTATGACGGCACGTAGTTGGTTCATCGTTGATAACTAATAAACCGGGAAATAACACACACAATTGACTTTAAATTTAGACGTAGCAATATATGACGGAAGCTTTATCGAAAAAAATACGTTGCTTACTTGTATCATTTTATTTATATTAATGGTTTAAAAATTATATGAAAATATATTGGACACGGTGTAAGTGAATGCAAATGATTCAATGACCAAATCTTAATAAAAGTATGAAACTATTATTAATAAGTTGAGACCCTATGTCCCGCTAGACCCTAAATAAAATGAAGAAAATAAGATAATTAAAATATTATTCTTGTAATTCATAATAATCCGGATCCTCTATTGGCAGACTTTTTTTACTGAATAAAGATATATTATAATTAAAACAGCTGCATGAACTTGATTTTAACTAACTTTTAGTTTGAACAAGAAAAGAGCATGTTTTCAAATTAAATTTATTGCGAGACTTTGTTTTAATAAGGCGTTGATAATTTCACATTTCAGAAACTCGACACTCTAACAATACCTCGACCCTATTGATAGAGTGTCGAGGTTAGATAAAATAGTGCATATGCATGTTTTACTAGACATTTTAATATGGAAATGAAATTATCTTTACGAATCATAAAATTCCCTTTAAAATGGCATTCGATCGTTGGTGCATATTTTCGCATATTTTGCAATAAATGCATGGTTTTGCATAGCTATTTCACAAAAAATACTTGTTTCTGCATATTTATTGCGCATATTTTTGTATATTTCACAATAAATGCATGTGATTGTTGCATATTGTTGGTTTTTTTTTTTTTTGATTTGCAACCATTTAAATTTAGTGCAATATATTTTGGAAGAAGATAACTGAAAATTATTACTTTTATGTTCACTTCACATTTTTGTCATTTTTGATAAATTGTTTTTAAATGTATTTTAAAATAAATTGATTTTTTTTTTGTCAAATTACATGCAATATTTATTTTTAAACCGATAATAATATATTAGAAAAATATTTTTAATTACATATTTTACCTGTTTTTAGCGCATATTTTAGAGTTTTAAGTGCATGTTCATTCGTACATCAAAATTGCAACAATCTCAAACCGTAACAAGACTACCTCTGAATACCCTTTATATTCTGAAATAAAAAACTATAGAGTTAATTTTTAGTCGTGCTTATTTTGTACCAAAATTCTGAAATTGAGGAATTTTAAAACTTGAAATTTTTTTAATTCCGAGATAACGAATAGTGCCGAAATTAAATAGCACGTTCCTTCAGTGCCGTCTGATCTCGAAAGTGCCGAAAAAAGCACAATTGTGCCTACATTTCCATCCCTGATATGTCACTTTCATCACATTTCCAACAATTTTCGCTTCGCCTTGCTTGAGACTCAAATGTTTTTTTTTTTGCACTGTGCTAGCTGAGTAAAAAACTAGGTAGTAGAGAGCAACATGAAGTTTCTTGAAACTCACACTGGCACACCGGCCAATCGGTGAAAAAACTTTTTTTTTTAAATTGAAAAAATGCCTTCACCACAATTTTTCGGTGATAAAATGCAAAAAAAAAATAAAAGTTTTTATTATAAAATTTTCAAAACTACCAAAATATTTTTCAACTTATATATTCACTCAAAACAGTTAAAACCGAAATAAATTTTACGATGATTTCGTAAGTAGATTTAGTAATATTTTTAGTAAAAACTTTAAAATTATTAAAATTTCTTTAAGAGTTCTAAATTTTCACTTATTTTTAAATTAAGACATAAATACTTTTACTAGCTAGAAAAAATAGAGCTTTATTTGACAAAAGTTAAGAACGTTTTCTTGAGGCGGAGCCACATTTTTATAGTTAGTGCTCCACGCTATACTTTAACCTAATTTTGCAACGAGAATAGGAGCAGTGTATCAAATTGATACAAATAAGAAAAAGGTTATCTTTATAAAAAGAGGAAATCAGTACAAACCAAAAACCAACCAAATATTTAATTTCAAATATTTTAAAAAATCTTTAAGTAAGTATCAAGTTAAATATGTAAGCATCACGAAAGTATGTTTTTGAGCAACATTGACAGCTAGACTAGAAACAACGAGTTCTTATGAAGTAACACTAAATTCCACCTCATACTTTGCTTCGACCTCATCTCGTAAAAATCTAAAGCAGGGTAAAGTACCATCAAAGTTGTACGAAGAGATTAGGTCTGTTCTCATACTCGATTCAAGTAGCTTGAAGTTGCTTGAACGCGTTATTTTACAAATTGTTTAAGCTAGAGAGAGAAAAATAACATGGAAAATGTCACTCTCTATTCTATTACAATTACTTGAAGTTAGTTAGTTGTTCTGTAACAATTACGGGAACAGACCTAATTGGACCTATTCTGCACAATCTTTTGTGAAAAAATTCTGTTATTCTGTTATGATTTCCCATACAAATTTTTGAGCTGTCAAGAAATCTGTTACGAGACCAAAATTCGTATTCTGCACGACAATCTTTTATGAAATCTGTTATAAATCATAGCAGATTTTTCGAACTGTCAAATAATATTTTACAAAATCTTTTATTTAGCATTCTGCATGATCAAATCTGCTAAGAAATCTGTTATGAAAGACAACATGATACATTTTTCTGTCTTTTATCGTAACAAAATTTTAGAAAGTGAACACTTTGGTCTAAAGAATTGATGTTTATTAACGAATTTCATTAAGAATGGCTCATTAAAGGAGGCAAATGTAAGATTATATAATTAATAAAAGTGTGTT
This sequence comes from Dichetophora obliterata, assembly GCA_963920525.1. Taxonomy (NCBI): domain Eukaryota; kingdom Metazoa; phylum Arthropoda; class Insecta; order Diptera; family Sciomyzidae; genus Dichetophora; species Dichetophora obliterata. Next base: position 141,152,964 of record OY986435.1, on the reverse strand, counting down.
TGTGTGTGTGTGGGTGCTTTAAAGATAAGTTTATTTAAAACTTACCATTCAAATGAAAGAAACCATCGGGCCACTTAGCTGAAGTTACGCCTAAATAGCAAACCGTACGATCTTCCTGACTTGCGTTTCGTGCAGCTTTTTAGATTGGACAAAGTCAATGTGCGCTTGCATTTTATATGCATGTCCAATAATTTAATTTTATTGGCAGCAATCTGTTTCATAACCGAAGGTAACGGAATTGTAATAGATTTTTGTTTTCGAAGATTGATAACAGTGTACCATAAGAGATCGAAAGGCAGAATACCACTTTTAACATATCTTTAATGGTCGGCATCTTTTATGATTCATAACAGAATAACAGATCTGGCAGAATAGGCCCAAATGTTTCTACTAGCTCGTGCGTTTCACATTCCTTGCCAATGCTGGGTTGCATTTTCGTTGAAAAATTTTAATCTGTGGGTATTTCTTGTATTTCGATGTTACCAGAAATTTTTACGGGATAATCGTGGGATTTTATAATTGGTGTGACTTTTTTCAAATTTTATGTTGTTAAAGTAATACAATAACGAATTTGATGAATTTAATATGATAAAAATATAATTTTATTATATATCCTATAAAAAATAATGTATAAATTAATCTTCTTCTATGTATATAGAAATGGATGTATGTATGTGGGTATGTGGCTATATCACGTAGACTTCAAAACCGCTGAACCGACCTCTATGAAATTTTCAGATAAACTGTCGACCACAAACCAAAAAAGGGATATATATATTAGACGGTTCTGATCATAAAAACTAAAATTTAGTCATTTTTTTCAGATGGTTACTGTCAGTAAATGTTTAAAAAATGGTCGTGGCCGCAATATATATGCCCACTTTTTCTAAATCATGGCAATTCCGGAGTTTTACAAATTTTTATAGTGAATCTTGCTGTGTAGGTGCTCCAAGGGGCAGTCACTATACATAAATGCTTTCATGCCCACTTTTGCCGTCCACAAATCAATATGTATATATATAAAAAGCAAAATAATGTGTGTCTGTGTGTGTGTGATGCCTATAGACTCAAAAACTACTGGACCGATTGAGCTGAAATTTTGGCAGTCGATTTGTTTCAGGTGCAAGATGGTAGAAGAAAAAATTAGCCACATCCCCTTTAACCGCCCTCAAATCAATAAAAATGCTATGTTTCAGTCGGTTTTGGTCGTATAAGGCGAAAAAGGTTTCCACGCCCCCTTAATCGCCCACAAATCAATGAAATGCTTTATTTTAGACTTTTTTATCGTATTAGGCTTAAATTTGATACAAATCTATCTAATTTGATAAATTAGGCTTGATACTGTCGGTTACTGTACTAAAGTTACTGTACCCTTTTACCGCCCACAAACCAATGAAAATGCTTTATTTAATACGGTTTTGGTCGTATAAGACTTAAATTTGGTAATTTGGTTTGTATGATTACTGTCAGTAACTGTACAAAAAATTTCCACGCCCTCTTTTTCCGCCCAAAAATCAGTGAAAATGCTATATTTCAAGCAGTTTTGACCGTATAAGACTAACATTTGCTACTTAAGTTTTTATGGTTACTTTCGGCAACTGTACTAAAAATGGGCGTTATCGCTATATAGCCACACCCAGTTTTTGAGAAATCATTAAAATTGACTGCTGGGTCTATTGAGCTAAAATTTTGGCTAAGTTTGTATGGTTACTGTCAGCAACTGTACTATTGGTTCCCACGTCCCCCTTTTACCGCCCACAAACTACAGAAAATGTTTTATATCGACGGTTTGTGTCGTATTAGACAAAATTTTTGTAATTTAGTTCATATGGCTACTCTCGGCAAGTGCACTAAGAATGGGCCTGTCCCATTTAAGTTAAACTCACTTTTCGGGGGTCAGCGTGGAGTGAAGCAAGGTTCGCCTGGCTTAAACTAAATTGATCTGAAATTTTGGCAATCGATTTGTTACGAGTGCGAGATGGTTTAAGGGAAATAATTTTGCCACACCCCTTTTTACCGCTTGCAAAACAACAAAAATGCTATATTTCGCACGGTTTTGTTCGTATCAGACTAAAATTTGGTAATTTAGTTGGCGGGGTGCAATAAGGCCAACGGCAATAAGGCCAAATTGGCTTTATTTCCTTTTCATATGGCAATAAAACCGAATTCACAATTTCGACCTTATTCCCTTTGAAGAAATAAAGCCTAAAAATAATTCAGCAAATTAGTAATAAAGCCGAAAAATTGGTTTTGAAAACTAAACATTATTTTTCATTATTATTTTTAATAAAAAGTCAGTTGTTTCAAAAGTAACTAGACTCAGCGTAGGTACTCAATTTGCAAGAGAACAGTTGCCATTATTAACCTCAATGTGCTTGATTTCGTATCAACGCGAAATATTTATTCGTAGTTCAATAGCGAAGGTGAAGAAATCATGGAAGAAAATTGTTTCTCGTTCGACCTGATACCAGGTTTTCGTAAAAATAGTGAACTGCTCTATATTAAGGCCGAAAAATAAATTTATAAATTTAAAACAAAAAACAATAACAAAATATATTATCCCTGTAGGAAAATCAACTACTTTGAAAGTAGTTGAAAAAGTAGTTTTTTATCAACCACAACTAGTTGAAATTCTGACTTTTTTCCATAGAAGGAACTAACATATTGACTTTCGTCTGCATATGTTATCAACTACTTGTTAAATTAGTTGAATTTAAATTATTTGTTTAACTACCTTAAAATAAATCAATTGAAAACCATATATATATTCAACTACTTGTTAAATTAGTTAAATTTAAATTATTTTTTAATTACTTTAAAATAAATCAATTGAAAACTAGTTAATATTCCACTTACTGAAGATGAATTTAAAAGCATAAAAATTTTAAATTTCTATACATCAAAGAGATCAGTAATTATATTGTTTTGAAAAAAAAAAATATATATAAGTTAATATTAGTGAAAGCCTAAAGTTAATAATATTTGATGAAATAGCATGGTTAAAAATACATAAACTTGTAATCTAATAAAAATTTGCAATAAAGACATGTCAAAATCAGAGTTGCCGTCTTAATATAATTCAAAGTATTTTTTAAACCACTTGTTTTGAAGAAGGTTTTCAATTACTTCTTATATAATGCAATAAAAACTATTCAAAATTGAAGTGGATGTTGCCTTAATATAATTCAAAGTAGTTCATTAACTAGTTTATTTTAAATTATTTTTTTTAATTAGTTGTTTTTAAAAACAAGTTAGTTTGTTCCTATAGGGATACTTGTTATAACAAACGATGTATAGTGTCAGTGTTAATAATTTGTAATAATTTAAAGATTTGCAAAAATAAACAAAAATTAATAGAGAGCACAATCATGGACCTCAAGATGAAATTGTTAACAAAATGTATTTGGTCAATTCAATTAAAAAAAATTGTGCATACATTTCTTTGAAAAGATCCAATGTGTGCGATGTGTTCGATAACGAGTGTAAACAATTTAAGGAGTCTGCAGCTTTGGTCCAATTTGGAGTAATGCGACGTCAATTGCAAAATATAAAAAATTTCATTTCCACAGACACCTAGAAATTTGTATGACATAGTTCAGGTTTTCAAAAACGAAAACGTTTTAAAAAATTTTGCGATGTCTAGATATGATAATAATTTACCTTTTTATAGTGACACAATTATCGAGGATTGCTTCGGATACACAGTTTTTGTGTCCCCAACGATTTGCAATGAAATAAATACAGGAGAATATAACTCCCGGAACTATATAGCAGATAGAACTTTTAGTGCAGCACCAAGCTCTGATAGCTTTAAGCAATTATTAATAATACATATTGCTCACGCAGAACATGTAAGGACATTTATAAAAATTTTCCCTTGTACGTAATAAATGATTTAAAGAATGTGGCCAGAAAATTTGTTGGCACGATTTTTTATAACAATTTTTCGACTGCGGTGCTTTTTTTAAAGCTTTTCCATTCTAAAGAATTGAAAAATTCTTTTTAATTATATTATATTAATTACTTCAACTCTACGCTTTTTATTTACGTTCTAATATCTTCAAAATCTGAGGCAACATATACTCATGTCTTTCAATATATAATTGCTAATATTTTAGATTTGTAGCCTACATCATTTATAACGGGTTTCGAATGCGGTTTAAGGAACGGAATCAAAAAGGTTTATCCTGATGTACAATTGAAAACATGTTGGTTTAATTTTACACAAGCTATTTGGAGGAAAGCATCAAAAATTTCAAACTTTATAAATAATTTAAATAGAGATCGTGAAGCTAAACAGCTGTATCGGAAATTCTTAATTCTGCCTCTTTTAAAAGCAGAAAATATTACAACCGCATTTCTTCAAACCCAGGCCATGAGCAGCCGGCATACAAAAAATAACACATTTGAGAGTTTTTTCCAACCATTCATTCTTTACTTTAGCCGCCAATGAATGAAAAAGGTAACACAAAAGTTTTGTTATATTTTCTAAAAGAAAGAAGCTACCCTGTTCTCCATTTCAGGAAGGCGTGTCCAAAATTTCGGTTTACAGGCAGCCAATGAGGACAACAAGCTTAGCGGAAGCTTTTAACAGCCAACTGTCTTCCAAATTGGCCAAAAAAGGAAATTTCTTCAAATTTCTAGACGCGTTATTAGACACTGATTTGGCAAAGACATCAGATTTTAAGAAATCGTTAAGTGGTAATGTCTCACTTTATAAGAAAAAAACTGGATTACAGAGGAAACGAGAAGCATTCATTAAAAAATGCTTTTGGCAATTAGAAAATACTACAATCTCTTTAAACGACGCACTTAATCAGTTTTCCAGCATCAGCAATTTAACCTTAAATCTCAATGCTGATTCCAGTGCTGACGAAATCGAAGAAAGTCATGGACAAGAGACAAAGAAATATCTTCCAGAGATAATCCCATTTTATGTGTTATATGTTACTCAAATGACAGATCAATATTATTGCTACCTTGTAAACATTACAAGCTTTATTTAAGTTGCTGCATTTCGTTTAAAGATGGAGTTAATATGTAGTGTCCAATTTGTTGACAAATTGTTAAAGATAAAACACAAATATTTGCTTAAATTGCTATTTCTTACTTTACTGCTGTCATTTATTTCCACACTTTTTTCCGAAAAGTCTTATACAGGGTCCGTCAAATAACTTTTTTGACGTAGAATTACGTCTTACAGCGCGGTTTGTATGGGGGTCAGTTTTACGAATTTTTTCAAAGCGATATTTGACACTTTGGGGTATACCTACAGCCTTTAATATTCATCGTACAAAGAAAAAAAAATGCCAAAATATCAGTTTTAGTGGGAATAAAACGAATATCTAATAAAATAGCAAAATCTAAAGAGATGAAAAATTCATATATTCGTATGCACAAGCTGCTTAGCTGCAGTAGCTGCTTATGCTGTTTTTAAGGTTGTTGTTGTTGTTGTTGTGTTTGTTTGTTTGGTTCGTAATCACGTCGTTCGTTGTTGTGCTGCTTTTGTTGTTGTTGTTTTTATTAATATGTATGTTAAACATACATATATAAAAATACATCAGTTGGTTTAATTTTTTTTCGTTTCCTATATAGCCAATCGGTGTGCACTTTTAAAAGCACTGAAGCGGACCGTTTCGTTGTCAGCAAACTATGCATTGTGTGTTTTATATAAGCGTACTATTTATTAAGTTGTATATTAATGTGGATTTTTTATGATTCAAATATAAATTCTAAATGTTTCATAGTTTAAATCATTCTTGATTTTAAATACAAATTCTAGTTTTTTGATACTTTAAAATCGTTTATTGTGCTTTAGGTCAGGTTAGAAAAAAGACAAGAACAAACGACGCTTCAAGCGAATATGACATAAATTTCAATTCGATTCTTGATAAAGATAAAAAAGGACTTACAATTATATAGAAAACGGTTTAAAGGTAAAAAAACATGTCGTTTTCATACCAGCAAATCAGACGCTGCTGTTTTTAGTACCATTTAGCTGGAACAGTAACATTCATGGCTTGTTGGGTTGTAATACAATAGAGCAGCGTTTCTTAACCTGGGGTCCGAGAGTATAATATGGGGTCCGCCGTCTAATCTATGGACATTTGAATTAATAATTTTTTTAAGTATTTATGTCCACTACACTATACAACTTTATGTCCACTCATGAAATACCGTGGGATAAATGTGTGGCAGTTAGTACCGACGGTGCTCGGGCTATGACCGGTACACGAACAGAACTTCAGGCGCGCGTGAAGAAGATGAATCCATCTATTATCTGGCATCACTGTTGCATTCATAGAGAGGCATTAACTGCTAAGAATATGCCAGAAAAATTAAAAACAGTTTTGGATGACATAGCGCAGGTCGTGAATTTTATTAAAGCCAGGCCTCTGAATTCCGGTATTTTCGGTATGATATGTGAAGAAATGGGCAGCATTCACATGCAGTTGTTATTGCATGCTGAGGTGCGTTGATTGTCTCGTGGCAAAGTCGTATCGCGTGTTTTTGAGCTTAGAGATGAGATCAGAATGGTTTTTTTTAATAATTCTGTTGGCAGCGCCAATAAACATGCAAATCGTTTCAATAACTTTGAATGGCTTACAATGGTGGCATGTTTGGCTGATATCTTTAGTGCCCTGAACGAGCTGAACTTAAGTCTACAAGGAAGAGATAACAACATCTAAAATGTTGAAGATAAAATAGAAACTATGATAAAAAACTTGACCTATGGACTAATCATACAATTAAAAAAAAACTGTAATCAATTTCCTACACTGGTAGCGTTTTTGGAATCCTCTGGTGGAGAAATGTTGCCAACCCAAGTAGAAGAGGAAATGATTAAACACCTCCGCGGTTTGACGTCTCCATTTCGGGATTATTTTCCAGAACCCGACAGAAATAAAAACTGTATAGCAGACCGTTTCAACGCAGAGGTTTTAGATCAAATCGGCTTGACAACGGTACAGGAAAATCAATTAATAGAAATATCATATGATTCAACTTTAAAACGTAATTTGAAAGAATCGTCTTTATTAAGTTTTTGGGTAAATTTAAAAAATGTTTATAAAGAAATATCAGAAGCACTAAAAAATTTACTGCTTTTCTCGTCCACATATGTGAAAAGGCGTTCTCTGCTTTGTATACACCAAAAACAAATACAGAAACAGATTACAATTGGAATCAGATTTGAGATTACAACTAAGTAAAAACATCAACCCAAATATTACTAATTTAGTTTCAAAAAAGCAGCACCAACCTTCACATTAATACAGAATTTTTAATTTTTATAAAAATTTCATTTTTTCAGTACTAAAATAATTTGTCCAAAATTTATTCCTGTGTTTTTATTAAGGGGTCCTTGAACTTGTGAGTGATTTTCTAGGGGTCCGCGGAGTGAAAAAGGTTAAGAAACGCTGCAATAGAGCATACAGATGCATATAGCTAGAGAGCCAGTATGTGGCTACAAAAAAATGTTCTACTACTAGCCAAGGTTGCCAGTTAAAATTTAAAACAATTCCGACAAATATTCCCTTTTTGACAGTAACATAAATTAAATACAACAAAAATTACCATTGTAAAGATAAACAAAAAAGTTTCTACCGCAATAAAAAAAAGACACAGTTTCGATAGTATCGTAAGTGCAGACGTAGAATTCTTTTTTATACAGTAATAGAGAAAAGTTATTGTTTTTTATTTATATTTTTCAAAACTATTTTAAAACATTTCATCTTCTAAATAAAAATTATTCAAAAACGAATTTAATGTTGTTGTTGTTGCCTTCTTCAAACTAACTTGATCTAAAAAGCTCTCAATTAAATTCATAATAAAACTTTTCGACATTTCAGATCAAGTAAGTTTAAAGAAGGCAACAAAAACAACAAATTTGTTTTTGAATAATTTCTATTTAGAAGATGAAATGTTTTTAAATAGTTTTTAAAAATATGAATGAAAAAAACAAACTGTGCCTTTTTTTAAATACTATAAAAAAAACTACTGGATATTTTCTCAAATTTCTTTTTTTATTTGAAAGTTCAATCCTTCCAGTTAATAATGGAAAATAATTTCATTCAAATTGCTGCCTCGGCTGGCCATGCAGTAGTCTACAAGATCGGTTCAATTTTTAAGCACATTATCGATTGTGTGCAGCTGTATTTCACCAATGGCTTCACGAATATTGTCCTTTAAAGCATCAATTGTCTCTGGCTTGTCGGCGTAGCACTTATCTTTGAGGGCACCCCACAAATAATAGTCCAACGGTGTCAAATCGCAGCTCCGAGGTGGCCAAACGACATCAGCTCTGCGGCTGATAATGCGAACTTCAAAAACGGCGCAAAACATCGAGTGTAGCTTCGGCTGTGTGGCACGTAGCGCCGTCCTGTTGAAACCAAATGTTGCCAATATCCTCCTCTTCAATTTTTGTGAACAAAAATTCGTTCAATATGGCCCGATAACGATCGTCATTGACTGTAACGGCCACTCCTTACTCATTTTCGAAGAAAAATGGCCCAATTATGCCTCTGGACCAAAATCCGCACCAAACAGTGACTCGTTTTGGGTGCAGCGGCTTTTCAATGTATGCGTGCGGGTTTTCTGTGCCCCAAATGCGACAATTTTGCTTGTTTACATACCCGCCAAGATCCAAATGAGCTTCATCTGAAAAGAGGATTTTTAAGAAAACGAACATATGGAGCTGAAGGTGCTTCTCTTCTTCCAAAATCCGTACGCAATTTTCGCACACATTCTGCAACATTACCATGATTTTCAAAGTAATATCGCAATATTTCCCAGCGTTGTTCAAGCGCATACACAACCATATTCGTTTAGCGCAGCGATGTGCGGCGTAGAGAACATGATGTCGACAATACTATTGTCGACGGTGTCGACAATGTCGTGTAGACAATTGCTTTTAGCGACGTGTAGATAACTAATGTAAGAGGCTGCATGTTTATTGTGATATTTAATTAAATTGAGTCCAAGTACGGAGTATTCCTTATTTTTACGCCTTCTCGGCATGGTTTTTGTTTGTTTAATTGTAAAATTTGTTAGTTTGTGTTAGTTAAACTAATTTTCAAAAGAATTTAGGAATCAGCATAATCTAAATAGAACTTGCATTTTCGCAGTGTTGCATTTTGTTGACATTGTTTACACAATTCTCGACATTGTCTACATTGTCGACACTTTCTACATTATCGACACCAAAATTTCGACAATTAAAGACGACGCGTCGAGGAACATCACTGGTTTAGCGGAAGGATAAAACTAATTATCTGTCCAATCAGACATGAGCTAAGTGTTACCATTCACGAAATAAGCACTAGTTGAAAAAAAAACGTTAGATGGCGGACCCTGTATAAGTGACATAATCCTTGAAGGAAAATACTTTATATCTTTAACTTTTCATTAATAAAAACTTAAAAATTTAATTCATGGCGTTTTAATATTGGTTCCTTCTGAAGAGAAATAAGGCCAAATTCGGCTTTATTTCGCTTTAAGTGGAAATAAGGCCGAATTTGCGAATTCGGCCAAAAAGCTTAGACTAAATTTAGACTCGACTTTAAAATGTTTATGAATTAATATTACTAAGTATTTATACTATATTATTTATTACTAGTATTCCCCGGCAGACGTTGTTCTGCCGCAGACCGCCTTACTGCAATATACGAAAATGTCAAGAAATGCCAAATATATTCACCATTTTCAGTATAGCTGCCGAAAGTAACCATATGAACTAAATGGCGGGGTGCAATAAGGCCAACGGCAATAAGGCTGAATTCGGCTTTATTTCTCTTTAAGTAAGCATAATAGGTTTGTTCACCAACAAAAAATTGTTACAAATTATTACAAATTGTTACAAGTTTTTACTAGTAAAGCGTTCACGTACAACGTTGTCTCAGCGAGAGCATAAAAAAGTAAGAGAAAAAAAAAGTATAGCAGTGAGGGGACTGCCGACCGAAGCGAAAACTTATATATAAAATATTAGTATTCCCTGGAAGACGTCGTCCTGCCACGACCGCTTACTGCTTTATAAGAATTTTCATGCTAATATAGGGTTTCGGACTATCCTACATGTAGGATGGATTTGACAGGTCGGATGGACATGTAGGAATGTGCGAAAGCTCATACTGCAGCTCATAGTACATGTAGGATGAAAATCAAAAAGTTCTAACAGTTACGCCATGATCTTGTTCTTCTCTGTGCGTCATTGTTTGTAGATTTCCTTGGTAATTGTTGTTGGCGCACTTAGCTGGAAATTTTTTGTAGACGTTGTGAATTCTAATTGTGTAGCTACAGTCGTCATATGAAATTAGAATTATTTTGTAGATTAGAATGTAGAAATAAGAATTATTTTTGTTAAGAGCTTATAGCAAATTAATAAATTTTTTATATATTACTGAAACTATTTCTTTTAAGCAAAAGTATTACCTTATCAAAAATACATATAATTTAAGTAATTTATTTAAATTATTTCATTATTGAATTAATATAAAAAATTAAAGCTTATTTATATCTATTTATATCATAACACTAACACAATATACATACATGTTCACCATATCTATATTGCGTTGTGTATTCAAAATAGAATATCCTAAAATTAAGAAATATCTATAGCATGTAAATTTTATATAATTCATATAAGAAATTGATGCTAAACAGTTTAAAAAATAGAATGCATAGGATAAGCAGACTTTAGTTATCCAATTACTACTGAAAATATTAATTATTTTGCAGGTTTATTACGTAATTGTTATTATATAAATATACATAAATACTCTTTAAACTTCCTCAATGAGCTAAATTGTTCATATATATGAACTATATATATATATGTATATATTATATTTTCTGTTTGCCTGCTAGCAAGATCTCAAGTTTAGGGAGGCATTAAAAGAGAATTCAGAGCTAACTGCTGAAATAAAATGAAATTTCAATTTTTCATATTTGTATTTTGTTTGACTGGCATGAAGTCTCTTTTAATGCCTCCACTTTAGGTCTTGCTAGCAGGCAAACAGAAAAAATAGCAAGCAAAGTGCTATTTATTTTTCACCGCCAATTCGGTTCATCCCCTCTAACGCTGCGCAATCGCTGTGATCATGTCATTCTCTCTGCGTTTTTGTTGTAGATTTGCTTGGTAATTGTTGTTGTGCAGTTAGCTTTAATTTTTTTGTAGATGTTATTTGGTAGCTACAGTCGGCATATGACAATCGAAGTATTTTTATAATGCTTTATATATATGTACATAAAAACACTTACACAAAAACCCTGCAAAATAAATTTATATTTACAGTTGTAATTGAATTACTACAGTCTGCTTATCATAAGCGTTCTATTTCTTACCGCCTAATGTTGTAAATCGAAAACGCAAACAAACGACAAGTAAGACACGAGAAGCAACACCTTTTTTATACAAATTACTATTGCTTCTCGTGTCTGGTTTGTCGTTGGTTTGCGTTTTCAATTTACAACACTAGGCGGTTAAACTGTCTACGTACATTTATTATATTAAATTATATATAATTTATATACTATATCTATTTCTTATATATTCTTATTTAAATACACAACACAAACTATATATAGCGTGCATGTTTTTTTGTGTTATTATATAAAAGGATATAAAAAAGATTAAAATTTTTAAATTAATTCAATAATGATATAATATAAAAAATTATATGAATTATATGAACATATATATTTTTGATATGGTAGTACATTTAGTTAAAAGAAATAGTTTCAGCCATTTATACAAAATTTCAAAAATTGATTTAAACTCTTATCTAAAATAAATCAGTTGTCATATGCCGACTGTAGCTAAAAAAGTCTAAAAAATTCCAGCTAACTGTACAACAAAAGTTACATTTCAAATCTACATCAACAACGTAGTGAGAATGGAAAGGTTCACAGAGGTTGCGCAACGTTAGAGGGGATGAACAAATCGGCGTCAGAAAATAAACCGCATTTTGCTTGCTATGCTTTCTGTTTGCCTGACAAGGTACTGTTAAAGCGGAAAGCCGGTGACCGAAACTGTCAAAACGAAGTTGACATTTCATACAAAATATGCAACCAATGAGAATGCAATATGAAAGCAAAAATTGGCCAAAATACCAAAATGGCTAAGTTTGACAGTTATGGTCACTAATAAAGAGAACACATTCAGCCCTAACACTACCTTGTCTAGTTGTACTATGAGTGGCATCAAAAGGGACTTCACGGCCAGTCAAACAAAAACCAAATATCAAAAATTTTAAATTTATTTTATTTTAACCTATAGCAGCCTATAGCAGCATTTAAAAACCTACTCTGTATTGATGACGAGAGTTACTCGCAAAATGACGATGACGATGACGGAAACCAAAGATTTACCCTCTACCAAAATCGTTCAAAGCGCCTAAGGAAGTTTTCACTTAAAAAAAATAACGAAAGTGCTTGAGTTTGTGTGTGCGTGGGCCAACGATATCCCGGTGCATCACCAAGTGCAGCTAAGTTAAATTGGCTTTCTTTGCTGGTGAGCGTCCTCCAAGTATCACCAGCAACAGCACAAGCAAGTGCAGCGCAAATTTCTTGCTAGCCAACATGTGCCAACAAGTGCCACCAGCAACAGCACAAGCAAATGAAGCGCAAATTATCCGCTTTCAGTTTATTTAATTCACGCCGGAGTATAATGGCAGAAATTTGCCTCTGAGCTTGAGACATGCTGAAATGGTGCTTCTGAAATATTGGAGAGTTGACTAGTCAATTGAATTGTGCTGCACTTGCTGGTGCTGCTCGTGGCGACTCTCTTAGAACGTTGGCAAGCAAAGGAATCAGGAAATTTTCGCTGTACTTGCTTGTGCTGCTGGTGATGGCACTTGGAGGATGTTGGCTAGCAACAAATTTTGCGCTGCACTTGCTGGTGGTGGCACTTGGAGGACGTTTGCAGCAAAGAAAGCCAATTTAACTTTACTGCACTTGCTGATGCACCGGGAGATCGTTGGCCCACACACAAACTCAAGAAAACTTTCGTTATTTTTTTTTTTATTATTTTGTTATTTTTTAAGTTTTGTAGCATGTAACGATCTGTTGTCAAAATTATTTTGGAAAGATGATAAGCGACGGACGCACGCTTTGATTTCCGGCTCTGGCTCGTCGGCTAGTGGGGGTGGAAGTTCTTGTAGCCTATCACCTAAGAACATCTACTACAGCAATGCCAACTTTAAGTTGCGTGCAGGGGATAGGTTTAAGGTATGGATGCATAGAACTTAAAAAAAAAAAAAAGAGATAGATAAAGAAAGTCAGGAGAATAGATAAAGAACGACACGAAGGTTTGTGCTCGATATATTGTTGTTGTTGAGCATTGGTGACCTTGACTCAACTTTTGCCCTCCCATCCATGATCATCTTAAACACAGAAAATCCTAAAAATATATACAAAAGATGATCCCAAAATTTATCTCACAACTCACTCACAACGCCTGCATGAAATCAAATATTTTTAAATTTACAGGCGCATATTTAAAACAATTCGTTGTTTTTATTTAAACAAAAATTCATATAAAGATCATCTTAAATTAAAAAAAAATATTTATAACTAAATTCGAATAAGCTTCAATTACAGCAAAAACATTATGAAGGGTTTAACTAAATGATAAAAACATTAAAATTAATTAATAATTAATAAGTAGTATTTAAATTATTAATAAGAAAAAAACAAGTGTTTTGGTTTTATATTAGATTAAAGAAACAAAATGAACGTTAAAAGTGCTTACAATATTTTTTTTTTTTTTCTAACAAAATTTCTAACAAAATCTTAGTCCAAGCTCAATACAAAAATAACTCTAGTAACTTTGTTTTGTTTTGTTGTTTTTTTTTCTTAAATTAGATCAAGCTTAAAAAATTGTGTTTTGTTTCATTTACTTTCTTTGTTACTTTATTAATATGTTTGTTGTTGTTGTTTATTTTTCATTAATAAATAAAGAGAAAAGTTTTGTTTTTTTTTCGATAAATAAAAATAAGAAAAAGAGACTTACTTTGTTAACTGCATTGTTCCCTCGATGAAAGATCTTTCATTTTGGTGAGCAATGTAAACTGCATTACTTTACGTTGTCGAGCTAAAATAATAGAAAGGTTTTTTTTTTTGTTTTGTTTTCTTTTTGTTATACTAAATTTTGTTGCTTTTTAACATTGCTGTAAGAGCTTTGTTACCAATTTTGTTAACAGTGCCTTAGTGACACGCTCACTGAGTTGAATTTAAAGCCAGCAACATTGTTGCGTGGTTTATTATACTTCTAGATTAGGTGAATATGTTATATACCTATTTTTTTTTTGTTTTTATGTATAATACTACGTTGATCAATACAACAACAACAAAATCACTTACACTTCAATTTACTGCATAGATTTAAGTAGATTTCTTTTAATGATTAAGATTTGTTTAAAGCTCTTTTTTTCATTTTTTTTTAACTACTTAGATTATGTACAAATTTAGATAAGTTTATTTTAGCATTAATTTTAAGTTTAAGTTAATTTTTAATAATTACTCAAGTTATATTAGAATTTAGAATAGTTTATTTTAGCATTGATTTTAGGTTTAAGTTCACTGTTGCTTTTTATATTTAAGTTAGATTTACTAAAATATTTATTTACTTTAAGATTCTAAGTGTCACTTGAAGGTTATTTTAGTGGTGAGATTGGCACGATCACTTGTTATACATAGGTATACATTTAACTTTTAAGTGCCACTCTCTTTTTTTTTTTTTTTGTTTTAGCTTATTAAATTTTATATTGTTAGTTCATTTATATATTTTTAATTCTAAATCATATCTTTTGAAAAATTTTCACCTTTCTATCACAATTTCTTTATTTTTTTTTCTTTAATACTATTACCAAAGATTATATAGTATAAAGATGTGCCACTTAGAACATTAAAAAGTAACAAATATTTTTCAGATCAATACGTAAGCTTTTATGAGCGCGATGAAAAAGCTTTCTTGAGAGAAAAGTTTCCAATCCTTGCATGCACATTCTCTCTGCAATGCTCTTTCACTCTTCACTCCACAATGCTTCACAGCATAGATCACCACTGTTTCACATGGTTTCTCATAGCTAGCGAGAGTCGTGAAATTTAATGTTGTCATTGTTTTTTCCGTTGTTGTTGTTGTTGTTGGAACCAAGCAGTTGTGATCTCTGCTTGACAGCAAAAAATGTTTTTGTTTGTTTGCATTATTTTCATGATAATTTCCTTATTTTGTGCGAAGCAAATTTTTCTTATTCACTGCTTGCTATTAATATTGCCTATTTTTGATTGACTATCAGCCAGAGCAGTAAAATCTGCATATATATTCAGAATCTTAAGAATCTTAATCTAACTGAATAACGACATACAAATCCATCCAATGAATTCAAAATTGTTTATAAATAAAATTTTTAATTCACATAGAATTTTAAAAAATTGATTAGTAATTAATTTAAAATATTTTTTTCGTTATTCAGAATAATTAATTATTTTTTATTCATATGAATTCTATTTACAAAGAATGCAATTCAAAAAGAGTTTAAAATTTTTAAATAATTAATTTTTTGTACATTATTTATTTTTTTTTTTATTCATTGCCTATTCATGTGTTATTCATTATTAATTTTATAGTCATTATTAATTTTTTATTTATTATTATTTGGTTCCATACTCAAAAGTGAATAACAAGATTTTTTTTTTCATTTTATTTATTACTCAAAACTGAATGAAAAATTAGAAATGAATACGAAATTTATAATGAATAAAAAATTAATAATGAATAAAAAATTAATAAAAAAATTGATAGCGAACATTTAATTCATAAAATATTAGTGAATAACTAAATTTTTTATTCATTGTATTTTTTATTTAAAAGTGAATAACAAATTAATAACAGTGGTTAACAATTTAAAAAAAGTTGGCGCGACAAAAACGACACTGCTAGTTCGATTGAGTATTTTTTCTAGATAACAAAAATTATTAAGACCAGGTTGGTTCGAATTTTTTTAGAAGAATTTTTCAACTTTTTGGAGTTTTGAAAAATATTACCCCATTTATGATTTTATAACTCCAAAAGTATTCATTTATTATACAAGTTTTAAAAATATTTACAAATGTGACATTTATACTTTTATTAAAGCTTTTATTCATACGATTATTTGTACTATTTTTGTAGACATTTTCTGAATACTACATTTGTGAAAGAGTTTAAAATATACCGTTTATTTGACATTTCTCATTTTTTAACATCGTTAAAAAAAATATTTCAACGAATATTTTAAGGTAAAAAGTATGATTGTAGTAGGTTGGATATAAACGCATTTCGGTTTTAGTAAAAATACTCAAAACTACCTGCATCAAAGTCGACGTGGTGAGTTCGTACTAAACAAATTCTTCTGACTTTAAAAACCAAATTATCATATATTTAACTAAAGGTTTTGTTTGCAAACAATATTCTTAGCGTTTTTATCTAAATTTAAAAATTCCTAAAACGCAATTTTACATTATAATAGGATTTTAAACACTGTAAACTCTTTGAAATGAGTCATAGCAGAATATTTTTACAACATTCATGATTTTAAATTTTTATTTGTTTTCTTGATATAATCAGTTTTCAACACTACCTGGATTATTTTGAATTGCCATAGAAATGAGTTAAATAACAGAAATAACGTAAACAAAGATACGTCAAAAATAAATCAAAACAAAACAACGAAATCTTCGCGCCGGTAAAAATAACTAGCTGAAACACTGTGTGTTTCTGCCACGCCCTCGTTGCCAAACGCCCATAACATGCTATCAGTGAAACGGCACGAGTAAATTGTGGTCGAGTACCGAATTCCGGGGCTGTGCAGCGACCTATAACTCCAAAGCTATTCAATATCAAAAAATTTCAGTTGTGTGGGAAGGGTAACGCCCATAAAATTTTATCAGTGAAACGTGTAAATTGTAGTCGAATACCAAGTTTCGAGGCTATGCGACCTATAGCTCCAAAGCAATTCGATATCACAAATTTGGGTGGTGTAGGAGGTGCCACGCCTCCTTGCCCAACGCCCATCACATGTTATCAGGGAAACCTTACTTGTTAATTGTGGTCGAATACCAAATTCTGAGGCTTTTCGAAATATAATTATAAAGCTATCTATCCGATATCGCATATTTGGCCTGAATAGGAGGTAATTTTGAGTATTAACCATATTTTTTAAACTCTTTCACAAATGTAGTATTTAGAATATTTATACAAAAATCGTTAGATCAATACAAAAGATAGCTTAAATAAAAGATATAATTGTTTTATTTGCAAACATGTACAAATTTTGTAATATGAAAAAATACTTTTGAAGTTATAGGATCATAAATGGGGGCATATTTTTCAAAACTTAAAAAAATCGAAAAAATCTTTGAAAATTCTTTATTTCTTTTCGAATTGCATTCTTTCTATAATACTCATACAATTTAACACAAAGTTTATATTAATATAACTTATTTTCTGGTTTGTTTGTTTAATTGGCATTTGCACAAATCTAAATGACTTAACGGACTTCGCTCAATTTGAGTACACATATTGTGTGCATCCTAGATGAGATTGTAACATACTTAGTTTTGATCACGCTCATTCCACCCATTTCCACTTACGTAAATTTTGATATTGAAAATCTTTCTTTAAAAAAATTTTTCGCAAATAAAATTAAAAATTTTAAGAATTTTAAAACCAAAAACATTCACATATCTTTAGAATTTCAGGAATTTTTGGTACAACGACTTTTTTATAAAACATCGTTCCCCAAGAATGAGAAAAAAACGACATGCAAATCAAAACTTTGACTTTCGATGCAAATATGTCCGCTATTTTAAATGTATTTAATTCAAATTTTTTGATCAAAGTTTTAATAAAAGCACTTTACAAAAATAGTTTCAACTGTAGCGTTAGGTCAGTGAATATATTCTTTAATTTTTTTTCAAAAACTGGCCAAAATATTGAATTTTTACTCAAAAAATGATTAAAAAAATGTCTTAAAATGTCTAAATAAATAAGAACAATTGAAAATTGCATATCTGAGTACTTTTCATAAAGTAAAGCATGTATTTGAAATAATATAATAAAAATATATAAAAGTAGTTAAATAAAAAAAATTTCCGCAAAAAAAACTTGAAAAATATTGCTTACAACATTATTCGCTGCTAAGCTTCAACTAATGGAATCGCCCTTACAATAATATAACACTAAAAATATCATGTGGCAAAACGGCAAAAAAACCAAGTCAACACACAAAATTATGTCATCCTAGATTATGTCATCTTTATGATAGTATATTCTTGAAATTATATAACAAAAAGATAAGAGATAATGCAAAAAAAATATAATAACTTTCAATTATATAATGTTCGTAGGGTAGTTAAGTAAAAAATTGCCTACATTTTTTAAGTAAAACCTAATGAAATTCTGCTACATTTTGTTGGCAGCTATATCGTTTATTCAGATGTTTCGTGCATCATATCTTTACATATCATTTCTATTGCTTTTCAATATTATGCTCACATTTGCTCACATTGCCGCTTACTTATTCTCTCGCTCTCAAAAGCTTTAAATCGTTCGCTCGCTGACTCTCATAAAGCTTTTATGTGGATTTATGATAAATCCACATTCAAATTTTACTGTGCCACTTGCTTGTATGGCGGTGGCACATCTTCCTATTATATTATCTGTGCTATTACCACGATCGCTATTACTAAATCGCGTTGTAATTATGCTGCCCAAGCTGATGACCGTCGAGTACTAACTTCGTGCTTTTATGACCCTCTCCTTTCTACATATTTTTATGCAAGAATCTGCTTATGTGCAACGTGAAAGCTTTCGTGACAATTTGCTCTTTAGCTTTTGCACAAATTTTTCTATGGTGCCAAATCTAGAGAGATTTAAATGTATATATATATATATATATATATATATATATATATGTATGTTTGTATATGGTTTTAATTGAAATTTAATTGATTGTTTAATAAAATTTACCCTTTTAGGAGATGGCACCAGCAAATGAAATTTTATTAACAAATTTAATCAAGAATCTTCTCGCCAATTCAAAATTCCACCTGTGTGGTTTTTATAAAAAAAATTAAAGTTAAGCCTATGTAAAGAACTTAAATAGAACCTAAAAAAACTTACTTTTTTTTCCTTTGCGCTCAAAATATCCGAGTTTTTGATCGATACTTGATTGACATTAACATTTAACATTTAATTGAGTTAAACTAACAAGCAAATATTTTTAGTTTTCACTTCACCGACTTAACACTTAGTTTTATTTAATGAAAAGAAATAAATATTTCGAAGAAGTCGATTTTTCTATGACTTTCTTTGAAGACGGCTGATCAGGAAAAGAACGCTTTTGTCTTCCGATTAGACCACGAGTTCTAAGCTAACAGCAAACCTCATAAAAAATATGCCGTAATAGCGTAAGATTTCCAAGAAATATTTTTAAGAATTGGTAGCAAAAAGGAAGCTAAAAATATTCATATTGCTGTGGTGAATTTATTTTCACGCCTAGATGGAGCTGGTTTGTTTTAAAAATCATAAAATCTGAAATACCGGAAATAACTAAGTTTTTCTTTGTTTTTGGCTACAAGCGCCGGTACATTTCCCCCCCTCCAAAATCAGATTTTGGGGGTTTAAAAAAAACACAAAAGCTGATACCGCTTGGAGCCCAAATAACGGACTCACTGTCGAATGTCCTTGGCATGATAAACGCCTACAAGTCGTCCTTGTAAATCTTCAAGTTCGTAAGAACAGGTACCAATCTTTCGCCTTACTCGTGACTTAACAAATGTTGGGCCCAACTTTGCATTAAATCCTTTTTCAAAGTTGCTTTGCTTGAAATTTCTACGAAAAACTTCTTGTCCAACATCATAAGACACGATTTTCGCTCTAAGATTGTACGTACGCTCGTTACGTTCCTGCTGTTTTTGCATTTGAACACAAGCCTTTTGCCTAAATATTTCCAAAGAATCATCTTTATCAAATTTTACGGTTCGGTCGTCTAGCATTTTTAGTTTTCTTAACAGTGCATATGTGGACCCATTTGTGATCATATGTTGACCGAAAGCCATATAATAAGGTGCGGTATCAATGGCACTGTGCGTTGCTGAACGTAGTGCACAACATATACTACTAAGGTGCTCGTCCCAGTTTTTTTGATCAGGTTTAACGTATGCTCTGATAGCCGAGATGACTGATCGATTGACTCGTTCAGACGCATTAGACTGTGGCGAATGCACTGCAGTATAAAGGTGGTTAACACCATACTTTTGAAGCAAATTGTTAAATTTGAAAGATTTAAATTGAGTACCATTATCAGACACAATAGTTTCGGGAACACCAAAAGAATAAAAAATGTCTTCTTCTAAGAACTTGCAGACTACGTCCGCAGAAAACTTTTTAACAGCTTTAAGAAAAGGGTATTTTGAAAAATGGTCTAGAATGATAAAAATACCAACATGGCCAGACCGAGACCGAGGATATGGACCTAAGAAGTCAACATACAGTTTTTGGAAAAATCGCTGAGTTTCGGAAGTCTTACCCATTGGAGGACGCATGATAAAATTGGGGTGTTTTGTACTCTTGCAAATCTCACAAGAATTTATGTGCGACCTAACATCAGCCACTAAACAGGGCCAAAAGTAAAAACGTCTTATTCGATCAAGTGTTTTATTTATGCCACCGTGCGATGCTAAATGACTATCATGTGATTTTTCTAACACATCGGAAACCATACCTTTAGGAATCCATAGTTTCCAAGAGAAATCGTCCTGAAGCTGTTCACCTGTCGCGTGCTCTGTTCTTTTATACAAGTAATCGTCAATTACCTTCAAGTCGGGAAATTTATGTTCAGTTTCTTTAACATTCCTAATAAGCTCTTTATACTCATCTGACTTAAAATGAGATGAATTCAAGTCTACAAAAATACCACTTCCTCTATCAATTTCAGATAGATCTTCTGAGTTTATCCTAGAAAGTGCATCTGGAACTATGTTCTGACTACCACGCCTATGTTGAATTTTAAAATTAAACCCTTGAAGTTTTAATGCCCACCGAGCTAATCTAGAATTGAGGTCTGTCTGGGACATGAGCCATTTTAAAGAAGCGTGATCTGTTATCACTGTAAACTCATGCCCTTCCACATACGCTCGAAATTTTTTTATGCTGAGCACTGCTGCTAAGCACTCTTGTTCGGTTACCGAATAATTACGTTGGGCTTGGTTGAGTTTCTTTGACATAAAGGCAATTGGAACCTCTTCACCCTTCGCAGTTATTTGAACCAAGACACTTCCTATTCCTGTTTTGCATGCATCACAGTGTATGAAAAATGGCTGCGAGAAGTCTGGACTATGCAAAACAGGGGTAGAACTCAAAATGGACTTTAAACCTTCAAAAGCTAACTGTGCGTCATCAGGCCAAGTGAATTTTCGATTTGTTTTCAACAAATCGGTCAAGGGGGCAGTAACAGAAGCATAGTTCTGTATGAACTTCCTATACCATCCTGACATTCCTAAAAATCGTCGAAGTTGCTTTACTGACCTAGGAACTGGAAAATCCATAATAGCAGAAATTTTTTCTGGATCTGTCTGAATAGTTCCATTACCTACGATGTGTCCTAAATACTTAACCTCTTTGAGGCAAAACTTACTTTTCTCTATGTTTATTGTGAGTCCTGACTGTCGTATACAGCTGGCAACTTCTCTCAAGACTTTTATATGATTTTCAAAACTTTCAGAAACAATCAGTAAATCATCCAAGTATATGAATACTTCAGATCGCAGATGCGCAGGAATAACTTTGTCCATAAGACGCGACATTGTTTGCGGAGCGTTGCAAAGCCCAAATGGCATGACTGTGTATTGGTATAATGGCCTACCAGGTACGGTGAATGCTGTTTTGTCCCTGGATGAAGTATCCAAAGGGATTTGCCAAAACGCATCTTTTAAGTCTAAACTTGTAATAAATTCAGCTTTCGGTAATCGACCTAAAATTCCATCGATGTTTGGAAGCGGATAAGCATCCTTTACCGTAACAAAATTTACCTTTCGACTGTCAAGGCACAACCTTACTTTTCCTGGCTTGCGTACTAATACAATTGGTGAGGACCAAGCACTATCTGATTCCTCAATAACTCCGAGATTTAGCATCCTATCTATTTCAGTATAAATTAGCTTCTCAATTGCTGGAGAAACTGGAAAATGACGTTGTTTGATGGGTTGACTATTGCCAACATCAATTATGTGCGTTAATACGTTAGTCTTTCCCAGACCTTCTTTGGCAAAAGATGGAAACAAATTTACTACTTGTTTTAGCTGGTTGTTTTGAACTTCAGATAATGATCGTAGAGGACATGTATTAGATATACCATCAGAGTTGATTTCAGAAAGGATAGGCAAGAGATTAAAATTTTTCCAAAAATCTATACCCAAATATAAATTTTGAGACAAGCTCGGAATAACAAAAATCGAAATTGGTTTGCTATTGCCTCGAAATGAAACTTGCGTTTCTACAAACCCAACAATACTTTGCGTTTTGCCATCAGCTGTACGCACAAAAGAATTTATTTTTTTAAACGTAGGTAAATTTAAAGATAGAACTTCACGAGCAAATTGAGAGCCAACACAACTTATCGATGCACCCGTATCTAACAACCCAGTAATGGACTTGCCAAACAAATTCACTTCAGCATATGGCCGAATATCATTTGGTTTATCAAAAACTGAACACACAAAATCCTTCCTAAAATTTTTAACCTTTTCCCAAAATTTTCGAATTCTATTGCTAGAACGAGTAAGATTTTTGTGAGGAAAGTTTTCAAATATACGTTTTCGTGCTTCTTGATATGTTGCTAAACGCACGTGAAAAGGCTTTAGAGGAGTTATAGTTGAAGTAGTATTAGTGTTTATAGAATTTTTAAATTTTGAATTTTGTTTTATTTGTATCTGTACATTTTTGACATCAGGCTCCGAATTATATACTAATCCGTGCTGGTCGATTGGTGCTTTGTCTCTTTGGACAACAACGGTCTGCGTGCACTTCTCAGCGCACTCGACTGGTTGTTTTTTGAATTATTACTGCAGATTCTGCAATTAGGTTTATACACATTTTTAGCCCCACAACCATAGCAGAAGACATTACGTTCTCCAAGGCAATCTTGGAAACGATGACCGTTTTTGTTGCAATTCCAGCACACCAACGCAATTGCAGAAATTTCTTGGTCATCTTCATCAATAATGACTTTCTGATCATTACTAGCTTGCGTATCTAATTCAGAAATATGCCTGCGTGCTGGATTTGACTTTGCACAGGATTGCTTCCGATAGATGTCCTGAAGAAAGAATTCCCTTCGTCGACATATGTCTCGAAGTTGCGATACCGTATAAATTTGCAGATTTAAAATTTCGTGCTGAATTTCTGGATTAAGATTTCTTCTCAAAATTTCTACTAAGGAACTTTCAGGCAACTGCTGATCAAGTCTATCCGTAAGTTCCAGAATCGACTCATAGAAAGAATCAAAGCTTTCGTTTGACTTTTGTTTTCTATCTCGAATTAATTCTCGATAGTCAACATCTGTCCTTGAATCTTTATATTGTCTGCGAAGTGCCACACATAGCTCAACCCATCGAATTTCACGAATCGACTTGTGGTACCTCCAGAACCAATCGTTTGCTTTTCCATCAAAAAGAGTGTTTACGTTTTGTGACAATAATTCGAAATTCCCACCCAAAGTCGTATGAGTCAATGCTTCCACGCGATATATGAAATTGTCCACTGATAAGCTTTCAGATCCACCAGTAAACCGTATTTTCCAGTTAAAGATAATATGGCTGACTTTATCCGGACGCAAAGACAAATTTGAATTTGGATTCGAAGGAACCTGCGATAAAGAAGATCCTTGACCTTGTCTAATGTGGTCAACACGTTCATTATTAGCTAATGGTAAGCCAAGAAGTTGTTCAAGCGTTTGATGCTCAACTGCTGGCAAAGATTGAATAACCGAGTGAATAGGCAGATTATCGGAAACATCATTATTATTGCGAACTTGTTGCGGTTGTTGTTGTTGTTGCAAACTTAGCCGCTTAAAACCATTATCAATATTATTTTCTATTAATTGAGTTAGTTGTTGGCTAAGAGCAGAAAGCATTTCAGCTTGTTGTGCACCAACAGCAGCTGTAACAATGTTTCGAATATTCTGTCTTTGGTCAATTGAAGAGGGACTCAAAGAGGATTCACTTTGAACTCCAGGTAAATCTGGAATATTTTTAACGATAGGAAAGTTTTGGCCAGTACTGATTGACGCAGCTTGAGATTGAGCCCGAGTTTTTGGTTTTGTACCAGTTTGTTGTTCAACCGTTTTAAGTGAACTTTGCCCTGTCTTAGCAAAAGACGTGGTCTGAGTTAAATTCTTTAAGCCACAAATCGGACAAGAATTATCAGTTTTAAGATGCTTTGACAAACAAGTTTTGTGAAAACAATGACCGCAAATAGTTTTAGCTAAATGCCCAAGAACGCTTATAGGATTTTGGCAAATGTTACACTGTGGTGAACTCGTACTCGTATCAGACAGAGATAAATCTTCTGTGCTGCGTCGAACCGACATTATAAAAACATAGAAAAAAGAAAAATATATATAGAAAAAAATCAACGTCTTGAAAAACAAATGGTTTTGCAACAATTTAACTTAAAGACTGTAAAAGCCCTAAATAAAATTTTATTGAACCAAATAAAAAGATATTATCAAAGTTCAAATAATTTCTATCTCACAAGCAGAAAATTATTTTGAATTGACTGAGAAAATTTCGAAAGTTATTCGATATAGAAATCGTGACAATTCGAAATATCGGAAATTAAGATTACGAAAAAAAAATATAAAAAAATTATTACGCCAATTGATTGCAAAATGCTATTAACATATATTCTCAAAATATAAAAGAGAAAATAAGATGAAAAAAATAAACATATATGAAAATAAAATTTTTATCAGCTTAAAAATACACAAAAAGTATAGCAATAAATAAGAAAACAATTTCGAAGTTTGCTAAATAAATATGATTACAAAAATAAAAACCCAAATCGCAGTCAAATAATTATTGCAAGTGATATACAAGTTACAAGAAAGAAAAGTTTTTAATAAAAAGGTTTATATATGATTTCATTGCTTAGCTAATTGGAGTCTGTTGTGAGTAACTTACAACACATTCGAGATAACAAAAAAAAAAATAGAAAAAATAGGAAAATATAGAGGAAAAAAAATAGGCAGCATGTTACAAAAAAAAATTATTCTTGGTTAACAAGTAGCTAATAGCTCATAGTTAAATTTCCAAACAAATAAATTTTAATGCACAGAACTGAATGAAAAAATTAAATAAAACTCATCTTCTGTGGCCAGATCCTAGAGAATGTACCAAGACGTCTGTATTTCCAAGCAGAATAGTTTTGAAATGAAAATTTTACACCAATAGAAAAGTGATAAAAGTTGAATTTAAATTATTTCATTGCCGGTATACGAAGTAAAAATAAAACTTTGAATCATATCAATTCCAATGCAAATGAAAAATTTAATATTTTCAAGAAATACTAAACAAAAATTTAAGTTAAAGTTCAAGATAGGATAAGAAAATTTAAGAGAAGGAACAGGGACCAGAAAAAATGTTTGGGAACCACACAAAATATATTTGGAGCAATTTAAAAAAACCCATTTTAAAAAGATTCTCACAAAAATAGTTACAAAATATTAAAAAAATTTGAAATGCGTGGGCCCCACGTTGGGCGCCAAAAATTAACATATTATCTGTAGCATGTAACGATCTGTTGTCAAAATTATTTTGGAAAGATGATAAGCGACGGACGCACGCTTTGATTTCCGGCTCTGGCTCGTCGGCTAGTGGGGGTGGAAGTTCTTGTAGCCTATCACCTAAGAACATCTACTACAGCAATGCCAACTTTAAGTTGCGTGCAGGGGATAGGTTTAAGGTTGCATAGAACTTAAAAAAAAAAAAAGAGATAGATAAAGAAAGTCAGGAGAATAGATAAAGAACGACACGAAGGTTTGTGCTCGATATATTGTTGTTGTTGAGCATTGGTGACCTTGACTCAACTTTTGCCCTCCCATCCATGATCATCTTAAACACAGAAAATCCTAAAAATATATACAAAAGATGATCCCAAAATTTATCTCACAACTCACTCACAACGCCTGCATGAAATCAAATATTTTTAAATTTACAGGCGCATATTTAAAACAATTCGTTGTTTTTATTTAAACAAAAATTCATATAAAGATCATCTTAAATTAAAAAAAAATATTTATAACTAAATTCGAATAAGCTTCAATTACAGCAAAAACATTATGAAGGGTTTAACTAAATGATAAAAACATTAAAATTAATTAATAATTAATAAGTAGTATTTAAATTATTAATAAGAAAAAAACAAGTGTTTTGGTTTTATATTAGATTAAAGAAACAAAATGAACGTTAAAAGTGCTTACATTATTTTTTTTTTTTTTTTCTAACAAAATTTCTAACAAAATCTTAGTCCAAGCTCAATACAAAAATAACTCTAGTAACTTTGTTTTGTTTTGTTGTTTTTTTTTCTTACATTAGATCAAGCTTAAAAAATTGTGTTTTGTTTCATTTACTTTCTTTGTTACTTTATTAATATGTTTGTTGTTGTTGTTTATTTTTCATTAATAAATAAAGAGAAAAGTTTTGTTTTTTTTTTCGATAAATAAAAATAAGAAAAAGAGACTTACTTTGTTAACTGCATTGTTCCCTCGATGAAAGATCTTTCATTTTGGTGAGCAATGTAAACTGCATTACTTTACGTTGTCGAGCTAAAATAATAGAAAGGTTTTTTTTTTTGTTTTGTTTTCTTTTTGTTATACTAAATTTTACTCAAAAACACGACGATAGCTCGCGTTAACATTGTTGCACGAAATTTTGTTGCTTTTTAACATTGCTGTAAGAGCTTTGTTACCAATTTTGTTAACAGTGCCTTAGTGACACGCTCACTGAGTTGAATTTAAAGTCAGCAACATTGTTGCGTGGTTTATTATACTTCTAGATTAGGTGAATATGTTATATACCTATTTTTTTTTTGTTTTTATGTATAATACTACGTTGATCAATACAACAACAACAAAATCACTTACACTTCAATTTACTGCATAGATTTAAGTAGATTTCTTTCAATGATTAAGATTTGTTTAAAGCTCTTTTTTTTCATTTTTTTTTAACTACTTAGATTATGTACAAATTTAGATAAGTTTATTTTAGCATTAATTTTAAGTTTAAGTTAATTTTTAATAATTACTCAAGTTATATTAGAATTTAGAATAGTTTATTTTAGCATTGATTTTAGGTTTAAGTTCACTGTTGCTTTTTATATTTAAGTTAGATTTACTAAAATATTTATTTACTTTAAGATTCTAAGTGTCACTTGAAGGTTATTTTAGTGGTGAGATTGGCACGATCACTTGTTATACATAGGTATACATTTAACTTTTAAGTGCCACTCTCTTTTCTTTTTTTTTTGTTTTAGCTTATTAAATTTTATATTGTTAGTTCATTTATATATTTTTAATTCTAAATCATATCTTTTGAAAATTTTTCACCTTTCTATCACAATTTCTTTGTTTTTTTTTCTTTAACACTATTACCACGATCGCTATTACTAAAACCGCGTTGTAATTATGCTGCCCAAGCTGATGACCGTCGAGTACTAACTTCGTGCTTTTATGACCCTCTCCTTTCTACATATTTTTATGCAAGAATCTGCTTATGTGCAACGTGAAAGCTTTCGTGACAATTTGCTCTTTAGCTTTTGCACAAATTTTTCTATGGTGCCAAATCTAGAGAGATTTAAATGTATATATATATATATATATATGTATGTTTGTATATGGTTTTAATTGAAATTTAATTGATTGTTTAATAAAATTTACCCTTTTAGGAGATGGCACCAGCAAATGAAATTTTATTAAAAAATTTAATCAAGAATCTTCTCGCCAATTCAAAATTCCACCTGTGTGGTTTTTATAAAAAAAATTAAAGTTAAGCCTATGTAAAGAACTTAAATAGAACCTAAAAAACTTACTTTTTTCCTTTGCGCTCAAAATATCCGTGTTTTTGATCGATACTTGATTATATATTCGAACAATCATTACCAATATCGAAACATTTAATTGAGTTAAACTAACAAGCAAATATTTTTAGTTTTCACTTCACCGACTTAACACTTAGTTTTATTTAATGAAAAGAAATAAATATTTCGAAGAAGTCGATTTTTCTATGACTTTCTTTGAAGACGGCTGATCAGGAAAAGAACGCTTTTGTCTTCCGATTAGACCACGAGTTCTTAGCTAACAGCATACCTCATAAAAAATATGCCGTAATAGCGTAAGATTTCCAAGAAATATTTTTAAGAATTGGTAGCAAAAAGGAAGCTAAAAATATTCATATTGCTGTGGTGAATTTATTTTCACGCCTAGATGGAGCTGGTTTGTTTTAAAAATCATAAAATCTGAAATACCGGAAATAACTAAGTTTTTCTTTGTTTTTGGCTACAAGCGCCGGTACAGTTTACAATATTACAAGTACACGAAATAAGTTACAAGTACAAGCACTCGAATGAAATATGTCGTAAATTGAATAAAATGCAAATTGAATAAAATGCAAATTAAATAAAATATTTGCGCTAAGACACGATCGAAATGTGAAACGTCAAAATTGTCAAAATTTCATCGTCCATTTGACACAGCAAAAAAGACAAATTTATTTCAACACACACAAATTTTATTCAACCTGATATTTTCTATCCTACCACGACTGGAAAGTTTCCTTTTGACACTTACCCTTTACACGGAGGTTACACGAGACAGTACTGTTAAGACAGTCGCAACACATTCTCAAATTTTTACCCACACACACTAACTTTTGCTACTGTCTGCTCTACTGTCTTAAGTTTTTTGTAGACATTTGGCGGGACAGTAGCTAGGAGAGTAGAATGATATGTAGCATATCAAGTAACAGAATACGTGAAAATTTAATAGAATTAATGGAAAATTTGCAATATTTTGGCGTACTCGTAGCTGTAACAAAAATTTTCTTCATAAAATAGAAATTTTTTACTATTTTGTCTACTGTCTTGCCAACTGTCTTACCAACTGTCTGTACTCTTTTTCACAGACACAAAGTTTGACAATTAAAACGTATTTTTCACTGTCTTAACAGTACTGTCTCGTGTTACCCCCGTGTTCTGAAAAAAATTATTAACAAAACAATGATAGTTGGCAACTCTAAAAATAAAATGCCGCAGTGGTGAAAATAAAAAGCCACTTACAAATACAAAAAGTGTGAAAATTGTCAAACTTTGTTTGATGATATATAATAAAATAAGAGCAGCATGCATGTAGTTATTTGAATGTTCAACATGTTCCTTTATCACAACTTAAAGAATAAAATGTTAAAACACTCAATCCATACATTATTTTTTCTTGTTTGCAAACGAAGTTCCAGCAGAAAAAATCAGAAAAAGAAGAAGATCGCTCCATTTTTAAATCTCACCATGCATAGCAGCTGTTTAAGTAAAAGCAAATTTTTCAAAAATGTTGACAAATACAACTGAAGAAATTGCCAAACTTTAAAAGCATATATAGACCAATATAAATCGAATTGATAATAAGTTTTGGTTGCAAACATCTTATTGCAACCTAACTTAAGTATTTATATACAATACTAACAAACAGATTATAAGTTAACGAGAATTAAGTTCACAATTCTCGCCAACAAAGTAGTGTCAAACTCCACGCGCATCCGCTCTAAAATAATTGCTGATGCGTTTCGCAATATCGATCCAATTTTAAACAGTTCCAAAGACTTGCAAATCAGCAGTTCCAGAGAACAACAACAAATACAATAGCAGCGAAGAATCAATAAATAATTGCTGATATCAATATCGCAATATCGATCCAATTGTAAACAGTTCCAGAGACTTGCAAATCAGCAATTCCAGAGAACAACAACAACAACAAATACAATAGCAGCAAAGAACCAATAAGCCAACAACAACAACAAATACAATAGCAGCGAAGAATCAATAAGCCAACACCAACAACAACCAAGAGTAGCAGCGCAGTTGTTATTATAAGTTATAGAAATTGTTAAGTTCAGAGTTAATTGGACGATCGGGAAATAAAGAGCGAAAGCTCAACAAAATATATTTTTTTTTAGTTTATTTAATTCTAAATAAATTAACTGGCGCCCGAGCAAATCGTGGACTTTTAAAAGCGTAAAGCAAATAAAGTCGCGCAAAGAACTTAGCGTAAAGCTAGTGAAACTCGTGAAAAAGCGTAAAGCTTAGTGTCCATAAAAACTCGCGATCCTTAAAACTAATTCGGAACGCGCAAGACTATCAAAATAAGGACAAACTGCCAAAATCAAGTGGTAAGAAGGTGCCTTAGTAACCACAAAGAAGGTAAAAAAGAGGTATTATGTACCAGCCCCTACCACAGAAATAAAAAGACGTTTTAAAATATTAAAGACCTTATATAAAGTGCAAGTGACAATAAAAGTGAACTTTTTTGCATCTAAAAAAAAAATAGAACTACAAGTGCCACATTGAAAAAAACTTTTTGAAGTGAGTCAAGTTGCCCTTGTCAAGTGAAGTATTGGTCAAATAACATTTTACCGGCCAAAATAAAAAAATAATAATAAAAAATAACATCGCTGGAAAAAGACGATCCTGAAAGAAGATTACGCACACACCAACAACCAATATTAACTGGAAATTTCACCATCAAGATAGTGACTGGAAAAGAAATACAAACAACAAAGCTGGGAGAAATATTATATTAATGTAAGCTGAATATAATTTATCTGGATCGAATTTAAAAACAGTTACAATTTGAGAGTCAGAAAAAAGACAATAAAATTATAAACATAAATTTATATTAAAGAATATTAAAGTAATTATTATATTAAGATTATAAGAGCACAAATATTAGGAACTATAAAAACAAGAGGTTAAAAAAAAAACATAAACATAAATTAAAACTTAACTTGAAGTTATAGCTAAAGACATTATTCTCATTCCATTTAAATTCCTTTTAGAATTAAATTGAAAGTAAACTGTTTAATTGAATAAAAAAAAAATGGCAAATCAAAATAACTAAATACGCCCCCCCGTCCTTCCCTCTAATGCTGCACCGGCTGCTCCTCAAGCAACACAAAACTCTCAACTAAGCATAGATGACTTAACATCACTTATAGCAAATATAGCCACAGATATTTTTAGACAACAAGGACCGCGGGTAGTACAAGCAACTCTAAACCCTAACACTAGTTTGTTTTCATCAACAGATCAAACAATAGACGAAAGACATAGTGCAAACTTAGGGGACCTAGACAAGATACCCGACGTCGTTAAATGTTTAAAAGAATTCTCTGGGCGTCCAGGAGAATTCAACTCATGGAAGAAAAGTGTGGAGCGCATACTAAATGTCTACGAACCATTAAAAGGAACCCCGAAGTATTACGGAATCCTTTCGGTAGTTAGAAACAAGATAATAGGTAACGCTGACGTTGCGTTAGAGTCGTATAACACGCCTCTCGATTGGTCAGCAATAACAAAATGTTTGTCTATGCACTACGCCGATAAACGCGATCTCTCTACATTGGAGTACCAAATGACCCCTTTGATACAGGGAAATAGGACAGTAGCTGAATTTTATCAGCAAGTATACAGACATCTCTCGCTAATTTTAGATAAATTAGGATGTGTTGAGATGGGTAACGAATCTCTTCACATGTTGACACAATCTTACAGAAATAAGGCATTAGACACTTTTATAAGAGGACTGAACGGAGACCTCCCAAGGCTGCTAGGTATCAGGGAACCTATCGATCTACCTCAAGCCCTACACCTTTGCCTTAAGTTAGATAACCAAAATTTTCGTACAAATCACGCGAGACAAAATATGCACAAAACATTTCAAAATCCTCAGCTCCCTTCGAGGCGATTTCCGACACAAATTCAACAACATGATTTTTATCCCCAATTAGCACATATACCATACCCAAATCAAATAGGTAAGCAAGCTAGGCAACAACCAATGCAACAATTTTAGAACACTCCAGCAAGGCCACCTAAGCCTCAACCTAGGCCAGAGCCCATGGAAGTCGATCAGACTATATACTCACGCAGGGTCAACTATATGAACAGGACACCTCAGAACCAGTTTCATGGTAAAAGACCGCCATCTGTCACCAATCACCAACAAAACTAGACCCAAAGGACATTCTATATAGATGAATCAGCAGAAGGAAATGAGCAGACCGAAAGTGAAGATATTCAGTACGGAGAACCTAGCGATATTCATTTTTAGCATGATCAGCTCTTCGCTCCCATACTTTGAAGTGAGGACGGAGAGCGGTAGCATTTTTAAGTTTTTAGTGGATACGGGTTCCAGTAAAAATTATGTCAAATCCGAATTAGTAAAAAAACGCATAGAAAACGAAAAACCATTTTTTGCAAGGTCAATTATAGGTGATGTAAAAATTAGTGAACATACATACGTGAAACTTTTTAATGTCGAAGATAAAATAAAATTTTATTTAATGCCCTCATTGAAAACATTTGATGGTATCTTAGGAAATGATACTCTTAAAGCTCTTAAAACAGTTATTTATACCAACAAAAATTATATGATACTAGGGAACAATTTCGTCGTTGGTCTTAAACAGCTTCCTTCTGAAAGCGTCAACGCTATAAATATAAAGGAAGAGAATTTATCCCTCAAACAAAGAGATAACATGAAGAAAATTATAAACACATATCCCAGACTCTTCTCAGAACCGGAAGAAAAGCTTACTTACACAACTAAGGTTACGGGTCAAATTAGAACAACGGACACTCCCGTTTATACAAAATTTTACCCTTATCCTACATCTCTAAAGAGCGAAGTAGAATCCCAAGTGGAAAAACTATTATCTGATGGCATCATAAGACCATCCAGATCACCGTACAATTCTCCGGTATGGATTGTACCAAAAAAGATGGATTCAGCGGGCAATAAACAATACCGCATGGTCATTGATTACAGAAAACTGAACACTGTCACAATAGCAGACAGATATCCAATTCCTGAGATATCAGAAGTTATATCCCA
The DNA here is from genome assembly GCA_963920525.1 of Dichetophora obliterata. NCBI lineage: Eukaryota > Metazoa > Arthropoda > Insecta > Diptera > Sciomyzidae > Dichetophora > Dichetophora obliterata. The sequence continues at coordinate 141,119,767 of OY986435.1, read as the reverse complement.
GTTAGGAAAAAGTAATTTTTTTTTCTGTGCTCGATCTAAAAAGTGGTTTTCACCAGATTTCACTAAAAAAAATCTGACATAGAGAAAACCGCATTCTCTATTAATAATGGTAAATACGAATTTACACGTTTACCATTTGGCTTAAAAAATGCCCCGTCCATTTTTCAGTGTGCTCTGAAATTCTGTTACGTCTATATTGACGATATACAAGAAATATTTAAAACTTTAGAAGAAGCCAACATGAAAGTTCAGTTGGACAAATGTAATTTCTTCAAAAAAGAGGTAGAATTTTTAGGGTATATTATTACACCAGAAGGCGTTAAAACCAATCCAGCGAAAGTCGAAGCTATTGCTAATTTTCCGCAACCAGTAACATTGAAAGATCTTCGTAGTTTTCTTGGCTTATCCGGATACTACCGTAAGTTTATTCAGGATTATGCGAAACTGGCAAAACCCCTAACATCACTCCTAAGAGGGGAAGAAGGTAGAATTTCAAAAAATAAATCGTCAAAAGTAAATATAGTTCTTAACAAGGCAGCAATACAAGCCTTTGATAACATAAAACACGCACTTACTTCTAGAGATGTGATTCTCGCATATCCTGACTACAGTAGGCAATTTGAATTAGTAACGGACGCTTCCAATTTCGCTATTGGAGCCGTTTTATCGCAAGGTTCGAAACCTCCAGCATTTATCTCAAGAACTTTAAGCAAAGCCGAGGAACACTATGCGGCTAACGAGAAAGAAATGTTGGCCATAATTTGGGCTTTAAATTCCTTCTGGAACTATTTGTATGGATCAGCTAAAGTACAAATTTTTACTGATCACCAACCTCTCACATATGCGCTGAGCAATAAAAATAATAATTCTAAAATGAAGAGGTGGAAGGCAACCCTAGAAGAATATTCGTATGAACTGTGTTACAAGCCTGGCAGACAAAATGTCGTGGCTGACGCATTATCTAGAATTCCGCAAAATGAATCACAAATTAATACATTATCAATAGTAACAAATTCAGATGATAGCTCATCTCATAATTTAATCTACAGCGTTGAAGCACCCATTAATGCTTTCAAAAATCAGATATTTTTAAACAGGGATTGATTCCACTTACCAATTTAAAATAATTTTCCCAACATATCATCGCCATATAATAACAGAACCAGAGTATTCTTTAACAACATTGATTTCAATCCTCAAACGATAACATAATCCATCTGTAATAAATTGTATTAAAACGGAGGAATCCATAATGGGAAAAATACAAGAATTGTACCCCTTACACTTTAGTAAATATCGTATTAGGTTTACACAAGTAGAAATTAAAGACATAACTAAAGAACAAGAGCAAGAGGAACTCATTGTTAACACACACAACAGAGCCCATAGAAATACCAAACAGAATAGGGCACAAATCTTAGAAAAATATTATTTCCCTGGAATGGCAAATAAAATAAAACAAATTATCAAATTATGCGTTACATGTAAAGAGAATAAGTATAAACGTCATCCGCCAAAACCCCTTATACAAGCAACTCCCATCCCAAACTTCCCAGGCCAGATAGTTCATATAGATATATTGATATTCGGAAAACAGTTAATACTCACCGCAGTAGATAAATTTTCTAAATATGCTGTAGCAAAACTTATTCAATCTAAAGCAGCAGAAGATATAAGACAACCATTGAGAGAAATCCTTTTCATTTTAATACCGGAAACAATAGTTATGGATAATGAAAAATCTTTTAATTCAGAATCAATAAATTACATGATCGAGAACGAATTTGGCACGACAATATACAGAACGCCACCGTATACAAGTTGCTCCAATGGACAGGTGGAAAAGTGGCGTTGTCTTCAAGTTGAAAAGACCCATAGATCATTTCAAGAACTTTTAGAGAAATCTGTAAGAGAATACAACCATTCTGTGCATTCCACTACTAAAAAAAAAACCAATAGAAATATTTTTTGCAAGACAAGTAAGTAGCAATCCAAGAGCACTAGACATCGATAGGCAAGAAATATCCAAGAAAATACACGATAAGCAAAACGCTGACCTTTCCTACCACAATAAGAATCGGTCAACACCCATAAAGTATTCGGAAGGAGATGAAATTTTTGTAAAATATAAATCGTAGACTAGGAGATAAGTTATCAGCCAGGTATAAGAAAGAAATCGTAGCTTAAGACTATAATACCACAATTAAAACACAGTCTGAAAGGATAGTCCACAAAAATAATATAAGACTGTGACAAGGAAATTTATTTTTTCTCTCATTTCAGATTATGGAAACCAAAAATACAGTTGTAACCTACTTAATGATACTGACGACTGCAGCACAGCATATTGAAATACAGGACATTTCAAATAACAATGGTTACATACCTATTAAGACAGGAGAACGGAAAGTAGTCGATCATTACGACAAAATTCTTCACTTTGTTAACCTAACCGCATACGAAGAAACGACCTCTTTAATTTCAAACAACATCGATACATTGACAGCAACAACTTTCGAAGACAAACAGTTATTGAACACCCTGAATAAAAATTTAATTTTACTAAAAGCAAAAATAGATCATTTACACCAACATCTCAAGTCAAAACGAGGTATAATCAACATACTGGGTAAAGGTCTAAAATACATTGCAGGAACAATGGACAGCGACGACGAACAGCAAATCAACGACGCTCTCGATATAATAAATAAAGATGCTCAGAAAGTAAACAGCAGCATAAACAATTTACTTTATGTTAATAATCTCATGTCCGAGCAAATAAATAACATTACAGGTCACATAAATAAACAGCAGTCTATAATTAAGGATTATATAAACGCATTTAAAGAAAACACACAGAATAGAATCAAAACATTAGAGGACGAAATGCAATTCATGGAGCATATATACCAAATAAATAATGACTTATCTCTTTTACGCAATCACATTAACGACATTGGACAAGTCATTTTTTCAAGCAAGCTCGGTATAATACCTACAGATATTTTGACAAAAACGGAACTCGACCTCCTAACGGACTTTGATAGTTATGCAAATATAAAAGTAGCAGTCGGCACGCAGGATAGCAATATTGTAATAATCCTCCAAGTTCCTCAATATTCCAAAAATATCTTTTCAACAATAACATTCGAACCTATTCCCAGCAATAACAACAAATCCATTAGATTAGAAAATAATGAATACTTAGTAGATTCAAACAATAATATCTATGACATAAATGTCAAAGATAATCTTAAAAAGAACTTAATAACTATCAATGACAAATGTTTATCGAATAAACTGAATTTTGAAGAAGCATAAATGTCAAAGATAATCTTAAAAAGAACTTAATAACTATCAATGACAAATGTTTATCGAATAAACTGAATTTTGAAGAAGCATACTGCGATATGCAAACTTTCATGAAATCAAATATTGTTGAAATTATACCAGGCATATTAATTTTCAAAAATTTTTCCTCGGAAATATTTTTCACAATTGCAATAAAATAGACATAAAAATGAAAGGAACCTTTCTTATTAAATTTGAAAACTGTAGAATTATTGCAGATAGTAAAACCTTTTTTAATATCAAATTAAAATCATACGATAGATTCATTTTACCAAATTTTATAACTAAAATAAAAGAAAATCCAAATACAGCGATTGAAGATTTAAAGCTTGAAAATTTGTATCTTAAACAGTTTCAATACGATGACCATATTAAGCTACTGATAAACAAAAATAAAAAAACACATGTAATTAGTCTAAGTACCGATGTAATTATCATATCTCTTATAATTATTGTAGCATTAATTATTATTTGTACTATAAAACATAAACAACAATTCTTGGTATCACCTGCAACGCAAACAACTCTAGCAGAAGTACCAAAAGGCCCTTTTCTTCAATTGAAAACACCAAATGCAGCACCCATCCAATATACCGATTGAGGACAATCGACTTAAGAGGGGAAGAGTTAACGAGAATAAAGTTCACAATTCTCGCCAACAAAGTAGTGTCAAACTCCACGCGCATCCGCTCTAAAATAATTGCTGATGCGTTTCGCAATATCGGTCCAATTTTAAACAGTTCCAAAGACTTGCAAATCAGCAGTTCCAGAGAACAACAACAACAACAAATACAATAGCAGCGAAGAATCAATAAATAATTGCTGATATCAATATCGCAATATCGATGCAATTGTAAACAGTTCCAGAGACTTGCAAATCAGCAATTCCAGAGAACAACAACAACAACAAATACAATAGCAGCAAAGAACCAATAAGCCAACAACAACAACAAATACAATAGCAGCGAAGAATCAATAAGCCAACACCAACAACAACCAAGAGTAGCAGCGCAGTTGTTATTATAAGTTATAGAAATTGTTAAGTTCAGAGTTAATTGGACGATCGGGAAATAAAGAGCGAAGGCTTAACAAAATATATTTTTTTTAGTTTATTTAATTCTAAATAAATTAACTTATATGCATTAATTTCAGGAGTTGCCAAGTTACTTCTTTGTGAGCTTGCGGCCGATTAAGAACAAGAGACGATAATTGTTGATATTTTTATGCACAAATACATGCAAACATTTTTTGAGGTTATGTTTTCTAATTTTCCTATCTTATATTTGATTTTGTATTAATGACGAGAGTTCCTAGGAAAAATACGATCACGCAAACGAAAGATTTACCCTCTACCAAAATCGTTCAACGCGCCTAAAGAGGTTTTCACTTCAAAAGTTTTCACTTCAAAAAAAGTAGCTACAAGTTTCTGCTAGTGAAATTTTTACTTGCAAGAATTTGCAGCTACCGAAAAAAATTTCTGATGTTTTTGTCATTTTTTTTTTTTATATTTGTTTCACGATGATTTAAGTTAGTTTTTGGATGGCTTAGTTTAATTTTTTTTGTAATATTTTAAATACTTGAGAAAAAAAAAACGAATTTAAATAATTTTTTTGGGTTTTTAATAGACTGTCAAGTCGTTAAATTGGCTGTGACTTTGCAAGTTTCTATAGGTTTTCCGTTTACGTATTCTTTGTGCTCTTTTTCTCTTTGTGACAATCTCAATTATCTTAATCAATTATCTTTTTACTCTCCACCTGCAAATTTTAACAAGTAAAGTACGTAAACAACAAACCTAATTACGAAACCTGTTCATGCACCAGGGTCGACGCTGTACATTTATGGAAAATAAAAACGTGTGCATGTATGTATATTTTGTTAGCTTTAAGTGCATAAAAGCATGAATATTTTGCTCATGCTCAAATGCACAGCCAAATGCTCTGGATAGTGAATACCTCTATTATCTTACTTATTATTGGGATTCATGCAAATGAGATTCATTTATAAAGTTTATCAGCTTTATAAATTTTAATGGAGAAGCCTTTCCACAAACCAGATATATTTCCTCTTTGATTTAGGTGAGCAAACAAGGTGGCAAACTCTTATCATGAAGAAGCTCAAAAGTTAATTCATTTCTTATCAGAAGACGGTAAAAAATCAATGAGAGGTAAGAATTTGTGAATTAGAACAAGAGAAACAAAAATTAAATCCTCAAAATTATAGAAATCATTTTGAAAATTACAACTTAAAAACTTATTGACAACAAATGACAATATATTGCAGCTGACATATATGCAGCAAATGCACAATCGACTTTAAGGACTGTTCTTATACTCTGCCTGATTAAAATAACTAATTGCTTTAATTATAACATTGACACTTTGCAAGAATACCCTTTTTATATTAAACATACATTCAAAAATATATCTTAACTTTATAAAGTAGGTCGTCAAGGATTGTATTACAATAACTATTTATTTTTAATTGATTTATTAAAATTAAATCCGCATCCTTTAAAAACTGCAAGATTTGATATGAAGGGTAGTTTTGTGGGATTTTTTTGATAGCTGCTTTTATTGGCATCACCGAAATGGCAGAGAATCGACGGCCAACCGACATAACGCACTATTGAGTTTCGCTCTACAGAGACTTGCACTGCAATATGGAAAAAATGTATTTTTTCTTCCCAACATTGCAGTAATTCAGCTTCTACTTCCAGGCGCCTAGGTTTGTAGCTGTCTATTGCATTGGTAGCCGCTAACAATTCGCTGGATACAATATCCTCTTGCTCTTCCGAGGGTGAGTCAATTTCAAGCTCCGTCAATTTCTGCTTTGGTTAGTGTATTCATCAATGTGAAACTCACATGTTAGTTGATTAGCAAACCCCTCAGGAAAAGTGTCATGTTTCCTCACCATTCAATTCTTTGTGGTTGGTGCTGCCCGTGGCTAGGTAGCCCTTGCATTGCACCACTGTCGTCCCTCTGGCAGCGCTGGTACGCTGGCATATTGCGCGGCTAAGGCTCGCCGGATGGGGTGGTGTTCTTGCCAGCCTGGTCCGACAGCAGGAAACTACACATGAATAAAAATCGTACCAGCTGAAAAGAAAATTACCGCCTGGTAAAAAAACCCGGAAAAACCCATAACCAACGAAAAATCTCGAAAAACGATAAATAAAAAAAACCCGCTTATTTTATGAACACGACGAAGGAATAAGACTCGGTTGCTTGCGGTTGCCGCTTTGGCACGTCTCGTGGGTCGATCTTCGGTGTAGGTCGATCGCCCTAGGCTAACCCGCCCCTTCTGGCCACAAAAGACCAGCCACGGTGACCCCTCGCCTGTGTCTAGGTCACCCCAAAAACTTTTTTTTCTCACGCCCCTCCGTTACGATTCACGCCACCTGCCCTTGTTAAATTAAGAAAACATGGTGGCTATATCCAATCTCAATTTAACATTTATTTATGACCAACCAACTTTAACATTGTCTCAATCCTTTTTTTTATTACTTAAGCTAATACAATTGAAGGTAAGATTATTATGGGAGCTATTTTAAAATATTTACTAAATACTAAGTCAAGGAATATTCTTACAATACCGCATAGAAAAATTAACAATTTCTTCATAAGCGCTGGACCAATATACCATTAGACTTACAGTAGTTAAACTTAAACGTAATGCATTTTTCAGCTCCAAAGGCATTTTTCAACTTACAACTTTACAACTTACAATTTTTAAGGAGAGGAAAAAAATCAAGAAACTATTTCCATTCTAATTCGATGTTCTCTAGATTATAAAAGATATTCGTATACAAAAAAAATTAAGGAATAATCGTAACGATAATAGGCAAAACTTTTCCGAAAAAATAATAATCGATGAAAGTATAGCATTCTTGTTTTTTTTTTTCGCGTTTATTTTCGTTTAGTTTTTAATGAAGTTGTATTGAGTTTAGTTTAGTTTATTTTAGTGTAAATTACGTTCAGTTTAATTTAACATATATTTAAATTGTATTAAGTTTCGTTTTAATCGCGTATAGTTCTGTTCTATATATATTTAAATAGTAGTTTAGTTTAGTTTATTTTAGTGTAAATTACGTTCAGTTTAATTTAACATATATTTAAATTGTATTAAGTTTCGTTTTAATCGCGTATAGTTCTGTTCTATATATATTTAAATAGTAGTTTAGTTTAGTTTATTTTAGTGTAAATTACGTTCAGTTTAATTTAACATATATTTAAATCGTATTAAGTTTCGTTTGAACTACGTTTAGTTTAATTATATATACGTTAAAATTGTAGTTTAGTTTAAATTAAGGTGGTTTAGTTCCGATTAGATTTAAATTGTATTTTAGTTTCGTTTTAATCGCGTATAGTTTTGTTATATATACATTTAAATTGTAGTTTAGTTTTTAGTTAAGTTTGTTTTAGTTCCGATTAGATTTAAATGGTATTTTAGTTTCGTTCTAATCGCGTATAGTTTTGTTATATATACATTTAAATTGTAGTTTAGTTTAAATTAAGTTTGGTTTAATTTTAGTTTAGTTTTTACTTAAGTTGTTTTATTTCAGTTCAATTTTAATTAAGTTGTTTCTATTTTAGTTTAGTTTTTAATTAAATAGTTTTTAATGATATGGTTTGGGTTTTTAGTTTAGTTCTTAATTATGTTGCTTATAATCATATTGCGCTTAATTTAGTTTAGTTTTTAATTAAGTTGTTTTTATTTTTGTTTAGTTTTTAGTTATATCGCTTTTAATTATATCGCCTCTATTTTAGTTTAGTTTTTAATTAAGTTGGTTTCATTTTAGTTTAGTTCCTAATTAAGTTGTTTGTATTTTACTTTAGTTTCTAATTAAGTTGTTTTTATTTTAGTTTAGTTTTCTAATTATGTTGTTTTTATTTTAGTTCAATTTTAATTAAGTTGTTTCTATTTTAGTTTAGTTTTTAATTAAATAGTTTTTAATGATATGGTTTGGGTTTTTAGTTTAGTTCTTAATTATGTTGCTTATAATTATATCGCGCTTAATTTAGTTTAGTTTTTAATTAAGTTGTTTTTATTCTAGTTTATTTTTTATTATCTCGCGTTTAATCATATAGCTTTTATTTTAGTTTAGTTTTTAATTAAATCGTTTTTATTCTAGCCTAGTTTTTATTAAGTAGTTTTCTTTTAGTTTAAAATTTTTTTTTCTTAGTAGTTTTAGTTTAGCTTAGTTCTTAATTAAGTTGTTTTTTAATTCTATCGTGCTTATTTTAGTTTAGTTTTTAATTAAGTTGTTTTTATTTTAGTTTAGTTTCTAATTAAGTTGTTTTGATTTTAGTTTAGTTTCCTATTAAATGGTTATTTTTTTTGTTTTATTTCTGTTAGTTTATTTGTATGACCTGCCCCTTTTTTTTCAACTTTATATTATTTTACACAAGTTTTAAAAATGGCCGTTTAAAATTTTTTATAAATTTGCTCTACACTGTATGCCTTAAAGGTAAAAATTAGCATCGTTTTACAACAAATTCTCCCTTTAAATTAATATCCAAAATTATCAAAAGTCCAGTTGTAAAAATATAGATGTAAAAAAAACGAACGGAAAGCCAAAGTTTTGTAATAGTAAAAAGCAAAAAAACTTCTTTACATGTGACAAGCAAGAGAGCAAGGGCCGCGATTTCGGGATTTTAGCCAAAAACAAACAAAAGTCAAGACTTAATTCTAAAGTAAGAATTCTACCAAAATAAATATATAAAGGTCACTGCATTCTTGCCAAAATTTAGCATCTGCCATCCAACATGTTGCGTTTGCAATTATTTAATTAATCGAATACACGCTTACCAATCCCAGGCCGCAATTCGCAAACCTGGGGTGAGTGCCGTAATGGTGGAGGTAGTTGGTGTTGTCGCTACTGGTGGTGCTGGTGATGCCGTTGGCCACCCGCTAGCTGATGCTGGCAAACGCTGGAGGTTGGTGGGTTGACGATGGTGGAGCTGGTTGTGATGACCTGGCTGGTGATGTCGTTGTTGTTGTTGTTGGGGTTGTGGGCAGTGACCACTGCCGCCTGTGGTGCTATTTGCGCTGCGGCTACTACTGTAGCACGAGATGCTGACGCCGTGGTGTGGTGGTTGGCTGCTGGATTTGCGTCGTTTTCGCTTTTAGACGTTTTTATGCAGATGCCCGCTGTGTGCGGTTTCCAGACGGAATTCTGAAGAAGTTTGTCAACGTTCTCGTCGTCGTTGTCGCTATCCCTCCAGCTATTGCAAGTTGCTTGCGCCGACTTTCGAGTTTGTTGGACGCTATCCAAATTATTAGTGTCGGCCGTCAGCGCTGAATAGCCATCGATTTTATGTTGAGAATCTCGAAATTTTGTTGCCATGCAAGGTTTACAATTACAATGCAATTACCTGAAATATTTGCAAGTTCCTTTAGTTTTTATGTATTTTTCGACGTATCGTACCTCCTCTTAATAGCTCAAAATTAATTCCATTGATTTTTTTAGCATTTTTTTGCCCTAATTCGCTTCAGTTTCAATGGTGAAGTATCAGCAGCAGCAGCAGTACTCCTTGTTAATTTGCTTGCTTTTGGTGTGGTTGTGCCTATGGAAGTCTCTTCCGTTGTTTCTGATAATCGTGTCCCTGACGGCGGCGACGACGACGCTGTCGCTACGTTCGTTGGCAAAGTTCTTCCACTCCTTATTTTTCTCTGCAGTTTTTGCACGAACATTATCCGTTCAACACATCAAATTTAATAAAATTCTAATTTATTTATATAATTTTAAGGTAATAACACTCTATAATAAAAATGCACGTAAGCTGCATGAGATTAAAACCGAATTTCTTTCGTGACAAAGTTCAATTGTTCACCAGACAGACAAAAGAAAAACGCTCACACACTACCGTCTCCCCAGGGTTGTATCTTTTTCCAGTTCGATGATTTTTCGTACTTTGGCTGTGTTGCCACATGTACTTGAAAAGGGTGCGTTCGCATGCATCTTGACGGCATTTAGATGTGCCAACTAGTGATGTTTGTCCAACTTTACTACCTTTTCGGTGGAATCGCCCATAACCGATGGGAGTAGGTAATGGTTGGGTTGGACTTGCGGATGACACGTCGGCAAGATTCCGTTAACCGACGCTTGTTTCGGAATTCCGATTGGCTACCGATTCAAGCGCGTGTCGGATCACGCCATTTTACCGAATGGTTTATGCCCGCTGAAACTAATGGTACGATTTTTGTTGGTATTTTTCACTTTCAAGCCCCTGTATGGCCATTTTGTCTGCCCGAACATACTCGAACATCATTGCGGTGCCACATCTAAATGAAAAAGTTGTGTGCACTGACACCCTAGAGGGCGCTAGTGGAAATACCATGGGTATTCACGAAGGGTATTATTCCCTCTACGCAGGTGCCTATGACAAACCCAGGGACTCTCGACAAGCTTCTCAGCTTAAGAGATAAATGGGAAAAGATGGCACCATTCGCTCTCTCAACCTACATTCGAACTTGATTATTGTTTTAAGTCTTTCGCGTGAAAAATTCCTATCGTCTTGCCACTTAAATCTTCCAACTCATACAGACTATTACCTACTGCCCTCACTATCCGACACTTTAGGAAACGCTTTGAAAGTTTCGCGCTGATTTGCTTGGAGAAATCACTAAGCTGAAAGTTTCGTCGGTAGACCTCCTGTCCAGGCTGAAATTTAATTTTTCGACTTTTCAAGTCATACCTTTTAACATTCTGTTCGTGACTCTTATGTAGCTGTTCGCGGATTTTGTTGCGAATCAGGTCTTGCCGAACCGGCTTCGGTATCACCAACGTTTCAGGATCGCTTAGCACACCTAGTTTCTTTGCTATTTTATAGGCGCTTGCATGCGTGATCATGTTGTGACCGAACAGAGCAAAATAAGGAGTCATTCCTATTGAGGAGTGTACCGAAGAACGCAAGGCACATTCAATGTCAGATAAGTGTTGGTCCCAGTTGGTTTGATCTTGGTCGAGGTATGACCGAATCGCCGCGAGAATGGACTGGTTGACCCTCTCCGAAGCGTTGGCTTGAGGAGCGTAATTAGCAGTGCGTACATGTCTTATTCCAAAATTATTGATCATTTCGGCAAATTCTTTACTTAAAAATTGCACGCCATTGTCGGACATGAGTATTTCTGGGGTACCGAATTTATGAAAAACTTCTGAAATTAGAAACCGGATTACATTTCGCGCGGTCGCTTTCGTCATCGCCTTTAACAGGGTAAATTTTGTGAAATAGTCTAAGACTATAAAGATATAGGTATTTTTCTTTTTCGAACGAACGTATGGACCGAGGAAATCCACGTAAATTTTTTGAAAAGGCCGTACTATTTGCGACTCTAGCCCCATAGGTGGTCTTAGAACCATTTGGGCTGGTTTGCATTCTTTACAGACTTGACAATCATTAACGAAATTGAGGACCTGTTGGTTCATATTTGGCCAGTAAAAATATTCTTTTATGCGCTTAAGAGTTTTGGTGAAACCACCATGCGCGACTTGAGGAGGTTGGTGTGCGTTAGCAATAATTGAATGCGTCAAAGGCGCTGGAACCCATAGTTTCCATGCGAAATCTTCACCATCGGGTGTACCATCATATGGAACCGTACGCTTGTAGGCAAAGCCATCAATCACCTTGAGGTCAGGCAACTGGGAGTGATTTTCGGTTATGGTATTTAACAATTCCATATACTCTTCGCTTTGAAACTCTGGTGACTCGAGGTCAATCAGTGCCTTTACCTCACAACTTATTTCGTCCATGTCGTAGCGTGATAACGTGTCGGGAACGATGTTCTGAGCCCCTTTACGGTGATCTATCTCGAAGCTAAAGCTTTGCAGATACAAACTCCACCTCGCCAATCGACTGGTTAAGTCTTTATGCGACATTAGCCATTTTAGGCTGGAGTGATCCGTTATCACTGTAAAAGGCATTAGCTCGATGTAGGCTCTAAACTTCGTTATCCCCATTACCACCGCTAGACATTCGCGCTCAGTTACTGAATAATTCTTCTGCGCAGGCGTGAGCTTCTTTGAATAATAGGCGATAGGATGTTCACCACCTTCATCATCTTTTTGAAACAACACGCCACCAATTCCGATGTTAGAAGCATCTGTTTGCACATAAAAATGTTTCGAAAAATCTGGATGTACCAGGACTGGACTAGAAATAAGAGCTGTTTTTAATTTATCGAAGGCGCTCTTAGCCTCATCACCGAACTCAAAAGTTTTCGCTTTCTTCAGCGTGTCGAAAATAGGTGCTGCTATAGTCGCATAATCGCGAATAAAACGACGGTACCATCCCGTGGCTCCCATGAAACTTCGTACCTGCTTCGGAGTTTTTGGATAGGTATATCGGTCAATGGCATGAACCTTGTCGGGGTCTGGTCTTAATTTACCCTCGCCTACAATATAACCTAGGTACCTTAGCTCGCTACAACAAAACTTTGATTTGGCCACATTAATGGTTAGGTTGGCCGAACTTAACAACTGTGCTACCTGCTCTAATTTTTGGAGATGACTATCGAAATCGGAAGACACAACAAGGAGATCATCCAAATAAATGAAAACGCTTTCACGAAGATTGGCTGGCACGACTTTGTCCATCAACCGACATAACCTTTGGGCTGCATTACATAGCCCAAAAGGCATGACGGTAAATTGACAAAGCGGACGACCGGGCACTGTAAACGCGGTTTTCTCCCTACTACTGACGGCAAGCGGAATTTGCCAAAAGGCATCCTTAAGATCCACACTTGAAATAAAGTGTGTGTCGCCGAGACGACTGAGCAACCCCTCTATGTGTGGAAGTGGGTAGGCGTCCTTCACTGTGAGTGCATTGAGCTTGCGAGCGTCCAGGCACAGTCGACATTTCTCGCCTTTTCGCACGAAGGCCACTCGATTGTTCCAGGGACTCTCGCTCGGCTCAATAACTCCCAGTGAAAGCATCCTATCCAGCTCCGCGAACATGAGACCCTGAACAGCCGGTGAGACTGGGTAGTGCTTATCTTTCACGGGCACTGCGTCGCCGGTATCAATATAGTGCTCTTCTAAAGACGTCTTGCCTAGACCTTTCTTCGTAAAGCAGGGAAATTTTGCTATAACTGCGTTAAGCCTGTGTTGTTGCTGGGCTGTCAAAACTTTCATTTTCGGTGTTGCATGACTTTGGACCTCTTCCTCCAAAGCTATGTTGTTGGTCGTTATGCTATCAACTTTGAGCTGCATTAGATTGAATTTCTTAATGAAATCTACACCAAGAAACAACTCTCGTTTTAGAGAAGGTGTTAAATAAAAAACAATCTCCTGCTCTTGGTTATCGAATTTAATTTTAGCTTTAACTCGACCTACGATTGAATGCATTCGCCCATCGGCAGTTTTGACGAAAGATTTAAACTTAAAAATTGGCAACTTACACTTTTCCACAAAACTTAAGCAGTTATTCCCTAAACACGACACTGTTGCTCCACTGTCTAATAATCCCTCGATTCGCTGTCCATTGATTTCGATGTTCGTATAAAATCTACTGTCTTCGCCCTCATAAAGTTCTGATGCTGAAATTTCTTTATAATTATTTTTCCTCAAACGATATCTAACCCTGGCTTTTTCAATTTTTGTCGGCTGTTCTGAAAATATTCTTTTTCTTACTTCTTCATAGTTCTTGAGTCTCACATGAAATGGCTTAATTTCTTTTAACTTTACCTCAACGGTATTTACGGCTTGATCGCAACTACTTTGATTACTCTTATTCTTAGATGTTAAAACAACAATTTTCTTTTCTATATCGGTCTGGGTGGCTGACGTTAGTCATTCTGTCGTTTCTTGAGTTTGAGTTTGCGTCTGCGTTTGAGCTGATCTAGACTCCACCTGAACATTTCTATTTGGCCTAGCAGTTCCCTGGCATTTCGGACACTTTGGGGTAACTACGCCCTCCGTTCCGCACCTATAACAAAAAATTCGCCTTACGGCTGCCGTACACTCAACAAAATTGTGCCCTGGCTGTTTGCAGTTCCAACATGGAACAGTTCGAGAGGAATTAATAGCATCTATTTCAAACGCTTGAGTCGAAAAGTCCTGCTTTACATTTAACTCGTGCACTTGCGCATTGCGAGGTACGTATTGACGCGGTGGCGGTTGATAAGCCTGGCGTTGGTAGTTTATATGAGTTTCAGCCTTTTTGCAGGCTTTGCAAAACTCAGTCAAACCCTCTATGCGCATGGCAAATAGTAGCTGTGACATCTCTTTCCTCAGGTTGCTCCTCATTATCTCCACTAAATCCTGTTCAGCCAGTGGATTACGCTGTTGGTTCCTCAGGGTCAAAACAGATTGATAAAAGTCGTCGAAAGTTTCATCCCGTTGTTGTCTTCGATCCATAATTTGTCTTTGGATCTCGAAGTCGCTTTCGTGTCGCTTAAATTGTGCTACAAGCGCTTCTCGAAGTGCGAACCAACTAGGTATTCGGTTTAACCGTCGAAATCCCCAGAACCATTGAGCTGCGTTTCCAGTTAGCAAACTATGAAAATTTCTAATTACTTCAGGCCATGGATATCGGTAATCATTACACAAGGTCTCTACTCGAAAAACGAATTCGTCCACGCTGATTGACTTATTTGTACCATCGAACTTAAATCCCCATTTGTCCATTTCTACACGTCGCGGTTGTTCAGGCTGATGGTAATGTGTAACCGGCGCTTGTACAGGCCCTGTATATGCAAAGGCACTCGGCTGACGTATCGAGGGTCCAGCTCGTTGCTCTTGGTGTCGATTTCTGGTCTCTACATGATACGTCTGCGACTGAGAAAAAACTTGCGGCTGCGGTACGATCGTCGGTTGCGGCCTATGCGGTGGTGGTTGTGAAAAATCTGGGAAAGATTGCGAGATGCTCCTGGTATCCTGAGATCCAATTTGTTGTTGCTGCTCCATTTTTCGATCTGGCCATGCCTGTGAATTGATAGACGGGGGTGGTGGAGGTGGTGGTTGTAAAGTCACTAACTTCGTAACCGCTGGTCGGCTCTCTGAATACTGAGGCGTCATCGACCCTAAGCTTTCGGCTATTAATTGTGGGACTAATACCCGCAAACGCTCCTCCATTCCCGACATCAGATCCACTTGGGCTAAACCTACTGCTGACTTGACGTAATCCCTTATATTGATGCTAGAGTTGACCACACCTTGGGACACTGGTGCTCTTCCTGACGACCTGTCTCTTACGCTCCCCATCTGCGAATGTTGTTGAAATTGCTTTCGCACGTTTATAGCGGTTAGACTGCTAAACTCTGGAGACGTGATGCTGCTATTAGAGAAGTTAAGCTCTTCCGAGGTACGTCTAGGTGCTGGTGGTAGTGGACTCTGCCTCGCCATAGGCGTTGTAATAGTCGTCGTTGCTGTGGTAAAAATCGGTATGGTGGTTCTCGTCAGGCCTGTTTTTGGAATTGCCCCTGTACCAGTGGTTGTTGTGGGTACTAGACTTCCACTTTCGGCTGGATTCGGATTGGTTTCACTGTCATCGGCTCGCTGGCTCTGCTGTCTAGTGTGTACCATGCCCAAAGGAATCGCAATAAGAAAGGCAAAAATGATCAAAAAATAGTAAAACATTTCAAAGCAAGAAGATGGTTTAAATAGCAAAACGAAAATTCGCCAAATTATTCACAAACGAAAAAATTAAATTTTTATGTATGTAGGCCGATGGTTAAAGGCACCACAGTTTACGAAACTGTTGTTCTCCAAATGCCAAAACGAAAGGAAAAATTTACAAAAAAATAAGATCAAAATAAATGTCCTGTAGTAATGTCCAAAATAAATAATGTCCTGGACGGTGGTTGCAAAACTTAGCAAAAAAAATTTTAAATAATAGTATTAATAGTAGTATAAGAAATGATAATATATATAGTAATGATATGTAAAGGAAAATAATATAATATTCGAAAAGTTGATAAAATATAAGGATATTAATTAAAGGTAAGCATAATAATAACTGAACTCCATAGAGGTCAAAGAAATTTTATCGTAGTATGTTTTAATATAGAAATGTAGCAACGTGATATCAAAAAAAAATTTTTTTTTTTTTTTGTAACCATTTTAGAGTTACAATCTTTGCGGTTGTCTAAAATATTCGAAAAGTTGATAAAATATAAGTTTACTTTTATCTATATATAGAAAATATTATATAAAGATATAGGTAAATGAAACTGAAGTGAAATATTCTTTAAAAGGTTCGTATAACAAAAATGGCTTATTAGAGCTTATCGATGAAAGTAAACTTATATATATATATATATTTTTTTTAAGGTATTTTGTTTCGAAGTATTTCAAGGTATTTCAAAAAAATGTATACGTAAATAAAAAAAGGAGACTTCTCATCAAACTTCGGTGAAGTTGTATAGTGTAAACTAACAAAAAAAAATTATAACTCCAAAACCGATAATCAAAACACTAGAATAGCTGATAATAATAATTCAAAAAAATATATAGGCATTAACTTTGGATGGTGGCGTAAAACAAACAAGAGTGGCGTAAAAAAAATTAACTTCGACGAGACCAGCGAAAACAACCTTCTTCTTTGTGCATTAATAGCACCCTCCAAATCGAGGTTCTTAACCGAAACTTCCCACAATATTTTCCTATGCTGAGGTCGCTCAGGCATATTCGCTTCACCTAATGGTGTTGTGGTAGTTCATCCCGAGTTGGAGTATTTATTCAAAACGAAAAAATTTATTTTTTTATTTATATTTATCCCTACTCAAGAGTGTTTGGCAACTCTATACCCCCCTTAATTCAGCAGCGCCTAACTCCAAATCGAGGAATTTTTTTTTCTTAACTTAGCTAGCCCGTCAAATTGATGACCCCACTGACCTGAGGTCCTACTCTGCAACGCGACTCGAAAAGCAAATGCGATTCGAAAACAAAATCACACCATGTAACTACATGGCCTAAGACTTCTAAACGACAGTAAATTCTACCTCTGCTCTAAAATTCCGTTTTTGTCG
Organism: Dichetophora obliterata; assembly: GCA_963920525.1. NCBI lineage: Eukaryota > Metazoa > Arthropoda > Insecta > Diptera > Sciomyzidae > Dichetophora > Dichetophora obliterata. The sequence continues at coordinate 141,102,448 of OY986435.1, read as the reverse complement.
GCATTGAATTTGAACTCATCAAAAATTTGTCAAAAACATGTAAATCCATGGCACGATCCTGCTCTCGAACCGCACCCGCATCCCGAATCGTACTACCGCGCAAGGCCCCTGACTGCTCTTCCCGATAAGGAGCGATTTTCAAAAAAACAAAAACAATTTATATTTTAATTTAACCTTCCTCTAAGCCCGCACGCAGTGAAGCATATGAGCCACACTGTGCGCAAAAACCAACCTGCAAGATAAACGCGTGCGAAAAAACGAGATGCGCTCGATGTTCTCGATTGCCCTCATAAGCAAAACGCTTTGCTCACAGTCCAGCCCATATGCTTCACTGTGTGCGCTGCCTAAGAGTGCCGCTACCCCCCTTTTTGTACACTAGGTGCACCCTCCGAGTCGAGGTATTTTTTTCTCAGCTAGCCTGTCCCGTTTATGACCCCTCTGGTCAGGCTGCTCTTCTCGGTCTGGAGTATTTTACAAAACGAGATTTTTAATTTTCAATTGGTTTACATGCTGACAAACCCCGGCATGTTCGGGTTTTTTCACCTTACGGTGTAAAAAAACAGCCGCCCAATCTGGGAACAGACGCTGGCCAACACGCCGCCCAATCTGGGAACAGACGCGTGTTGGGCTCGCTGGGGTACGCGGGTGCGCTACTCCCGTCATCCTACATATTCCACGCAGGATGCCCCTGCGGGTTTGAATATTTAAAATAAAAAATTATAAGAAATAAAAAAGTTAATTAACACTCATCGGCCTCCAGTATCCGTCGCAACTGCAGTCGCGGTTCAACGACCTTCACGCTGCAGGACTTACGGAAACTGCAAACGCGATGTGAAATAAAAAACAAAAAAAAAATACTACAATTATTTCTAACTCTTAGCCCTAGCAGTAAAAATCCTACGGTTAAGAAAAACACGTCGCAACTACAGTCGAGGCGCTGTGGCCTAAACGCTGCAGGACTTACGGGTTCTCAACCTACCAGGACCTGCTTTGGGTCTAACCAAAAATGATCAAAAAAATTACTTATTATTTTTATTTTCCCCCTAGCAGTAAAAAATCCTACTGTTAAGAACCACGTCGCAACTACAGTCGAGGCGCTGTGGCCTAAACGCTGCAGGACTTACGTGTTCTCAACCTACCAGGACCTGCTTCAGGTTTAACAAGAACTATACAAAAAAACTTACTCTATGGCCCGAAACGAGATTTTATTGATTTCCTGATTGGCTCCTTTTGCCTCAGACCACGTCGCAACTGCAGTCAAGGTTCAAAGACCCAAACGCTGCAGGACTTACGTGGCCAGACGTCAGGAGACCAAACGAAAAACAAAAAGACCTAAACTTTGTCGGGCCCCACGTTGGGCGCCAATTCTGTCATGTTTCCTCACCATTCAATTCTTTGTGGTTGGTGCTGCCCGTGGCTAGGTAGCCCTTGCATTGCACCACTGTCGTCCCTCTGGCAGCGCTGGTACGCTGGCATATTGCGCGGCTAAGGCTCGCCGGATGGGGTGGTGTTCTTGCCAGCCTGGTCCGACAGCAGGAAACTACACATGAATAAAAATCGTACCAGCTGAAAAGAAAATTACCGCCTGGTAAAAAAACCCGGAAAAACCCATAACCAACGAAAAATCTCGAAAAACGATAAATAAAAAAAACCCGCTTATTTTATGAACACGACGAAGGAATAAGACTCGGTTGCTTGCGGTTGCCGCTTTGGCACGTCTCGTGGGTCGATCTTCGGTGTAGGTCGATCGCCCTAGGCTAACCCGCCCCTTCTGGCCACAAAAGACCAGCCACGGTGACCCCTCGCCTGTGTCTAGGTCACCCCAAAAACTTTTTTTTCTCACGCCCCTCCGTTACGATTCACGCCACCTGCCCTTGTTAAATTAAGAAAACATGGTGGCTATATCCAATCTCAATTTAACATTTATTTATGACCAACCAACTTTAACATTGTCTCAATCCTTTTTTTTATTACTTAAGCTAATACAATTGAAGGTAAGATTATTATGGGAGCTATTTTAAAATATTTACTAAATACTAAGTCAAGGAATATTCTTACAATACCGCATAGAAAAATTAACAATTTCTTCATAAGCGCTGGACCAATATACCATTAGACTTACAGTAGTTAAACTTAAACGTAATGCATTTTTCAGCTCCAAAGGCATTTTTCAACTTACAACTTTACAACTTACAATTTTTAAGGAGAGGAAAAAAATCAAGAAACTATTTCCATTCTAATTCGATGTTCTCTAGATTATAAAAGATATTCGTATACAAAAAAAATTAAGGAATAATCGTAACGATAATAGGCAAAACTTTTCCGAAAAAATAATAATCGATGAAAGTATAGCATTCTTGTTTTTTTTTTTCGCGTTTATTTTCGTTTAGTTTTTAATGAAGTTGTATTGAGTTTAGTTTAGTTTATTTTAGTGTAAATTACGTTCAGTTTAATTTAACATATATTTAAATTGTATTAAGTTTCGTTTTAATCGCGTATAGTTCTGTTCTATATATATTTAAATAGTAGTTTAGTTTAGTTTATTTTAGTGTAAATTACGTTCAGTTTAATTTAACATATATTTAAATTGTATTAAGTTTCGTTTTAATAGCGTATAGTTCTGTTCTATATATATTTAAATAGTAGTTTAGTTTAGTTTATTTTAGTGTAAATTACGTTCAGTTTAATTTAACATATATTTAAATCGTATTAAGTTTCGTTTGAACTACGTTTAGTTTAATTATATATACGTTAAAATTGTAGTTTAGTTTAAATTAAGGTGGTTTAGTTCCGATTAGATTTAAATTGTATTTTAGTTTCGTTTTAATCGCGTATAGTTTTGTTATATATACATTTAAATTGTAGTTTAGTTTTTAGTTAAGTTTGTTTTAGTTCCGATTAGATTTAAATGGTATTTTAGTTTCGTTCTAATCGCGTATAGTTTTGTTATATATACATTTAAATTGTAGTTTAGTTTAAATTAAGTTTGGTTTAATTTTAGTTTAGTTTTTACTTAAGTTGTTTTATTTCAGTTCAATTTTAATTAAGTTGTTTCTATTTTAGTTTAGTTTTTAATTAAATAGTTTTTAATGATATGGTTTGGGTTTTTAGTTTAGTTCTTAATTATGTTGCTTATAATCATATTGCGCTTAATTTAGTTTAGTTTTTAATTAAGTTGTTTTTATTTTTGTTTAGTTTTTAGTTATATCGCTTTTAATTATATCGCCTCTATTTTAGTTTAGTTTTTAATTAAGTTGGTTTCATTTTAGTTTAGTTCCTAATTAAGTTGTTTGTATTTTACTTTAGTTTCTAATTAAGTTGTTTTTATTTTAGTTTAGTTTTCTAATTATGTTGTTTTTATTTTAGTTCAATTTTAATTAAGTTGTTTCTATTTTAGTTTAGTTTTTAATTAAATAGTTTTTAATGATATGGTTTGGGTTTTTAGTTTAGTTCTTAATTATGTTGCTTATAATTATATCGCGCTTAATTTAGTTTAGTTTTTAATTAAGTTGTTTTTATTCTAGTTTATTTTTTATTATCTCGCGTTTAATCATATAGCTTTTATTTTAGTTTAGTTTTTAATTAAATCGTTTTTATTCTAGCCTAGTTTTTATTAAGTAGTTTTCTTTTAGTTTAAAATTTTTTTTTTCTTAGTAGTTTTAGTTTAGCTTAGTTCTTAATTAAGTTGTTTTTTAATTCTATCGTGCTTATTTTAGTTTAGTTTTTAATTAAGTTGTTTTTATTTTAGTTTAGTTTCTAATTAAGTTGTTTTGATTTTAGTTTAGTTTCCTATTAAATGGTTATTTTTTTTGTTTTATTTCTGTTAGTTTATTTGTATGACCTGCCCCTTTTTTTTCAACTTTATATTATTTTACACAAGTTTTAAAAATGGCCGTTTAAAATTTTTTATAAATTTGCTCTACACTGTATGCCTTAAAGGTAAAAATTAGCATCGTTTTACAACAAATTCTCCCTTTAAATTAATATCCAAAATTATCAAAAGTCCAGTTGTAAAAATATAGATGTAAAAAAAACGAACGGAAAGCCAAAGTTTTGTAATAGTAAAAAGCAAAAAAACTTCTTTACATGTGACAAGCAAGAGAGCAAGGGCCGCGATTTCGGGATTTTAGCCAAAAACAAACAAAAGTCAAGACTTAATTCTAAAGTAAGAATTCTACCAAAATAAATATATAAAGGTCACTGCATTCTTGCCAAAATTTAGCATCTGCCACCCAACATGTTGCGTTTGCAATTATTTAATTAATCGAATACACGCTTACCAATCCCAGGCCGCAATTCGCAAACCTGGGGTGAGTGCCGTAATGGTGGAGGTAGTTGGTGTTGTCGCTACTGGTGGTGCTGGTGATGCCGTTGGCCACCCGCTAGCTGATGCTGGCAAACGCTGGAGGTTGGTGGGTTGACGATGGTGGAGCTGGTTGTGATGACCTGGCTGGTGATGTCGTTGTTGTTGTTGTTGGGGTTGTGGGCAGTGACCACTGCCGCCTGTGGTGCTATTTGCGCTGCGGCTACTACTGTAGCACGAGATGCTGACGCCGTGGTGTGGTGGTTGGCTGCTGGATTTGCGTCGTTTTCGCTTTTAGACGTTTTTATGCAGATGCCCGCTGTGTGCGGTTTCCAGACGGAATTCTGAAGAAGTTTGTCAACGTTCTCGTCGTCGTTGTCGCTATCCCTCCAGCTATTGCAAGTTGCTTGCGCCGACTTTCGAGTTTGTTGGACGCTATCCAAATTATTAGTGTCGGCCGTCAGCGCTGAATAGCCATCGATTTTATGTTGAGAATCTCGAAATTTTGTTGCCATGCAAGGTTTACAATTACAATGCAATTACCTGAAATATTTGCAAGTTCCTTTAGTTTTTATGTATTTTTCGACGTATCGTACCTCCTCTTAATAGCTCAAAATTAATTCCATTGATTTTTTTAGCATTTTTTTGCCCTAATTCGCTTCAGTTTCAATGGTGAAGTATCAGCAGCAGCAGCAGTACTCCTTGTTAATTTGCTTGCTTTTGGTGTGGTTGTGCCTATGGAAGTCTCTTCCGTTGTTTCTGATAATCGTGTCCCTGACGGCGGCGACGACGACGCTGTCGCTACGTTCGTTGGCAAAGTTCTTCCACTCCTTATTTTTCTCTGCAGTTTTTGCACGAACATTATCCGTTCAACACATCAAATTTAATAAAATTCTAATTTATTTATATAATTTTAAGGTAATAACACTCTATAATAAAAATGCACGTAAGCTGCATGAGATTAAAACCGAATTTCTTTCGTGACAAAGTTCAATTGTTCACCAGACAGACAAAAGAAAAACGCTCACACACTACCGTCTCCCCAGGGTTGTATCTTTTTCCAGTTCGATGATTTTTCGTACTTTGGCTGTGTTGCCACATGTACTTGAAAAGGGTGCGTTCGCATGCATCTTGACGGCATTTAGATGTGCCAACTAGTGATGTTTGTCCAACTTTACTACCTTTTCGGTGGAATCGCCCATAACTGATGGGAGTAGGTAATGGTTGGGTTGGACTTGCGGATGACACGTCGGCAAGATTCCGTTAACCGACGCTTGTTTCGGAATTCCGATTGGCTACCGATTCAAGCGCGTGTCGGATCACGCCATTTTACCGAATGGTTTATGCCCGCTGAAACTAATGGTACGATTTTTGTTGGTATTTTTCACTTTCAAGCCCCTGTATGGCCATTTTGTCTGCCCGAACATACTCGAACATCATTGCGGTGCCACATCTAAATGAAAAAGTTGTGTGCACTGACACCCTAGAGGGCGCTAGTGGAAATACCATGGGTATTCACGAAGGGTATTATTCCCTCTACGCAGGTGCCCATGACAAAAGTGTTTTAATTTCTTTTAAAAGAAAAGTTATGAGCAACCTAAAAATTGTGTTCTCTTCTTTAACTGTTACGAGGAAACTTAAGAAATAAAAATTGAAAATAAACGTTATCAGTAACAAAAATAAAATCCTTTATTACAAGTTTTATCACAGAGAAAAATAAGTTTCTGTTTTAAAATATTTTAAAATATTTAAATAACAGTTATGTCTCTGCTTTAAATTTCATAAACATTTTTTATTTAAATGCATTGTAAAATTAGAGAAGGTAGAAGCATTTTGGAGAGACAGACTGCCAAAACTGTCAAAACGAAGATTTCTTTAAACCGATGAGAAAGCGAAAATTGTCCGCATTCAGAAAAGTCAACTGTTGTTGTATGGTAGCGATACCGTAGAAAAGTTGACAATTATTTAATTTAATTGTTATAATTATTTAATTACGTAAATAATTTAATTGCAAAGGTTTCTCACTCAAATTTGCAGCGTTCTTTCAGTGTTTCATCGAATTTTAACACAACAGCCAGTTACCAACTGCTGACTTCACTGAATGTGGCCATTGGTTTCCTTTTGTTCTCATTCGCAAAAAGCAGACTTTGACAATTTTGGATATGAAAAAGAGCACGCAATCTGAAATGCATCTACCTTTTCTAGTTCTGCCAAAAGTATAAAAAAAATTAAAAATTAACCTGTATTAAAATTGAACTTATTCAACGGCTACGAATTATTTGAAACCGATTTATTGTGGATAAAGCTTCGATATGAATAAGTTTAATTAAAATGCTTATAAAACCGCTAAATATATTTTGAAGCATTATAATTAGTCTGATTTATAATTGGCAAGTTTAATTGCGAGGTCTTTGCACTGGGAATTTTCCAAAGGAAACTAGTTTGTCACATATTTTTATCCAATAAATTGCAAAAAACTAAATCGAAACTTCTTAAAAAGAAAAAAAAAACGGTTTATTTCAATTTTATTACAATAAACACAAGTTTTAGGTCGGGGTGTCCAGCAATAGAGTGCAACTATTTACGGAGGTGAAAGGTGATGTCGAGTTTAGCAAAAATTTGTATGAGAGTTGAGGTCTATTTTCACACCGTTAGTAGTTACAGGATTACTTAATATTTCATGACTTTTGTGCACATCATTGTTTTTAGCAGAAGAACTTGTTTTTAGCAGAAGAAAATTTTTAAAAGCTCATTTGAAAGGCAATGAATTGACCTTTCTCTCAGTGTATCAAGCAACCCACTTGACCTATCTATCCATTACCGAGCTGTTCTCGTGTCAAGATGAAATCAATCCGTTGAAACTACTAAATTTCAAGTTTGAGCGCAATTTTCTCAGAATTTCGCGTTACAAAACAAATTTGTTATTATAATTAATTTAAAAATTAATTTAATTTTCTTTTCAGTGACATCAAAAACACAAACACATCTTTAAAAATAAAAAAGTTTTTTGTACTTAAAAAATTTAACTAAATCAAGAACATAATCAAACTGTGTTTTTTTTATGAATTGAAGGGCAAAAATATAATAAGACACATAAAAAATATTTTGAAATAATCGACTTTAAAGTTTTGAAAAAATGTATTTTTGTATGAAGAAATGAAACTGAACACGGAATACATTTACAAATAAATTCGAAAGTTAGAAATAGCCTTAATCTTTCCAGTGGTTGTTGGCAATGCATTGAATTATGTATTCAGCCTAAAAAATTGATTCTTTATATCATGTGGCTTATTACGTTACTATTATTCCCCGTCAGATGTTGTCCTGCCATAGACCGCCTCACAGTGTAACGAGCCCATATAGCGCGTGGCCAAAAATAGAAGGAGTTGTTCAAGAATCAGGAAACTTTGTAAAAATAGGTTTTATTGTAGAGGAAATATTCTCACAAAATTTCGTTCTAATTAAGTGAATGCCGCGCCCACCTCCCATATAACCGAAATCGGTAATCTGTAATAGCTCCCCCAAAAAATTATCCTAGATCAGTGAAATCTAGGTGCACATAGTTCTTTTGCAGCTGTTAAAAGTTAATTTGAAAACGAACCAAATCGGCTGGCTAACACGCCCACCTCCCATATAACTGAAATCAGTAATCTGGTATAAATACTTAAAAAAATATCCCAGACCATTAAAACTTGCTACACATTGTTCTTTTGTAATTATAAATAGCTAGTTTGAAAATGTCACTAACCGGCCGACTAGCACGCCCAACTTTAGCATTTATTCTTCACCTATTTATCTCCTCTTGCCGATCTTGTTATCCTTTATTAAAACTTAAATTAATTTTTCATTTCTTTCTTAAAATGTTTCCCTTTCAATATAAATTATATTGAATAATTTATAATGCCAATATAACATTTTGGCATTATTTTTCTTAATGATTTTTATTAATCCACTGATCACCTTCAGCATGTTTTGAAAGTTTTTTTCATATGAAGCTTTCGCTCAGAGAAAAAATCTCTGCACGCTCTCAACTTTATTAACATTATTTTAAATCCCACAAAAACATGCTGAAGGTTATCAGTGAATTCAGCTTAACTACACAACATGGCTGTCGTGTTATATTAAGAGAAGCTCTCTCGACAAAGAGAGAAAAGCTTTGTTTGCTGTTATATTGTGCTGCTGGTTGAATGTAGGCATCAAATAAAATGCGTGATTTTGCAATAATTAAAGAAAACAATTTTCGAAAACCTTGGTAAGCTATAACAATCTATATTATCATAGGAATCGAATAAAAAAAGAATTATCAAAATCGGTTCAGCGGTTACCGAGCTTATTCTGGATCAAATTCGTGAGTCTCCTTTCGAAATAAGTCCATCCCAGCGCCACCTACCGTGTCCATTTATACACAAATTATTTTCTTATGATCAAACAAACATACATTCTGAATTTCAGTTAAATTGGTCCATAAATTCAAATTTTCGATATAAGTCCACCCCAGCGCCACCTATCGGGTCCAAATATAGCCTATGTTACCCACCGTACCAAGATGAACATTACCTGAAAATTTCATCAAAATCGGCCCAGCCGTTTTGGAGTCCATACGTTACATACATACACACATCCTATTTTATATATATAGATGTAAGAATAAGGAAAATGAAAATTTAAAAAAATATGTACAACAAAAGCAACTCTTGGCCTATTGTTTAGTACAAGTTGGATATTTTAGAGGTTTTTTGAAAACAATATAAAACATTGCATTGGTGAGGTAACGGTAAACTTTTTCTCATTTTCCCAATTTACTTAATTTCTTAATTTACTTAACTTCCAAACAAAGAAAATTGGATGAAAATCGATTTGAAAATGGCGGAAATGTTTGCTTGCTAAGTCAAAACATGAAATTGAAATAGTTTATTTCTCATTCTGAGGCTTATGAGTTATACTGAGAAAATCTATAGTTTTGAGAATTTCGCAAGAATTTTGCCATAATAAATAATTTTAAAACATACCTAATATCCGTACAAAATATTTCCGAAAAGAAAAGAAAATTACCGTTAATTTTATTAATCAACGACTGTCCATACAAGAATGCATTGTTATGCATTGAGAAAGTCTATAGTTTTTGAGATATCGCCAAAAGTTTGATGTCATTATAACGGGTTTTTTTTTAAATTTAAGAAGAATTGTTGCTTGGCCGAAGCCCAATAACAACAATTAATAACTGAAGAAGGCCGATTAACTACAACAATTTAAGAAGAATATATTAATGTTCAGAAAATATGCAAAAAATTATATTTTTGATTGCGAATCTTAAAAATTATTTACCCAAATTTTTTTATAACGCTGTTATGCAGGACTTTTTCAAAAGTAAAAAAAAACAAAGCCAGGTAAATTTATGTCATCTTAACAATTACCGTAAAAATAAGTTATTCAAATTAAATAAAGTAATTTCTTAATATATATACCATTTTTTCATAATTAAACAAAACAAACACAATAATTTTTATATTTTGAATTTGTTTTAATACAACTAAATACTTTCATTTTAAGATTTAAAATATTTACATGGTATTTAATATTTTTATCGCAGGCGAAGCAGCGGGTGTTTGCTAGTATTATATATTTAGGGTAGATTATATGAATCAGTTGCCAGGTACACTTTCTTCCGAGCGGTTCTGTACAGAGATTCTAAGGCAAGAGCAAAAAAAAATGCATTGAACATCCTGAATGACAGCGTTTTACTGTACGGAGCTGGAATTGATGATACAGTGTAAGAATACAAAATTATACCCTTTTATTGATTTCTATTTTTGATTTTCAATAATAAAAAATTTTAAATCGATTTTCTGGAAAACAACATTTTTGAAGTCGGTGAACACGACGCCGCTAAATCTACTTGACTGATCGTTTTGAAATTGTTTACACTATTTCTACACATAAGTCAACAGGTAATGCCGAAGCGTTTTTTTTTCCTATTTTAAAATAATAAAAAAACCTCAATTTTTCAGCGAACATCGCGTTTTTGACTTCAAAACTCTACCAAAAAAAAAAAAACAATTAAAAAAAAATTCGGTATTACCTCGAGAAACATATTACAATTTAAACTAATTTTGAATTTTTTTCAGATGACCTGCTTACCTCTAATCGTATCCACCGCAAAACAACTTTTTTTCGAGGTGCCTCTGGAGAATCGCTGCCACGGATTTATTTATCGATAATTTTTAATTTTTTTTCCAAATATACTTGAGAAGTCAAACTATAGTTAGATAGTTTGTTGTGGGCCCATGTGGGTCCAGATTTAGGCTTTTGATAGATTTTAGTACCGTTTCTGGCTTGGTATTCCAAATTGTTGGGGGAACCACTGCCTTTCCAAAGTGGAGACGTCTTAGAGTACAGATTGCCGGACATTTACATAAAATGTGTTCCGGAGTTTCTTCCTCGCATAGTCTGTAGACATCTGATTCTGCTAGTCCCATCTTTTTAAGATGGTATCTGAGTGACCTGTGAAATAGCTAGTTAGAATTCTGAGGTAAGCTTGAGTAAATCTTAGCTTTACTGGGAGTTAAGCATTTCTTAGCTTGACTCTGTCCATTAGTATCGTTCCAGTGAATTTTTATTTTCCCTTATTCTGATTTTTTCCAGAATGAAGCCTTTAGCCAGGCTACAGAATGGTTCGGTCCAATAAGAGTTCGATACGCTCCTCATTTAGCAAGGCAATCCGCCCTTTCGTTGCCCCCGAAACCCTCGTGACCTGCAACCAGTTCTACAGTTCTATTTTGTTATTTGGTCTCTGCGTGTTTTATAGGTCAACACAATTGGATACTAGTCTTGATTAAAGCTCATAGGCTTGCAGAGCTTTTAAAACCACTTGACTATCAGAGAGTATGTAAATGTGTACTCCCTTGGAGTTCCTGCGGAGACATTCCCTGATACAAACTTCAATGGCATATACCTCCGCCTGAAATATGGCCAGCGTGTATCCCATTGGGAGAGCTTTTGGTAATAGGGACCGTATATCTCCGCTCCCGTTATTCCATTTTCAAGTTTCGACCCATCAGTATACCATATCTGTGAGCTAGGATCAACTGTGAAGCTATCACTCTTCCAGATTTGCCTACTGGGTATGACGACCCTGTAGCGTTTCAAGAAGCTTACCTTCGACAGCATCCTGTATGGGATATTTAGAAACGGGTCATTTCCGAAGGTTCTAAATATCTTCATGTGGCCCGTAAACTTCCCTGCTTTGTAATCACCTATTTTTTTCCATTCTTAGTGCACTAAGACATGCCTCTTTTTCAATAATTATCGTTAAAGGGCGTAGCAAAGTTATTACACACAGATCTTCAGATGGGCAGGTTCTCATTGCCCCAGTGATACTAATGCACGCCATTCTTTGCAGCTTTGTCAGTTGGCTTGCTGCTGTACGTTGTTGGACTTTGGGCCACCATGTAAATGCTGCATACGTAACCATAGGTCTAACAATGTTTGAGGCCCCACATTTTGTCATGGAGGCGTTGATAGGAAAAAAGGGCACTACTTGCCCTGCCTGTAATTGAATCTAAGTGGGTGTTCCAACGGAGCTGCTTGTCTAAAGTTAATCCCAAGTACTTGACCTCATTTTAAAAGTCAATGACTTTTCTATCCAGGGTAGGCCTTAAACATAAGCATAAAAACTAAAGTAAAGCAAAAATGCCACAACAAAACATGAAAATATGAAAGGGAGAAAAAATGAGTATTTGAAACTGAAATCTCATCGCCTCTGTTGGTGTAGTGTGCTAAGATGCGCTTGAACGAGGCAAGCACGGCCCGGAATCGATTCCCGCCGGCATCACAAAGATTTCTGAAGAAGCCTTTAGCAAGGCCGAAATCGCAATAAAATCAGCTAGTGATGTTTTCCTTTTCATACTGAAAAAACGTTGTTGTTGTTGTTTCTTTGGAAAAATTCGTTAGAACAATTAATTGTTCTAACCTGAACTAAAGCTCAATAAACGATTTTCAACTATCAAACAACTAGAATTTGTATTTAAAATCAAGTATGATTTGCCCATTTTTGAACTATCAAAAATTTAGAATTTGTATTTAAATCATATAAAATCAACATTATATAATTTTGATATTGTAACCTGAATTAATTTTAAAGCACACCCTCAGACAAAATATTCAACAGGGAAATGGCATTACACCAGCATAATTGTGGCAAATGAGCAGAGTTCTGGCAGTATGCTGAAATGTGGTGGCGGCCAGTTTACTTTTTATCAAAAATGGCTGCCAGAAAGTAGCAGCATGAAGGCATGGAAAAGTCAGTAGAAGGCAGTGTGACGAAATTCAGCATTGTATTGGACGGCCACTGAAATGTTCAAGCAGCTCAAACATGTTGGTTTTTTCAGCAGCAGCCTTCCTACACACTATAATGGCAGGCATATGAACTCTGTTGAATAAAACCATTATTTTGGCATTGAACTGAAATATTTGGGCAGGCTTAAAAGTTTTGTTTTCTACAGAACAGAATGCTTTCGCCCTATACTGGCAGGCACATGAATTCTATTAAAAACAAGCATTGTATTGGCATTCGATTGAAATGGTCTAGCAGCTTAAAAATTTTTTGCTTTCTTATTTACTACTTACTTAGTTGGTGCTACAACCGTGTTTCGGTCTTGGACTCATCTAAGAATTTGCGCCAGCCAATTCTGTCTTTCGCTTGCTGGCGCCAGTTGGAAATTCCAAGCTTCGTTAGGTTGTCCTCTACTTGGCCTTTCCAACGTAGATGCGGTTGTCCTCTTCTGCGTTGACCGCCGCTGGGTACCGAATCGAATGTTTTTTTCACTGGAGCATCGTCTTTCATGCGCTGAACATGACCAAGCCAGCGAAGCCGCTCGATTTTAATGCGCTTGACTATGTCGGTGTCAGCGTACAGCTCATACAGCTCATCATTCCACCGTATTCGGTACTCGCCATTGACGCAGATTGGTCCGTAGATCATACGAAGAATCTTTCTTTCGAATGCTCCTAAAGTCTTTTCATCTAAACTGCTCAGCGTCCAGGTTTGTGATGCATAAAGTAGGACGGGCATGATGAGCGATTTATAGAGCGTGATTTTCGTTCGTCGAGAGAGGGCTCTGCTTCTCAATTGCCTACTGAGCCCAAAGTAACACCTGTTAGCAAGAGTTATTCTTCGTTTGATCTCAATGCTGATGTCGTTGGTTGAGTTAATGCTGGATCCCATATAAACGAAGTCCTTCACAACCTCGAAGGAGGTATTTTCAGCAGTAACGTGGGTTCCAAGACGCTGGGAATGTTTGTTTGTTGACACCAAGTATTTCGTCTTATCTGCATTCACTGCCAGACCCATTCGACTTGACTCGCTTTCTAATCTGGAAAATACTGCACTGATTTCGCGCGTATTATGGCCAATGATATCGATGTCATCAGCATACGCAAGCAGCATATCACTCTTGAAGAATATTGTGCCACTACGCCTCAGATCAGCAGCTCGGATGATCTTTTCCATCATTAGGTTGAAAAAGTCGCACGATAAGGAATCACCTTGTCTGAAACCTCGTTTGGTAACAAATGGTGGGGAGAGATCCTTCCCGATTTTAATTGCGCTGCTGGTGTTGCTCAGTGTCATCCTGCAAAGTCGTATTAGTTTTGCAGGAATACCAAATTCAGACATGGTGGAAAACAGGTGCTTCCTTATTGGGCTGTCGAAGGCGGCTTTGTAGTCGACAAAAAGATGAAAGGTGTCGACTTGTTTTTCTTGAGTCTTCTCCAAGACTTGTCGTAGCGTGAAAATCTGGTCGATGGTGGACTTTCCAGGTCTGAAGCCACACTGATAAGGTCCAATCAGTTCGTTTACAATGGGCTTCAATCTTTCACAACGCTCGACAGGACCTTATATGCGATATTAAGAAGGCTTATCCCACGGTAATTGGCACAGATAGTGTGATCGCCTTTCTTGAGGATTGGGCAGAGCACACTGAGATTCCAATCGTTCGGAATGCATTCTTCCGACCATATTCTGCATAGAAGCTCGTGAATGCATTTAAGTAGTGCTTCGCCTCCGTTCTTAAAAAGCTCAGCAGGTAAGCCATCAGCTCCCGCGGCTTTGTTATTTTTAATCCGAGCTATAGCTGTCAGAACTTCACCATAGTCGGGCAGCGGAACCTCAACGCTGTCATCCGAAATTGGGGTTTCCGGAATATCATCTCTATTTGCGGGATTGTTGTCAGCGTCGCCATTAAGAAGCTTAGAGAAGTGTTCCCTCCATAACGTCAGTGTACTCTGGACATCTGTCACTAGATTCCCGTTTTCATCCTTGCAGGAAGAGGCCCCGGTTTTAAAACCATCGGCAAGGCGTCTTATTTTTTCGTAAAATTTTCGGGCCTCATTTCTACCACAATCTTCTCAATCTTCTCAATCTTCTCCTGCTCGCGCTTTTCTGCCTCCCTTTTTTTTCCGCCTGAAAATACGTCTCTCTTCCCTCCTCTTTTCTTTGTATCGCTCCTTAGCAGCGAGCGTTACAACCGACTGCAGGGTGGCTTTGTAGGCGGTGTCTTTCTCTGCAGTGGCGTCGCGACACTCCTGGTTGTACCACTGGTTTCGGCGAGGGCGGTGGTAGCCAATCACCTCTTCAGCAACCGCACGCATGGAGTTGGAAATGTGTGTCCACTGCACGCATATATCATCGATTGGAGGAGTGCTTTGAAGTAGGAGTGAGAGTCGAGTGGCGAAAGCATCAGCTGTCTGTTTCGATTGCAGCTTGTCGACGTCTAGCTTTCTCTGTGTAGGGTTGCGTGTATTCTTAGCTGCGCACAGACGTGTACAGATCTTGGCTGCAACAAGATAGTGATCCGAGTCAATGTTTGCACCACGGATGGTGCGTACATCCAATACACTGGAAGAGTGCCTTCCGTCGATCAAAACGTGATCAATTCGATTTTTGATTTTTTGATCGGGGGACATCCAGGTGTCTTTATGAATATTGAGATGCTTGAATCTAGTGAATCTAGTTTTGCTTTCTAGACAACAGAATTATCTGGTCTTATACTGGAAGACACTTTTATTCTGTTTAGCTCTTCTGAGCTCTTACTTTTTACTGGCCTTAACTTGAAATTTTTGAAAACCTTTTTACATTTAACATGTGAACTTGGCACTTACAATTAATTTTTTTTGCCGAAAGTTTGCATAAATAAACGTTATTTAAAAATTTATAAAGGTAAAGGTGCTTTTTTCGTTTTCAATCATATGTAATGGAACACTAATAATCATATTTGGTGGAACACAAAACATAAGAAATATCATTTACATGTAATGCAAAATTAATTTGTTAATACAGTGGCGAAATTTACTATATTTCAGAAGATCTGATATACTGGTGTACAAGAGTGACTTTTTTGAATAATTTTTAGTGCATTTGCTAATTATTACATAAAAATCTAGTTAACAGTATAAGTTAAATAGAGTGCTGCTCCGTCAAAATACCACATGAATGATAAATTCCGGGGGTCATTCATGAATCTATTTTCGCATTGCTTGCGATACAGTTCGCCATTGTAAATGTCTTCTAGCCTGTCAACATTTTCTTTTTTTTCTGCTAAAATAGGGAACACTTGTTTGCAGAAATCTGGGCGAGAAATAATTGCTTGCAACTGTGTCCCTATTGAAAAGGTGAGCAGATATCTGAATTCGTCTGTGCTATTATATTCGTTGCATTTCCTTTTACTGGTCTGTAACAGTTGTTGCAGTGCGCCGTTCACTCAATAGTGGAATTTATTTTTATGAAATGTTTTTAACCCTTTCCGTGGATTTGTCGAATATATTCGACATTGCATGTACGCATTACTTAAAGGCATTTAACTTACAGTTAGTTATTGTTTGTTGTGTCTTGTTGGTTTTATTCGTTGCATAGAGACTAAAGTTATTCATAATTGTGATCGTAGTAGGCGTTCGATGTGTTTTATCAGTAATAAGCGAGCTGTCAATAAAAAGATACGGAGTAATTGAAAACAACAAAATTCAGCAGCAAAGCGAATATATTCCGAGTGATCAAGTGATAGTGGAAAAAATTTTGAGTAATAATACAGGTGTAAATAAACGTTTTGTGAAAGAATAATTATGGAATCAAAGACCGGCTACTCTTGGTGACCTTTTTTCGGGTGTCGAATATATTCGAAATTTACCTTGAAAGGTCGTTTTTTTTAGTGCTATACAGTGTAAAATTAAGTTTTTGTTCGGAGATTATATCAATTTTCCGTTGGTTTGCATAGATAATGCTTGGATTATTGGATGATGACATATTGGCCATTCTAGAAGCTGATTCAGATGTGGACGAGGTTATTGAAGATGAAGATGGGGTTTTATTCGAAGTGCCGAAAGTACAATCCATGGATATTGTGCCTGGCGACCACCAAGCTGTCTCTACGGAAAATATTGACGATGTCGAATATCATATCCAGCATATCAATACCTCCACTGATCATCAAGTCGGGCCAAGCGGTGGAATAGCATGGCATACTTCACTCACTTGGACACATAAAAAAAAACATAAGCTGGCGAACAGTTCGACAATTCACAACTCAAGAAGGCATAGCCTATAAGCCGACAGCAGAATTATTTGAAGTTGGGACACTGTTCTCATATTTCAATAAATATTTAAAGGATGATTTCTTCAGAAAAACGACACACTACACAAATATGTATGCGCATGGAAAACAGTCATTCAAATTATGTACGGTGGACGAAGTACGTATTGTTTTCGCGCACCATATAATGATGGGCATCCTGAAATTACCCCGAGTGGAGATGTTCTACGATTCAGCAATAAACATAACCTTCTTCACTGTTCACGTTTAAAGGTAAGTTCACTGCTAAGCAGTACATTAAAGGGAAACCGTGTCCATGGGGAATAAAAGTGTTCTTCATGTGGCTCAACAACACGCTTGAACCAAGAATGGGTAAAAACAGTTGGATTTTGTTCATCTAACGCAACGCATACCGAATAATGAAATTGGTCATAATCTATTTTTCGACAATTACTTCCCACCCTATGCATTGTTTGAAATTTTAAAGAAAAACAATATCAATGCTGCTGGAACAATACGCAAAAACAGATTTGCCAATCTTCGCCTGCCAAGTGAAAAAGAACTCAAACAAAGAAGACGAGGATCATCCGCTGAATGTGAAAGTGCCGATAGCAATGTAATTATCACTCGCTGGTACGACAATAAAGTTGTCAATCTTGGCTCCAATTTTGTTAGAATCGGCATAGAAGATAGAACTAAGCGTTGGGGCAGCAAAGAAGATGAGTTTGTAGTCATTGATAGGCCTCAAGTTTTTCGAATGTATAACGAAATCATGGGCGGTGTGGATTTGTTGGATCAAATGCTGCAATATTACCGCATAAATATTCGCCTAGTCAAGTGGACACTGCGAGTTATAATTCATTTTACCGATTTGGCTTTAACTGCGGCATGGATGGAGTATCATCGGGACTGTATCGCAATGAAAATGCCGAAAAATAAAATCCTAGATTCCATGAACTTTCAGATTCAGGTTGCTCGAGCTCTGCTCGCGTCTCAACCAGAAAATGTGGCACAGTCGTATACGCGACGACAACGAGGAAGACCATCAAAAGCAAATTTCAGAGGGGACCAATCAGCACCATAACCATTTACATCCGCGAACCCGAACATCAATGATAGCTCAGATAGCGCCGACTCGATGCAGCCACCAACCCGAAAAAGAAAGACAACTTTTCAAAAAATACCACCACAAGAGGTTCCTCACGACCAGAAGTTGCACATGCCAATCTTTTTGCCAGCTAAGAGCGCCGGTCGGTGCAAGGCGGAGGTTTGCGATAAAAGTTCCTTTATTATTTGCAAGAAGTGCAACGTTTTTCTCTGCGTAAAGCATAACTTCAATTGCTTTGAAAACTTTCATAAGTAATTAGTTTAAAAAATTAAAATTGTTCTTGGTTTATTTTTTGTATTTTTTTCCTAAACAAAAAGTGAAAAATAAAGGGAAAACCCGATTCTTCTTTCATTATTCTTCATAAGAGTAGGATATGTTCATAACAACAGTAGGTGTCTTAGGAGGTTAATGTCGAATATATTCGACATCCACTAAAGCCCATTAGGTTCCTTTGGAGGTCTGTCGAATATATTCGACATCCCCTAAAAAACGGGAGGTGCACCCCAGATCATATTACCGCCATCATATTACCCTAAATAAAAATTTTCAGATTTTTAGCGCGACATAAAATATTTTTGCCACTGAGAGGGTTAAAGACATAAGTGGAAATGGGCGTTTCAGGGCATATGGATGAAATCAATCAATTCTAACAAACTGCTTAACGCAGAACCGCTTAGTTTGTGTTGTAAAACGTATGCTAGAATTGAGGTGAAGACTTCAGATGTTCATACCGGAGATCCTAGAACAAATCGATCTTTTCCAGCTATCGGATCTTCACTATCCTCGTCTGATACACAATTTTTTGATTCTGGGAAGGATGAGTGACCAGCGAATTCATCATCTTAATTAAAAACTTTAAATGTTTGTACGGTACAAACATTTCTATGTCGAATTTCGTTTAGGAAATCTGCTTATTTTTTGCGTGTTGGACTATGTTTTTATAGAGCAATAATTTTAAAACTCACCATTCTTTTCAATAAAACTGTTCACACACGTAGTCTCTGGTATTGTTGGTGGCAATGCTATTATGCCCACAGGAGTGGATTACCTTCTTTTTGGATTTGCTTACACCTGATATACTAAAGATAAACTTTTTTAAAAAAACTTAGAAAAATTTTATCTCAAAATTGTATGTCACAACATCAAAGTCGTTCAAAATTTAGGTGAATCGAAAAAATCAACAAACCCAAGAACCAAAAACTATTGGTTAAATAAAATAGCCTCAAGTATATAAAATATATAAAAAAAAACAAATATTTTGCATTCAATGCCATGTTAATGCCCCATCCAATTGCCTGCCACTATCTGCATGTATTCTGCTCTGTACATTTCCTGCCAACTGGCTTCCACTGAACGCCACTTGCATTCTCTCTTATACATTTTTGAGCCTCTGTAAGCCAGTCTGCTGTTCTATACATCAACTGGCTGGTTTTGGTACAATTCCCGGCCCAAAATTGAGCCAAAATAATTTAATTTCTATTTCAATAAACAGACTACCTGTCTACCGTTTTATGTTCATTTTCCGGCCAAAAATTTTGTCTAGGGAAGATGTTAAGTTTTTAAATGCCAAATAAAAAAAACTAGTCTCAAAATAATGAAATGGTAAAATTTTAATTATTTAATTTTGGTAGCTGACAATATCAACCAATTTATCAACTTCACCTGGATCTATGTCGACCGTTCCCAATAGACATCTTCATGAATACATTTGCTTTGCCTGCTGCAAAGCACAGATAGCCAGATAGAAAACTTCGATGTTGCAGTCGAAAATCAGCTGTTCTGAGATTCGCGTAATGATGAGATAATGTGAAACTCAAGGCTCATTTATAAGGCTGCCCGCAGAGTAAGCGCCGAAGCAGGCAGACAGGCGCAAGAAAACTATGTGAACAAGCGAGAAAAAAAGTTATTTCCTTCTCGTTTCTTCGCAGGGCCTGCCTGCCTGCCTGTCTGCTTCGGCGTTTACTCTGCGGGCAGCCTAAGGTTGTGGCACTTGAGAGCGAGCTCGGTCGAATTGTCAGAATGGATAAAAAGAAATCAAGAAAATGAATGCGTAGAACCATGGCAAAACTAGACAAGGTAGTGTTAGGGCGGAGAGCTGGTGACCGAAACTGTCAAACCGAAGTTGGCAGCTCATACTAAATCTGCAACCAATGAGAATGCAATGAGAAAACAAAAATAGCAAAGATGGCTGAGTTTGACAGTTATTGTCACCATGAAAGAGAGCACGTTTAGCCCTAACACTAACTTGTCTAGTTTTGCCATGCATAGAACAAAAAAAATCAGAGTTGACAGTTTAAGCAAAGGCGGAAAAAGAGCGCATCTCTCTCAAAGGCCAAAACCTTATAAATGAACCTTGGTGAAACTCACATAATGTGTTCGTGAGTTCACCTTTTTTCACTTCATAGCTGTCAATGTTGTTCACTTTAATATATAGGCTATGTGCCAATCAGAAACTTTTCACTCGGATGAATTTTTGACAGTCGGTATGAAAATTGTTGACACCAGTTAGGTGAGTATAATTATCAAAAATGCATGAAGCCCCGGGGGCTAGTATGAATTTTGACAATCAGAAAGAGAATTTTTGAATAAAGTCAAAATTGCACAAAAAAATAATAGCTCAAGCTGCCTAAACGAAAACGAGGGTTGTGCGTTACACTTAAAAAATTTAAATATTCTGGGAAAAAGTAGTTTTGCTTTATGTTTCCAAAGTGTTCTTTGCTTATAATATTGTTATTAAAAATTATATTATGAGTTTTAAAAATATAATTGTTTTGAGTAAAATAACATTATAAAAACAAAAATTGTGTAAGCATTTACCACGTTTATCCGACGCTTCAATTCGATTCGAATGAAGTCGATTTGATTCAAACCGTTGCAAAAACTGAACTTCGAACAGTCTTGAAAATCTCAAAGCGATTTGATGAAATCAAATTTCAATTCGGTTCTTAAATTTTTAAGTCGCTTAGAAAGTGCGCATAAACAAGAATTTATTTTTAAACCTTTCCGAAAATCAGCAGTTTTGCTTTCATTAGGCGTTTTCGTTTATTTGTTTTATTTGTTGGGAGCAGAGCTTGAACTGTCAAAAACCATGCTCGTGTTTTCCATTTGGTTTCGAGCGTTAGGAGTAGATTTATCCTGTTTTTGTATATACTCGTAGCACGGCGAAAGCGCTCTCAACGCCACTCTATAAATATAATAAACTTAGAGCAAATATCAGAGCAATTGCTGTCAAATACATGCTAACAAAATAAATTGACATTCTGGAGACTCAACAAAAAGCAAAACAGCAATAAAATACTATTAACTAATGCTGAAATAGCTGATAGTAAGTAGTTGTGTACATAAATTGTTAAATTTGTTAAAATGGCAAAAAAAAATACGAGGCGACAGCCTTGACAATTGGTATTCTGTTTTGATATTTTATTAATTCCGAGTTCTCCGAAAATACTCAGCGCAAACTCTTCTCGGAACGTTCTCTATGTTCTCTTTCTCTGAAGACTACCCTACTCCCAACAAATAAACTAAAACGCCTATTGTGTAAATTTAAGTTGCTGATTTGAGATGTCAAATTTTCAAAACGCTTCCACAATCGCTTTCACTGAAGCCGATTCAGTGCTTGGGTATAAACACATTACATTAGGGGTATTCACGATTCAGTGCACTTGCCTGTGAGGACTTGAGGACTTGTGCAGTTGTGCAGTTAGGTTTTCGTGAACACACCACCATCACCATTTCAAAGCTGTCAACATTTTTCAATGCACACAAGTGCACAACTGCTTAAGTCCTCAAGTTGAAGGTAATAGTAGAAAAGCTTTGTGCAGATTTTTGACGTACGTACAATTTGTTTTTGTAAAGTGCACAAGTCCTCAACTGCACAGGCAAGTGCACTGAATCGTGAATGGTTGGTTGGTTTAGATGGTGATTCTACATGCAAGTAGGATCCAAGTAGCTCTAGTGAGCCGTTTTGATACCATAACCTCGTGTTTTTGTTGGTTGACTGGGTAGCGCACTGCCAGGTTATAACCATCCGGTGCGATTGATGAAAGTTAGGAGATTGTTGATTTTTGTTGTTGAGAGTTCCTCTAGGTTGCTGAGGAAGGGCCTTCCACGCGTTGTTAGTCTGGACCTGGCCAGGGCCGGGCAGGTGCACAGAAAGTGTGTTAGTGTTTCTTTTTTATTTGGGTCATCGCAGCTGCGACAGTGGGTGTTGAAAGGTAGTCCAATTCTCTCGGCATGAACTCCGATGCACCAGTGACCCGTAATAATAGCCGTTAATCTGGCTATGTCGTTCCGGGGCTTTGAGAGCATCTGTTGAGTTCTGCCTATGTTGTAAAGGGGCCATATTTTTCTTGATGTGTTGCAGGTTGGTAGTTCTCTCCATCTACGACCGGCTAAGGTTAAGTAGTAAGAACGAATTCCTCCCTTGACCGTGTTCAGTGGAACTTCGACTGGTTTCGCTCTGGAAACGTCAAGGGAAGAACCCCGCCTAGCCAATTCATCAGCCTTTTCATTACCATAAATGTTCCTATGGCCGGGAACCCAGATTATGGTAATGCTTAGTTGGTAACTTAGCCGGGCCAGTTCATCCTTACACTGCCTTACCAGTTTGGAGTTGGTACTGATCGCAGCTAAAGATTTAACGGCAGCTTGGCTATTCGTCAGAATAGCTGCGTTAAGGTGGTTGGTGTTAGCTCTCCTTAGGGTGCGACAAGCTTCTCTTATCGCAAAAAGCTCGGCCTGAAAGATGCTGGCTGAGTTTGGTAGACGAAAAGAGTCCGCCACCCCCAGTTTCTCAGAGTATATGCCCGCTCCCACTCCGCACTCCATCTTGGAGCCATCCGTGTAAAAGGACACATCGAAGGCTAGATCAATTCCCCCATTGCGCCATTCCACCCTGGTGGGAAACTTGGTTGTAAAGGATTTCGTGAAGTCGAGTTTGGGAGTGTCGTGGTCCGTTTTTCCAGGAATCAGTTCCCGAGGTAGCGGATTAAGAATGTTGCTGTGTCCATATGGTCTATTTCGCCAGTTGTACGACTCTCTGAGTCTGACTGCACTGTTTGTTGCAGTAAGCTTAATGTGTAAATCTATGGGGAGTAAATGTGTCAGGACATTAAGTGCATCAGTGGGGCATGAGCGGATACCCCCTGTGATACCTATGCATGCGGATCGCTGGATCCGAGCTAGTTTTGTTATGTTGTATGCTTTATTCAGTGCAGGCCACCATACTAGTGCACCATACGCTAAGATAGGTCGCACTACCGCTGTGTATAGCCATAAGAGAATTTTTTGTTGAAGACCTAATTTTCTACCAAAGGTTTTTTTGCAGGCGTAGAAGGCTATGCAGGCTTTCTTGACCCTTTGTTTGATGTTAGTTTTCCAGCTTAGCTTAGGATCCAGAATGACACCTAGGTATTTTGCGCTACTGGATAGTGTAAGAGGTTGGTTATTGAGCTTTGGAAGGACAAATTGTGGCGCTTTGGTTTTTGTGGTGAATAACATCAGTTCCGTCTTGCTAGGGTTAACTCCTAGGCCGCACCTGGCAGCCCAGACACTGAGTTTTCCCAAAGCAACCTCCATTAGCTCACTGAAAGTAGAGGGGAACAGTCCTGACACCATAACAACCACATCATCCGCATAAGCCACCACTTTGACCCCATTGCAATTTAGTGTATTAAGGAATTCATTCATGGCGATGAGCCAGAGTAAGGGGGAGATTACTCCTCCTTGCGGAGTACCCCTATTGACAAATCTCGTGAGTTGGCAGCCACCCAGGTCTGCCTGGATTATTCTGTTTCTGAGCATTGAGACTATCCAGTTTCTCACCGGTGCTTGTACACCAAGGTTGGTAAGAGAATCAAAAATGGCCCTAGTATGAATATTGTTAAAAGCCCCTTCTATGTCTAAGAAGGCCGCGAGAGTGTATTGTTTAAAGTAGATTGATCTTTCAATAGTGGTAATAACCTCGTGTAGGGCGGTATCTGTGGATCTGCCCTTGAGATATGCGTGTTGGGCGCTGGATATGTTAGCACCATTTAGAACGTCCCTGAGATGAATATCCAGTACACGCTCTAGGGTTTTCAGTGCGAATGATGTGAGGCTTATTGGTCTAAAATCCTTGGCTAATTCGTGACCTCTCCTCCCAGCTTTGGGTATAAATATTACCTTAACTCTTCTTCAGCTCCTTGGAGTGTAGTTAAGGCAGAGACACTTAGTGAAGATAGAGAGTAGGATAGGTGCAACTACATCTTGTAGTTTCTGCAACATTATTGGAAGTATGCCGTCGGGACTTGGGGATTTGTATGGAGAGAAGCTGCTTAAGGCCCAGATAACCCTTTCCATTGAGATAAAGGAGCCAGTCGGAACCGCCGCAGTTGCCTCAAGTGATTCTAAGCCTAAGTTCTCATTGCAGTTGCTCCTGCAGCCGGGGAAGTGTGTGTTGAGTAAGTTTTCCAGTGATTCATTGGTAGATTCTGTCCACGTACCATCGTCTTTCCGAATAAAAGATGGACTGGTGCTTTTTTTGGACAGAATTTTGCGTCTTTTGAGTCTTGCCGATTCTTTTATATTGTCGATCGATTGGGTGTATTCCTGCCAAGAATGCTTTTTCGCGTCTCGAATTGCTTTCTTGTAGGTTTTGAGGATGTCTCTGTATGGTTGCCAAAGACACTGTCTATGACACGAGTTGAAAATTTTCCTAGCCCTTTTCCTAAGGTCGGATAGATCTTTGCTCCACCACGGAGGAAGAGATTTCTTCTTGCCCCTGCTAGTGGGACATGAGACTCTAAAGGCAACCTGCATGGTTTGCTCTAGGGCCTCCACGGAAGAGTCTAACTCCTCCGCAGTTGAGATTTGCTTGTAGGCTAAAGAACGGATTTTTGGGCGAGCCACTTTGGCAAATTTGGCCCAGTCAGTACGTTTGGGGTTACGAAATGGAAGAGGGGCCCCTGTTTCAAGATTCAAATCAAAGAGGATCAAGCTGTGATCCGAGAAGGAACTTTTGCTCGAAACTCTCCAATTGACTACTTTTAGAGACTCTCGGATAGAAGGGTAATATCCAAGACTTCACTCCAGCCTGTGAAGTTGTCAGTACTTGGAAAGGTGAAAATAGGTGTATTTCCTTTATTGCATATGTTTAAATTAGAGTTAATTATGAAGTCGAATAAAAACTCACCTCTAGTGTTTATATCAGAGCTGCTCCATAGTGTGTGTCTCGCATTGGCATCGCAGCCCATAATTGTGGTGTTGTTTTCCAGCATTGCCGTAGCCACTAATCGCTTCACCTCGTCTGGAGGAGCTTCCCTTTCGTGGCCCATATGGGCTGAGGCTATAAAAAGATTGTTGGCGCCCTCCAGTTTGACAACTGTCAGGTCTGAAGAGCTAAGGTTAGGGAGTAGAAATAAGTGTATGTGCTTTTTGGCTACAATGCAAGTTCTTGGTTTACCTGCTGTTCTATTGTAGTAGATGTTGTAGTGGTTGTTCTGGAACCCTTTTACTATTGAGTCTCTGACCCAGGGTTCCTGTATAATGCCCACGTCAATACCATCCTCCATCATGAGGAAACCTGTATTACTGATAGTGGCATTACGTGGCTGGTGGTTGTTGTGGCTGCTGCTTGGAAGGCACCGTTGGATCCTCGATTGTAAGGGAATCGAGGGTATCATCGACGCTGATGCCTTCTCCCGCGGACGGGTTTTTGAAAATCTTTAGTTTGGCACGACGGATGCCAAACCTAAGAGTGTTGCCCGCTTTCTCCAGAGCACCCAGGCACTCGTCTGAGATAAGCAGTAGGAAGGTCATGCTGTTACGCTGGGGGTCCTCAGTCTTGATGACAGCCCAGTCGTTCATGGAAATGTCTGTGTTGTGCAGTTGGAGGATTTCGATGAGCTTGTTTTTCTCAAGCTTCATCTTAGGCAACTAAATGCGAGCACGAGGTCTCCTTGGAATATCCTTAGCCGGGATTAGCTTAAGGCTAAAGCCGTCCCACGCGTCACTGATCTTAGAGGCGCACTCGCTTAAGAATTCTTTGGAGAACTGATCCTCGCATTTGATCACCCGGAATCCTCGCACTACATCCGCAGATTCGAAAGATGGAACGCACCACCCTTGTTGCCGAGAAGATGCTCAATGACCATCTCGGACAACTTGGCTTCGATGTTGCCCAACTCTTCCGAAATCCGCTTGTGGCTGTTTGAGTTCGCGTCAATCAGCGCCACCTGTAGGTGATCCCTGGCCACCTCACTAAAGGCGCGCTGGCTGGTTGTCGGTTGCTCAGCCACGGTTGACTTGCCGCTGACCTTTGCCCTCTTCGAAACGTTGTCGATCGCATCTTGCAACCGATTTCGCTTTGAATTGGCTGCGTCAGCAGGCTGAGTGGCCTGGTACTTCAGGTACTCATCAATCGTAGCCTCGCATTTTTGTTTGTCTTCCACGTCGCGCTCCTGAACCGTACCCTGCTCCGCTTTTTTTGTCTATTTTGGCAAGAATGAACAGAGCCTTGGTATATTTCGCTTTCAGTAGCGCGCCGTGGGATTTCCTGCTCTTTGGACCACTATGGCTGGTGGTCACATTGGAGCAGGATGTGGATGGTTTTGTCGAGCCACTGTGGCTGGTGGTCTCGGGTATGGTATTTTGTGTTTGACTAGAAGGCCCAGGAGTACTATGGCTGGTACTCTCTGTGCCTTCAACGATTGTATCCTGACTGGAGGCAAGCAGTTCATCTTCTGTGCTATCCCCTAGCACTGCGGGTTGGTTTTCGGTTTTTGAATTTTTAGTTGTCATCATCTGGTTCTTACGCCCCCTT
Source organism: Dichetophora obliterata (assembly GCA_963920525.1). Lineage (NCBI taxonomy): Eukaryota > Metazoa > Arthropoda > Insecta > Diptera > Sciomyzidae > Dichetophora > Dichetophora obliterata. The sequence goes on along the minus strand of OY986435.1, from coordinate 141,075,656 downwards.
TGCCACCGGAGCAGCTTGGGAGGCTATGAGGTTAAAAGGGGAAAGAAAAAGTCGGCCATGGCGAGCCCCAATACCATGGTAGAGCCAGTATTTCTCTCTGGTTCGACCAGGTCAGAGAGGAGATACGCTAGAATACAGCAAAGATTACCCTTGGCTGCAAACTTTAAACTCGGTGGGCGCCATCCCTCGACCCCGGAGTTAAGGGTGGGATAAGTTTTAGTTCATTGCCTCACAACAGCCTGTACGACATGGGTGACCCTATCAGGAACCAAGGATCTCTGGAGCCGAGGTTCCCGTCGTCTTAGTCCGCTGTGCTGCAATTTAAGCCCCTACACCACGACAAGGTAGTTATCCCAAATTAGTAGAGGGAATCGTGAATACCTGCTTGGAAATTAAACTGTTCTGAGTCAAAACGATGCAATATAATTCGCTTCAATGTGCCGGATAAATGTTGTAATTGTCATGGCAGAATTATCCAGGTAGTGTTGACAACTGCTTATTTTCTTTTCAAAACGAAAACATAGCCTGTCAAAAACAGCAGTTAGTGAAAGAAAGCGAAAAAGAAAGCAAGCGTTGAAAACTAAAATCATAAAAGTCAAATAAGAATTTTTGTGCGCTTAAATAAACAAATAAAAATTTAAAATCATAAAAGTTGTAAAAAAATCGCATGTGATTTGTGCGAAAAGCTTATTTATTTTTAAATTTGTTTTATTTCGGCCATGGTGCTCGGGCGAAGGTTCTCTTTTACAAGGACACTGCCACTGCAGCTCTGGTATGGTTCCACTTTTGAGCATTGTGTTGAACCTTTCTAGTTTCTCAGCTGTTGGTTCATATTCTTCATCATCCAACACACATGAATAGATCCAGATTCTTTGACAAATAATCGACCGCTGCATAGCTAGTCAACCGCAGCAAACTAAAAACATTTCAGTAAACTTCGCGAATAAATTAAATGAATCAAAGAAAAGTTAAAAATAAGCACATAGCTAGTCAACACCAGCAAACTACTACTTCTTTACTTGTTTTTGACAACTACCAATCGCCAAAAAACAGTCACGGCTACCTTGTCAAATAATTATACCATGTATTGGTCAAGGTTCATTTATATAAAGGTTTCGTACATTTTTTGACGTATCCTTATTTTCTGTAAACAAAAATATTTTGATATTTTCTAAGTAGGGTTTTGTGATGCTTTAAAAAAAACGCATTTTTCAGGGTTTCGCTGTGTAATTTTTATACTATGTTTTCATGGCGAGTAAGGCCGTGGCTTATTCGAGATTCACTTGTCATAGAAACTCAAGTTGAGTTAAATTTCATTGAATTCACGAAACTTGTTAGATTAAAGCAAGGTTAATTTATATAAAAGTTGCGTACATCAAATACAATGGGTCTACATCATCATATACAATTTCAAAATATACCATGGGTCTGAAATTTGAACAATGCAACACTTAGCTGATGCAATGTTTAAAGATGCATTAAAGATGATCCTTTTGTAATTTTGCTCAATCACGGATGCTGTAAGTCGGCCTCACGATCAAGTAAATTTTAACCAATTTTTTTATTTTACTTATAAAAATAAAAAACCATAATACATCTTGGCCTTAAAATTTACTTTTTTAGACTCGATAGTTTGCATGTGAATTCAAACATTTGAAAATAGTTCTCCGAAAAGTTGAGGAATTGATGTTATCTACTTTATCTGCTATCAGTTATTTTTTACAGACACGTACAGCCCACATACAGACACGTATATATATGATTTTAATAATCAGAGACCGATTTTACATAAGCAATCTAAAATCGAAATAAATTCACAAAGAAAAAAATCACAAACAAATAGGAGTATTAAAAGAAGTAAAAACACATAATACTACCATATATGAAACTAATTCCAGCAACCGTGTGAATTTTTTGCTCTAATGACTACGCTCTCTTGCTCTCATTTTAAAATAAGGTTGCCAAAATGAGCAAACGTCTAAAATGTACGCAACCTTTATATAAATGAACCTTGAGTATTGGTTATGTTTTCACTTATTGACAATGGCCGATTGAAAGCGCTCTCTTTTTGAGTAAATTTTTTGACAGTTTATGATTTCCATAAAATCTGTCAACACTACCTGGGTAATTTTGCTATGGTAATTGTTAACTTGCAAGTGAAAAAATAGTTTTTATTCATGATAAGTTCCATTGTATGTATTTTTCCATTTTATTCCACTTATAAAAATACACTGAATTAAAATTAGTATCGGTGTTAAAGTTTTCTGGTCCAAATAACTTTAACTTTCCAATTAGAGAATAAATCAATAAACAATTATTATTTACTTTTAGTTGCAACAGCGTAATTTTGAATTTGGCAGCATTTTGTGATATTTTTAATATAATTTTATGTTACTAAAATTGTTATAAAAAATGTTAATAATAAAAAAAGTTAACAATTTTTTGGTGAGTTATTAGACTACATTAATTATGAATTATTTTATTAAAAGCAATAGCATTCCCTGAAATATGTAAATATTTATAACTGCAAAAAAATGTTTTTTACAAATATTTTTGTAAATAAAGTATTAATTTCTATTTATTTTTACGACAGTTCAAGAGATTTTTAGGTAAATAATTGAAATTGGCGTCATTGGTCGATAAAGGATTAAGTACACAAAGAGAATGATCTCTTTTTATAAAAATTATCTCAAATAAAAAAAGTCATAGATTTGTATGGTTAAGGGAGGTTTTAGGTAAAATCTATTGAAATTAAGACATATTTTAGAAGATTTTTTTCTAAAAAAGTATGGCTGCTGCAGTTGATGTACTTAAAAAAATGTGTAAATCGGGCCACAGCATAGATCGGCTCCAGATCATCTGAAAAAAAGAAAATACATTTGAAAGTAGACCTACGAATAAACTTCATTTACAAGCAAAAAGAAGAAGAAGAAACTTCATTTACCAAAATGGAATGCAAGTATGGAAAATTAATAGCGCATTCTTTTCTGAAAAAAGTCTACCCTCACAGAGTGCAGAATTTTTTAGATTCTGACCTGAATTTACAGAATTCTGACCTCTTTTGAGCTGAGAAAAGAACGGAAAAGATGCAACATTTTTTTTTCATTTGAAATTGGCTGCACTGTTGTTGTAAATTCCGATGCATTTACAATTGAGGCTTGGTTGCCAGTATTGTGGGAAAAATCCCATTCGTGGTAATTTTTAATTGGTCTTGGGAATTTTTTTTAATGGGAATTCCCATGGTATTTTTTAATTTAGCGTGGTATTTTTTAATTGGCGTGGGAATTTAGCGTGGTATTTTTTAATTGCATGGGAATTTGGGAATTTTTTCTTAAAAATTTTTTCACTTTTATTAAGCAAACTCTTAATCATAGTATTCGTAATCGACGTATATATACAGAAGAGTAAAGCTATAAGTTTACGCTGTACATTTCTTCGAATTTACTCTTAATATAAACGATTAAATTGCATATTTGTTTTAAGAACAAGTTGACATCACAAAATTGCATAAAAACTAATAGCGCATTCTTTTCTGAAAAAAATTCTGACCTTTTATGAAAATTCTACATTTCTGCATTCAAGCGTTAAGATTACAAAAATGATTTTAAAATTTAAAAAAAAAGTGAAATATATAAATACTACCAAAACAATAATAGACAATTGGGCAATTCACAGTTCATGCTAATAACGGTTTAATGTGCTAATTCTGAGATGTGTTTTGCCTGTTATCTTTTTGTTTTTCATGTAAACACTAGTTAAACCGGTGTGTTAAATTGCCACTTTTGTACATGCCATAAGGCATGCTTTTGTAGAGTGTTATTGTGTTATTTCGTGAACAGCTGTTTAACGTGTATCAAAAAAGAGTTGGCTTTAAAATTAAATTGAATTGTTTAACTTTTAATAGAATCCCAAACATCTGAGCTGCATATTAAAGTTTCCAGCGCTGTTTTGAAAATACATATGAGTACTTTTCACTTAAGTTGTGCTCACAGTTGTCAAAATATAGTACATTAAAATATTAGTATAATTAAACATTACAATGAACTGTGAATTGCCCAAATATTTGCAAGTTTACTTATCGAAACCATTGGTCAGCAATTATCTTTTAAAATCAAAATTAAATCACAGTTGCCAGTATACGCATTATATGCTCTGTTTACACCACGATTTTGTGTCGTAAGCTGCACACGTCGGAAAATGAGCTTCTGTAAAAATATAGCCCTTACGCTATTAACATCACAAATACGGCGGTCATTGAATATCACTATTATATCTTTGGTTTTTAGTTGTAAATAGTTAGTGTAAAAATAGTGTTAAAAATGTGTTTGCACGTTTTCCATCTATGCAAACACAAAAAACAAAACTAATGTTATTCTAAAAATTCTAAATGAATTAAAGATATTTATATCTGAAGTCACAAAGCACAAATATTTCTGAAAACTTTATATTTATTTTATTTTGTTTATTTTTTATATCTGAAGTCACTTATGTATATTATTTTATATTAGAAATAAGGTAATATAAGTTAACTGTTTATCTCTTTACAAAGCACAAATATCTTTGCAAACTAATATTAATTTTATTTTGTTTATTTTTTATTCTGAAGTCACTTTTATTATTTGATATTAGAAATAAGTACCCAAATTTTTTAAAAATCATATTGTGTTAAAATAAATTGCTATCACCTTACAAACCACAAATTATTTCGTTTATTTTTTATTATTTTATTTTTATAAGCAAAATTTCGTTTTAGAAATTATTAAATGGAAACAAACAAATAAAATTCACGATCTCAAATAAAAGACTCAAACATGTAATATGTATTACAATTATCTTTATGTGAAACAATTTGTATGTTATATATCTGTTATACAGTTTGTTAGTTTTGAAACAACGACAATAAATGCAAAATTGTTAACTATGGACGTGTTTATTTATTTCTGCTTATTTAAATGCAAAAATTTCTGATATTTCTAAATTTTTCAAAATTTCTTATACATATGGGATTTTTCGTGGTATTTTTTAATTCGTATGGGATTTTTTGTGGGATTTTTAAATCCATTTGGGATTTTTGGTGGTATTTTTAAAACGCGTGGTATTTTTGTGGTAATTTTTAATGATCGTGGGATTTTTTTTGGTATTTTTTAATTGCTGTGGGAATTTTTTTTGTTTACCTTTACCATGGGAATTTTGGTGGTATTTAATTAATGTTACTTTGGGAAAAAGGTATTTTCCGTGGGAATTGTTACGAATTTTGGCTGGCAACCTTGAATTGAGGTTATATTAAGTGCCAACTGCAAGGCATTTTGAACAAATATTCATCGAACAATGCACTTTTAATAAAATTAACCACTTTAATCGACAATATATTGGATTAAATTTCAGACATTTTTCAAAAAGTCAAATTTTTGCTTCTCACAAAATATGTACTCGATTCGTTTCGTTTATGTTTCTCGTTGTAAATTTAAAATTGTTTGAGGTGCGTTGAGACACTTTTCGTTGTCTCTCTTCTCAGCTATCGTTGAATTTCTGTACTTGTTGTAGATGTTTTTGCTTCTGTCTTTCATTGCAAATTTTCAATTTGAAGCATCCCACTTAAGACTTATCAAGATGTACTTTTTGTTTTATATTTTAATTCGGATTTTATTTAGTCGATGAAACGAAACATTTTAATTTAAAAAAGAATTAGTTCATTTCACAAAAAAAAGAAAGAATATTTAAAAAGAACACAGCTGCCTGACTTTCAATACAAAAAATCTATTTCAACAATTTTTGAAATTTTACTTATTAAAGTCCTTACCGCATTAATAACATATATACAAAGCCCCCACTTTTTGGTTACAAATATTCGAATCGAAGAAAGTTATACGACACACTATTTTTTTGTTTGATTTCTGTTAAACATACATATTTTTCATTTTTAATAAAAATTTTTATACATGTGTATGAATTTACTTTTGTCTATTTTATCTGGGCTTATCTATTTATTTATCTCATATCTCTTTATTCATCTCTTATCTGTTTATCCAACTATGGACAGTTCAGAAAAGCATTTATCTTTATATATTATTCGTCCATGCGAAAAAGTCCATTAAAAGAAAACTTCATGGTTTTTATTTACAAATTTCAGGAAATTCCGTCGCAGTTAGAAAAATGTGTTCAAAAATTATGTGAAATTAAGATATCTCGTCCAAATAAAAAATTAACACATTTTGTTAAACATAAATTTTTCTATATACTGTTGCGCTTTACAAGATTTGTCTTTATGTTTGTAAAAAATTTAAAAATAAGGTAACATAAAGTAACGTAGGAGAAAGATAAATTAACATATCGTTAAGTTTAAGGTTACAAAAAGTCGATATAAGTTTTTTATCTTACGGAAAGAAGTAATAAAAACAGCACTTGAAATATTTAAAAAAAAAAACCTGGTATACGCTTCGATTTTTATTTAATAGTTATTTAAAATAAGTTATCAAACATAAAAATCAGCTGGAAAGTACCAGAGTTGTAGTATTTTATTTTTTGAAATTTTTTTTTAATTTTTTTAACAAAATTGTAATTGAACATTTCCAAACTGGCGTTACGGACTAGCAAATATTAAAAAAATTTAATGAAAAAGTCCAATTTTTAAAAATGATTTTCTTGTTTGCGAAGCGTTTCGGTACTTTTTACTTGTTAACTTCAATTTTTTGTAAGTTAAGCCTACAAAATGTGACAATAAGACAGAAAAAGTTTTTTTGCAAAAACGAATGAAAAAATGATTATACAAATGTATACAGATGTATACAGCTAAAGTCAGGGTCAACAAATTAAAAATTTTGGCCACTAAAGTATCAGTCAGATTCGTTAGTTATGATTTTAATGTTACCCATAATTAAAAAAGAATGACTGCCCTTCAATTCTAAGTTTACAAACTTTTTATCAACCTGTCCACTACCTTATAGATATAATACAATTTTAAGAAACATTTTCCCTAAAATGCCTAATTAAATATGACTGTGTCACACCATTGTCACACCAATAACAACGACCAACACACTGTATGACACAACTCATAGTATAAAACAAACTATAAAAAAAACTTTTTTATAACAACAATATAATTATAAAAAATATGTTCGAAAAAATATACCTACAAGCAAATTTGTTCAAAAAAATATAATAAAAAAATCTAACGTTTATATATAAACCTCAAAATACATTAAGAAATACTATACAAAAAAAAAATATAAATATAAGGCCGGGTCGATTTGTGGGGATTCAAAAAAATCGCCCATTGCTCAGTGAAAATCTCAAGGATCAAATAAGAAACTTTGCCCGAGAAACTATACCTCTAAAACGAATTCTACTGCCATAACATTTGAATTTTGTCCCGTAGGGTCAAATTTTTAAAAATGCCACTTTGACCCATCTAGAGTGTCCCAATCGAGTCCAAATGTATGAAAAACCCCACTAACTTTGGAGGGCCGACCCACCCATGCCAGTGGCGCACCCCCTGGAACCCCACTGGGGTTCTCCATACAAACAAATGTCCTCACAAATTTGACCCTCAAAGAGGAATTTTTCTAAATTTGACCATACGGAAAAGTTGGGGCATTACAATACGCTTTAGAGGTATAGTTCTTCGGGCAAAAATTCTTATTTTGATCCCAAGAATACGATTTTTACTGAGCAATGGGCGATTTTTTTGCCTCCCCACAAATCTAAACGGCCTAATTCATATATAATAATATTTTCCTTATTCTTAAAAACACAATTAAGTTTTTTATAAAGACTAGCTAAACATCTAACCACTCCCAAGAAAGCAGATAAGCTACTTTTTACTTGAAATGTATATAATATTAATAATAAAAATATTTTTAATAATAATAATAATAATAATAATAATAATAATAATAATAATAATAATAATAATAATAATAATAATAATAATAATAATAATAATAATAATAATAATAATAATAATAATAATAATAATAATAATAATAATAATAATAATAATAATAATAATAATAATAATAATAATAATAATAATAATAATAATAATAATAATAATAATAATAATAATAATAATAATAATAATAATAATAATAATAATAATAATAATAATAATAATAATAATAATAATAATAATAATAATAATAATAATAATAATAATAATAATAATAATAATAATAATAATAATAATAATAATAATAATAATAATAATAATAATAATAATAATAATAATAATAATAATAATAATAATAATAATAATAATAATAATAATAATAATAATAATAATAATAATAATAATAATAATAATAATAATAATAATAATAATAATAATAATAATAATAATAATAATAATAATAATAATAATAATAATAATAATAATAATAATAATAATAATAAAAATAATAATAATAATAATAATAATAATAATAATAATAATAATAATAATAATAATAATAATAATAATAATAATAAAAATAATAATAATAATAATAATAATAATAATAATAATAATAATAATAATAATAATAATAATAATAATAATAATAATAATAATAATAATAATAATAATAATAATAATAATAATAATAATAATAATAATAATAATAATAATAATAATAATAATAATAATAATAATAATAATAATAATAATAATAATAATAATAATAATAATAATAATAATAATAATAATAATAATAATAATAATAATAATAATAATAATAATAATAATAATAATAATAATAATAATAATAATAATAATAATAATAATAATAATAATAATAATAATAATAATAATAATAATAATAATAATAATAATAATAATAATAATAATAATAATAATAATAATAATAATAATAATAATAATAATAATAATAATAATAATAATAATAATAATAATAATAATAATAATAATAATAATAATAATAATAATAATAATAATAATAATAATAATAATAATAATAATAATAATAATAATAATAATAATAATAATAATAATAATAATAATAATAATAATAATAATAATAATAATAATAATAATAATAATAATAATAATAATAATAATAATAATAATAATAATAATAATAATAATAATAATAATAATAATAATAATAATAATAATAATAATAATAATAATAATAATAATAATAATAATAATAATAATAATAATAATAATAATAATAATAATAATAATAATAATAATAATAATAATAATAATAATAATAATAATAATAATAATAATAATAATAATAATAATAATAATAATAATAATAATAATAATAATAATAATAATAATAATAATAATAACAATAATAATAATAATAATAATAATAATAATGATAATAATAATAATAATAATAATAATAATAATAATAATAATAATAATAATAATAATAATAATAATAATAATAATAATAATAATAATAATAATAATAATAATAATAATAATAATAATAATAATAATAATAATAATAATAATAATAATAATAATAATAATAATAATAATAATAATAATAATAATAATAATAATAATAATAATAATAATAATAATAATAATAATAATAATAATAATAATAATAATAATAATAATAATAATAATAATAATAATAATAATAATAATAATAATAATAATAATAATAATAATAATAATAATAATAATAATAATAATAATAATAATAATAATGATAATAATAATAATGATAATAATAATAATAATAATAATAATAATAATAATAATAATAATAATAATAATAATAATAATAATAATAATAATAATAATAATAATAATAATAATAATAATAATAATAATAATAATAATAATAATAATAATAATAATAATAATAATAATAATAATAATAATAATAATAATAATAATAATAATAATAATAATAATAATAATAATAATAATAATAATAATAATAATAATAATAATAATAATAATAATAATAATAATGATAATAATAATAATAATAATAATAATAATAATAATAATAATAATAATAATAATAATAATAATAATAATAATAATAATTATAATAATAATAATAATAATAATAATAATAATAATAATAATAATAATAATAATAATAATAATAATAATAATAATAATAATAATAATAATAATAATAATAATAATAATAATTATAATAATAATAATAATAATAATAATAATAATAATAATAATAATAATAATAATAATAATAATAATAATAATAATAATAATAATAATAATAATAATAATAATAATAATAATAATAATAATAATGATAATAATAATAATAATAATAATAATAATAATAATAATAATAATAATAATAATAATTATAATAATTATAATAATAATAATAATAATAATAATAATAATAATAATAATAATAATAATAATAATAATAATAATAATAATAATAATAATAATAATAATAATAATAATAATAATAATAATAATAATAATAATAATAATAATAATAATAATAATGATAATAATAATAATAATAACAATAATAATAATAATAATAATAATAATAATAATAATAATAATAATAATAATAATAATAATAATAATAATAATAATAATAATAATAATAATAATAATAATAATAATAATAATAATAATAATAATAATAATAATAATAATAATAATAATAATAATAATAATAATAATAATAATAATAATAATAATAATAATAATAATAATAATAATAATAATAATAATAATAATAATAATAATAATAATAATAATAATAATAATAATAATAATAATAATAATAATAATAATAATAATAATAATAATAATAATAATAATAATAATAATAATAATAATAATAATAATAATAATAATAATAATAATAATAATAATAATAATAATAATAATAATAATAATAATAATAATAATAATAATAATAATAATAATAATAATAATAATAATAATAATAATAATAATAATAATAATAATAATAATAATAATAATAATAATAATAATAATAATAATAATAATAATAATAATAATAATAATAATAATAATAATAATAATAATAATAATAATAATAATAATAATAATAATAATAATAATAATAATAATAATAATAATAATAATAATAATAATAATAATAATAATAATATAATAATAATAATAATAATAATAATAATAATAATAATAATAATAATAATAATAATAATAATAATAATAATAATAATAATATAATAATAATAATAATATTATTATAATAATAATAATAATAATAATAATAATAATAATAATAATAATAATAATAATAATAATAATAATAATAATAATAATAATAATAATAATAATAATAATAATAATAATAATAATAATAATAATAATAATAATAATATAATAATAATAATAATAATAATAATAATA